>LR750764.1:206885-300014 GCA_902729485.2 Mus minutoides
CCATGACCTTCTTCACCCTCTAATGCCGTGAAACAATGACATTCTTTAATCCTAACTGTTATTGTCTTTTATGAGAAGGCACAGGTAATGCCCTGCAGATGGATGTTGTTTGCCTCAGAATATAGTACTGTGCAACATTACCTTATTAAAGTAGTGTTGAATCCAAAATATGTAATAGGATAATGGAATTATCTAAGATCACCAGTGTCTATAGTGTTAAAAAATAAGGCTTTGTAAGTTTTCAGGCAAAACTTAAAGAAAATGCGAAAGGGTCAAATCCATTTATATTATTTATATGGTCTAAAGAATAATCACTTCAATGTTTTTAATAGTGAGTAGAAGCAGCAGTGAAAGAATAAGCAGATATATAGCAAAACATCCTCAAATTGATGTTTACATCATCCAACAGAAATCCACTAAAGAATTTGAAACTATGATGTTAGAGTTACAAATTGAGAACTTATATACAGATGATTGCCTTTTGTTCCTACATAGATGAACATCTATTCTATGAGTTGTTTGTATTGCAGGTATATCATATTATGAAAAAAAAATAATGGTGACTTTTTTTTTACAAACAGTTTATCCTTTAGCTTTTCTGAAGGACATTATGCCTTTTCTCTTGAGCTGCTTTACTTGCCCCCTTTGCCCCTGGCAAAGAGTCAGGGAGCAATCTTGTCACAGAACAAAGCTTTGGAGGATAATTTGAGACAAGCATGCTTAGGTTTAAAGTGGGAGATCGAAAACTCATCTCCACAGAACATGACAGTTTACCAATATAATACAAACGCAAAGGCACTTATTTCTTTCATATATGCTGGGCAGACTTGCTATTGTTGTTTATGAATCAAAGGTGGAAAGATTCTTATTTTTTTTTAAGTAATCATTTTCAGGAAAGCCATACTGAATACTAATTCAATTCTAAACTAGTGCTATGAGAATATCATTAGTTGGACTTCTGTTATAAACCCAGTGAACTGAATAAACAATAAGCTACTGTCTGGTTAGGCACAAGAAGACTTGTACTGTAGAATACATCATACCTTAAGGGGTGAGAAAGTCAAAGAAAATCAGGCAATTTAATATTTTATTATTGTTTATGAATGGTAAGTATTACTCTCATGACCACAAACATAAATTAAAATGTTTTTAAAAGCTTTATATAATACTTCTTATATTTATGGTATATAGAACAGGAGAGAAGAAAATTAACTTGGAAGACAGAAAGAGAGAGACAGAGAGACAGAGACAGAGAGATAGATAGGGAGAACACATGCTTAGGCTGCACATGTAATGGTGCAATGGTATGTTAAGAACCTAGAATTGTTTAGGAAGTTGACTCTGTCTCTGTCTCTGTCTCTGTCTGTCTCTCTCCCTCTTTGGGTGTGTGTGTGGGTGTGTGTGTGTGCGGGTGTGTGTGTGTGTGCATGTGTTTATGCATATGTCTGTGTCTCTGTGCAAGAGCAATTGATAAAATGGGCACAGAATTTTGAAGAAAGAAGGGAAAGGTGAAAATTTTATTATTATAATCACAAAAATTAAACACACATAAAAAATGTACTTGGACCATGTAAGCTGCTTTCCACATACTACATTGTCCATTTTTACTTTTTATATTATTCTAATTAATTAATTAATTAATTAACTAACATTTACACTTCCACGGTTCTTCATTACATTCCCTATCCATTTTACCTTGGAGAGGGTGCACCCTACCACACTTCGCATCCCTCTTCCCAGAGGCCTCACCTCTCTACAGGATTAGGCACATCTTCTTTGAGACCAGCCAAGGCAATCCTCTGCTACATATGGGCAGAGGGAAGCAGACCAGCTTATGTAGTCTATTTGCTTAGTGGCCCAGTCTCTGGGAGCTCCCAGAGGTCTGTAATATGAGATATTGGTCTTCCTATGGCATTGCCATTCTCCTCAGTTCCTTCAAATCCTCACCTAACTCTTCCATAGGGCTTTCCAGGCTCAGGGCAATAGCTGCCTGTAAGTATCTGCATCTGTCTCAGTCCGCTGCTGACAGACAGAGACTCTCAGAGGACAGCCATACTAGGTTCCTGTCTGCAAGGGCAACATATTGTCAGTAATAGTCTCAGGTTTTGGTGCTTGCTGAGGTGATGGACCCCAAGTTGGGACATCCTTTCCTTCAGTCTCTGCTTCATTTTTGTTCTTGCATTTCTTTTAGTAGACAGGAACAATTCTGGGTCACAAATTTTGACAGTGGTTTGGTAACCACATCCCTCTGAGGGACTAACTACTGAGTTAGTCTCTTCAGGTTCCCTCTCCCCACTGTTGGGCATTTTGGCTAAAGTCACGCCCACTGAGTCCTGGGCTTTTCTCACATCTCATGTGTCTGGGACTTTCTAGAGGTTCATTCCAACCCCATCTCCCACCCCTAGAAGCTGCACATTTCTATTTGTTTTCCTGGCCCTCTGGGTTTGTCTCCTGATCCCCCACCAAACCTCATCCTTCCCTCCACCTTTTTGCTTTCATCACCTGTCTCCTACCAAGATGCATCTCTTCCTCTCTCTTCCAGGATTATTTTGATCTCTGTTCTAAGTACAGTTGAAGCATTCTCACTTGGACTTTCCTTCTCATAAAACTTACAATCTATGGCCTGTATCATGGGTATTCTGTACTGTTTGGCTAATATCCAATTATCAGTAGTATATATCATGCATGACACTTTGTGTCTGAGTTGCCTCACTCAGGATGATAGTTTTTAGATTTATCCATTTGCCTGCAAAATCCATGATGTGCTTGTTTTTTCACTTGTTTGTTTGTTTGTTTATTTTTGAAATAGACATATGTCTTTCAAATATTAACTCCCCAAAACAATTAACTTAGTTTATAGATAGACATATAATGCTGGAAAATTTGGTAAATATGTTGAAGTTAGTTGAAAACTGATCCAGAGGGTAAATGAAGTTGGTCACAGCTCAGTAATTGATAGTAGATCAAAATGCCCAAACTAGCCTGGCGCTTATTACTAAAAATAATGTTTAAAACCATTTTCTTTACTTCAGGACTTTTCCATTTTCTTTTTCTTTAATTGGAAATGTTATTTATTTACATTTCAAATATTATTACCTTTCACAGTTTCACCTCTGCAACCCCCTAGCACTTCCCCCCTTATACTGCTTTTATGAGGGTGTACCCCCACCCACCTACCCTCTCTGGCCTCACAACCCTAGCATTTCTCTACAGTGGGGCATCAAGCCTTCATGTGACCAAGGGCTTCCCCTCCCATTGATACCTGGTAAGGCCCCTTCAGCTCCTTTAATCTATTGGACTGAGCACAGGGACCACAATGGAGAAGTTAGCAGAAGGACTAAAGGAGATGTTCTTGTTCAAGTCCAAGTGGAACAAGGACCTCACCATAATCCCACATACATTGAACCTAAAAGAAGAAAGAGTATGAAAGAGTTTCGAACACATTGGCACAGGGGAAAACTTCCATGACATATCAGTGGCTCAGGCTCTATAATAAAAAATTGATAAGCAGGACCTCAGTTTTCCTTTTCTTGAAACAAAATTTCTCTTCTTTAGGCTTAGAAATACTTAAGCATTATTATAGTAGTTTTCTCATTGTTTCATGTGTTTTCTTTCTTCAATGGTGCATGAACAGGGGCTTTCCCAAAAGCAACAATTTTTATTTTTTCAGTGAGACTTTCTTGTCATTACTTGAACATTTTCTAAATGTAATATAAAATTACATTATACATTTGAGAGACTAACTTAAAAGGATACATTCCATAGAAATATTTTCATTCATCAGTTTTGTCATTTTCTTCCAGAGTAAGTTTGAAATGAGCTTTTCTTAAAACAAACAAATAAACAAACAAAGAAACACCTTGCTATTCCACACAAGTTTCCATATCTGAAAGCATCCCCTTGATCTCAGCCTCCTAGACTTGATTTCGCTAATTTCTACCTGCTTAAATCGCTCTGTGTTGGAGTAGGGTTTGTCAGGATGCATCATATATCCTTAACTCTCCTTTCTGGAGTTCAGTCAATTTTCAGTCTAAACTCTGGAAAATCATACATCATCCAGATACAAACTGAGCATGAGGAGTTAATATTGAAGGATTGGTAAAATAATTCCCTATAAAATGAAGTAAGATTTTGTTAAATTCAGTAAGTCTTTAGTAAACTCTGACCTATATCTGTGCCACAGTGAGTTCCTAACTGCTTTACAGAAATAACTCAGGGATTACGTGGGATCAAAATCTGAATTGAAACGCCTCAGTATTGATAACATGTAGAATATAATCTTAAGTCTTTACTTTCTCTACATGGAACAATCTGGGATTATAGTATATTTATGTGCATATATTCTTAAGATATTGCGATTACTTACATGAATATGTAAACCTACTAATTATTTCTACATTATTGCCACCATTCTTTGTTTATTTAAAAATAAGGAGCCTAGGCAGTTTTTTTGTTTTCTATTATCTGTGTGATACATATTGTTGTTAGTTATGAAGTTAATAAAATGGTCACTACATAAAGCCACACATAAAGCTTCATCATCTAATTAACATGTCTTAAACATTAAAGCATCTGCATCAACTTCTCTTTCCATCTTTTAATTTAAAATTTTTCTCAGTTCTCTTTGTGTCTCTTCTGTTGTTGTTACTGTCGTTGTTTTCTATTGTGTTCACAGGAATTAAAAGTACATGACAACGGAATAACACCAGAAAGTAATACTAGGCATTGGTAGCTCTTACAGATGTATATAGACTAATGTCCAATTACTCATTCAGTGAACACTTTTCTTCCAGAACTCATTCCAACTTAGATGAGAAGCACACTACATTCCAATGTATGTATTTCATCTTCGTTCCATCCACTCTTTGGAGATTCAGTAACTGAGCTGAATTCTGGCTGGCATTTACTTGATATGTGAGCTTTAAAGTCATTTATTTATTTAGATAAATGTTTCATTAACAGTCAAAGAAATGGTCAATATTGTGACACTTTCATGAATATATATAATTATTGTTGTATGTATCCTACTCTGACAATATTAAATTTTAAATGTAATTTTGATATGAACTTTCATCAGATTCAATATTATGTAAATTATTTTCTTTTCAATATCTTCTAGATTTAGAACATTTAAACAAAATGTTCACCAATGTTTCCCATATATCATGAGATATCATTAATCATTAATAATTTCAAATAACAAGAGTAATTATATTATAGGTATGAATTTTTTGAAGTATATGTATTATAATTATACTGCATTGTTAATTTTCTACTCTTCTCATAAATTTGCCCTTTTTGGAGAATTTTTTTATATATATACTGTTCTAGAAATGTCCACTTATTCTAAGCTTGGAAGATATTTCCTTCATTATCTTTAAAAATTTCTTAACTATCCCAGCAGAGGAATATTGGACTTAACCTTTCTCCCTACCCTAATATGTTGCATTTTTCAGATATCAGTTGTGCATGGGTATGTATCTGTGTTATTTTATTTTTAGCATTAAAATATTTGTTAACTTATAATACTGTGTCTGTAGCATAATTGGTTTTAATCAATAGGCAGGTAGTACAGAAAAGGATTTTGAAACCGCATAGCAACTTTAAAAAATATTGATTATAAATAATATAGATACAATTGAAGTAATTATATAGCTTACTACTGCAATCATTAATGATGTCATAAACATTTTGTACTTATTAAGACTATTACTGATGCAGTTAAAATTTTTGTGTTACATTTTCTAAATTTTTTTTTAATTTTTAGCATTATATTATGCCTATGAATGATCATAACTGATATTATGTCAAGGAAATACTATATTAAAATGTATAGTAACTGTTGATTACAGGTTTTTATTTATATTGAAAACTAAGATATTTTATGATCTACATTTAGTATATCATGGCATAAGACTTCAAGTATTGCATATTTTGAGGCTACACAATATAATTTTGTTGGTGTATTCACTAAATATACAATTTCTTAAATATTATATAAAGAAATACAAAGGCTTATTTTATCTTTTTAGGATATAATGTTTTCTTGAATTCACCTGGTATAGATCTAAGAGTAGCACAGTAATTTGTAAACACTAGTATTTAAAAGCAATTGCAACGTTTATATTCAGTCATCTCTGTTCAGTGCAAAATTAACATTGTTCTACTTGGATTACTGATCTTCCTGTTATTAGTATGATTTTTAATTTCCCTAATTAGTTCTGAAATGGATAGATTGAGTTATTTATGGTAATTTACAGTAAAATGCACTTAAATGATTACTCTTATCTTCAATATGTTTACGTTGTTTTCTTTCTGTGCTGCTCAGAAAGCATATCTATCTATCTATCTATCTATCTATCTATCTATCTATCTATCTATCTATCTATCTATCTGCCACAATATGCTGGTTCTTCACTATTATAATTTTGTGTCATGTGGTATTGACCATTGGCCCGTGTAAGTAATATATAGAGTGTGAAATTAAAAGACAATTGCTATAAAATCTTTCATAACAGAGTATTTTGTGTTGTATTAAACAGAATGAGTATAGTTGTATATATTACAAAGCTAAGCAACTAATGAAATTAACTACAGAGAATAGAAAATTATTATTATTATTTTAAATCTGCTAGGTCAGTAGATTTTTAAATAGTTTAATGTCAAAAACTCCTGGTCAGTAGGATATATTTTGTCATTCCCTGTTCCAATGAGGACAAAAGGAAAAAGAGTTTACATCAGTAAAAGAACACTTGAATGATAGTAGTAATTGACACTATATAGAGATCATATCTTCATCCAAGCCAATATGCCTTGAAGAGGAATGCTTCTAGTTCTCAATAAGGTAGCAATTGGCTTGTGTTCCCAGGGGCAGCTCCAGAAACAGGAAACTTGTGAAAGAATTCAATGAAGTGAAACACATATGAAAAATAAAATCATCAGTAAAAATATATAACATTTACTGAGGGCAATTTTTAGCATATAGGGTATAGGCAAAATAATGGTTGAATATGCCATCCCTAGTAAGGTCACTCTATCTGGTAAACTGAACTTCATTTTATGGTAATTTGTTGGGAACTAAAAAAAGGGGCCCAGGGGAAGAGGGGGAAGGGGAAAACCCACACCCGGCCAGAATTTTACCCATTCTCTGGTCTGTCAGGAGTTAGAGGGCTGCTAACTGTCCTGTAATTGGAAAGTCTCTTCTTATCACCTCGTTTATTTTTTTTAACACCTTCCACTCATCCCCGGGTGAGCATCTCCTCTGACCCACTCTTCTGGGGGTGGCAAGGGGCAGCCCTACCTAGGATTTCTGGAGCTACTTTGCTAAAGACACCAGGGTTATAGGAAAGAGGGATGAGGGAAGAGGTTCCCAACACTGGCGAGAGTGAGGGCAGTTGATATTGACTGTAGCACAAGAAGGCCTTCTAACGGGAGAATAGAAAGGACTCATTAGAAGAAAGCCTGTCCCATCCTCCAAGCTCAGTGGGCATCGATAAGCAGAGGCATTCTATGGTTTTAGAGCTTTATTGTAGAAGGGGAGGAGGAAAGAGAGAAGATAGGAGAGAGAGAGAGAGAGAGAGAGAGAGAGAGAGAGAGAGAGAGAGAGAGAGAAGGCTAGAGAGAAAGAGAGAGTAAGAGAGAGGAGAGGAGGAGACAAAGAGAGGAGAGTGAAGAGAAGACAATGAGAGGGGAGAGAGGGTGAGAGAGAGGAGTAAGAGGGAGACAAGTAAGAGAGACAAGTAAGAGGTAAGAGAGCAAGGTGCTGAACAGCCCTTTTTATGGTCTTCACTGTTGCTAGGTAACTGGAGAGGAGTTTAGCCTGAAGGTCAGAAGCTTGGGCCATTGCCTATGTGAGTACTGACCATGCTTCTCTTGTGGGGGCTTTGGGGGCAGTAACTTAGGCAGAAGCCAGATTTCCAGGGGCATAAGGGAACACCTACCATGTCATGTAGGTGAATTATTACCCTTCAGGGTTCAGATCTCAGCTCAACTGGAGACCAGCCTGTAATTCCCCACAGTAATTTATACAAAAGTTTGTGTTCTTTACTTCTCAAATCCTGGCTTTTATTTTGATAGTATTTTATTTATAGACTGACAGTTGTCTCCTACTTGGAAAGTCTCTTCTTATCACCTCATTTATTTTTTTTTAAACAGGTGTCCTTTAAAATGGGCATACTCCCAAATACTTAACCTCTTCCTGTCGATCTGAGATTATCAAATAGTATCAGCACAAAAATAACACTGTCTGTATTGAGGGGAAAGAATGAATAAGAAATTAAAATAAAAATATAATATATTTAAATATATAAAATAAAAGTATCTGTTCCTCTACTTAATAGTATTAAACTTGAGGTTGATTTATAATAGTCACTGGCCACCTTGTCAAATGTTTCTTAGGTAACGTGTCATTTTCATAAGATGTATGTTATAATTTTCTTCCCTGAAGGTCACACTAGCAGGCTTTTTCTTTGATTCCTATCTATTTTCTCTAGACTCTCACTCCTATTTAAACACAGAAATGTAAAAATCAAAGGTTATGATCTTATTAAAAAATATGACATTTGCTTTTCTGTTACTTCAGTTACTATATTACTTATATTTTTTAACAATAATTTTTATACAAATTCTATAAATACATTTTTATTTAGTAATGAATATATTTATGTTGTAAATATATCTGGATTTTTTTTCCTTTGGGGAACATTAGAACTGCATGGAAATGACTTATTACTGGAGGTATCACACACTCTGCCAAGGGTATACATAGTAATCCAGCTGGAACCCAACTAGAATCTGGAAGGTGTTATGCATTTGAGAGAGAGATGCCAATGATGCTCTGACCCAATGAAGGCTCTGGTGTGCTACAAAATGAGCTGCTAGTATAGAAAGACCAATGGCTGTCTGCAAGCATAACAGCGTATGATTAATAGTGTTAGGGATTGGTGCTTGCACATGGGGTTTGTTTCAATTTAGGCCAGTCATTGGTTGGCAATTCATTCAGTCTCTGAGTCATTCCCAATGTCTGCATTACTTGTAGACAGAACAAATTTTGGTTTGAAAGTTTTGTGGGTGGGTTGGTATCTCTATTGCTCTGCTAGTATTAGTCTCTTGGAGCCCTCAAGGGTCCTGGTAAATTAAGTATGTTGGTTTTTTGTGGATTCCTTATCCCCTCATGGTCCCTCCATTCTTTCCCAACTCTTCAGTAAGAACTCCTGAGCTCCATCTAATGTTGGACTATGGGCCTGTGTATCTGTTTCAATGTGCTGCTAGGTGGAGCCTTTCAGTGAACAGTTATGCTGGAATCCAGTATCATTTATAGTGTGAGGGGTTGTTTCTTGCTCACAGAATGTGACTCAAGTTGGACCAGTCATTTGTTCACCATTCCCTCAGTCTCTGCCCCAGGGGAATGGGGAGATCAAGTGTACAGAGAGCTGCGGAGAGAGGGCAAGGAAAGTCAAAGTAAATTGACAGAGGGCAGGGTAGGGTGGGAGTGAGTGCAGATCTCTAGGACTTGCCAATGGCCTGAGATGAGGTAGGCAATGGGAGTTTATGAGGGTGCCTCTAGATGAGAATCCTAGCAGTGGAGGATATAGAGCCTGAACTAGCCTCCAGTAGCCATGCAAGGCTAATTATACCAACCTGCCCATAAGAATATTGAACCAAAATTTGTGCTGCCCACAAGAAGCACGGGGACGATGTAGCAGTGAATTAGTGAAACCCCTTTGGCTCCAGGTGGATCACCAGCACTGCACTGGCTGGAGAGCTCTCTGGATTCATGAATCAAAGATACATATGCCAGCTAATTTTGAAATGCCTTGACTAGATCAATGGCTGGGCGCTTCTAAACCTCCCTGCTCCATCTAGCAAACATTTCTTTCCTGTATTCCTGAGGTAACATCTTTTAAAATCTATATTTTACCTCTGCTACCCCAAACCCAAACTTGGGGCCACTTCTGCAGATCTTAACATGCCAGCAGGCCTTTAAGTTTCATCTTTTTCCTTCCCTGTCTGGGTGATTCTCTGCCTCCCCTCTCTCTTTCCCAGTCCCTTGCCTGCACAATCTCAAAGTTCCTGTCTGTAAAGCCATTGGCTGTATGGCAATTCTTTATTATCAATCGAAGCCAACTGGGGGCAGGGACTCTCAGTTCTGGAACCATAGCTTTTGGGATCCAAAATAAGACAAAGCATTAGAATCAAGTCCCAACAGGACAAAGATGGAGCAGTGGCTAACTTTTAACTATCTGGGACAAATGTACTATTGAAACAGAAATATTTTGAAAGTGACCCTGGTACTAACAATAATTATTATTAATCGTAACAAATAAATGTTCCCAATTAAGCCGGATCTGAATATATAAATTAAATGCAGCTCTTTAAAATATACATGCTCTGATTTGAGAAATAAAACTAACATAGTTGCTTCCACAAATGTAAACACATATTCATATTTAATTTTGTTATTCCCATAGTTTATGCTACTTTGCCTTTTTAAACGTTTGGTTAAATTATAAAGTCACCACTTTGCACATTCTGTTTTATCCTTCCAACTCCTGCATCCATGTCTCCTTACTCCATCTCAAATCAAGTGCTGGTTTTTCTCTAATCATAAAATATACATACACACATATTTGTATCTATAGACACACATAATAAATATGTAAATATAACCTGCTGTGTCTTCTTAGAGTTGCTTGTATGTTTACGATGTCAGAGATCATCATTTTATATTTGATAATCAATTGGAGGCTTATATTTGATAATCAATTCCTGGGCAAGGCTAATTTTCTCAATATCAACAATTTGACTACCTACATAGAGTACTTTATCTAGGGATAGGACTTCATAAGATTTCCCCCTTCCAAGTTAGCATGTTTACTGCTATTGTCATTGTGCAGGTATGTTTAAGCACCTATATTGTTGAGGTAACATGAAAGTAGGCTCCCTGTTATTTCTTTGAGTCTCTTATATATGATTTCTGGTTAATCCTGATAATCTCCCATTTCCCTTACTTATGGTAGGTTCTAGATTTCTGTCTATCAAAGTACTTTATGATATTAATGTTTAATGTATACAATGAGGTCTTACACATCACCAGATTAAAACATTTTCTCCTCTACTGGGGAGACTCATACAAAGATAGAGGCAACATCTCGAATGACAATGTTGAATAAAGGAGAACTATGAGCAAGTTATCAACAGTACATGTCTACAGCTGTGAAAGAAATGATGAAAATAGGAATATTTTCTTCCCACGCTCTTTTATGTACTTGAAGAATGAGTCATGCAGAAAGAGGTAGGATAGTACTGAAGTAACAAATTAGTAGGAAATGTTTTACTGGGAATAGCTACACACACACACACACACACACACACACACACAAAGACCAAAATAAGACTAAAAAAAATCCTTAAACTTTCTCTCATTTAAAAAAAAAATCTATAAAATCTACTTAATTCTGGACCTAGATATCAAGCCAGAAATTTGGCTTTATGGACATTGTGTCTTTGAGATTCAGAGAAATGTAAAGGAGATTTTATTTTCTCAAAATGCTAACTTGTTTTTTGAAATATTTTAAATTTATTCTGTACTTTTAAAATAAATATTCATTAGGATAGGTGACATTTTAATGGAGTTTCAGCTAGGGATTTTGATGCTAGAGTTTAATTAATACAGATGGAAATAAATACTACATTTAAGAGTTAATTCACTTTGGCAAAAACAAAAATTATGGAGCAATGAACTTATATTTTAAATTTTAATATCATTTCATGTATAAGGAAAACTTTAATTTTGTGCCTTTCATCTGAGAAAAAAATAGATAATGAATATTTTTTACAAGAAAAATTGCTAATTTTATGGACAATTACAACACATGCAGGTAATGCTTTCTAATCTCACTGTAATTATATTTCATGCTTCATAGAAAAAGTTAATCACTGCAGATGTAAAAGAAAAACCATTTATCTCCTGAGAAAGCACTACAGGCTAACTGAGGTAACACAGTTGATAGGCAAGACCTTCAAAGTTCACAAAATTCATGCTGTGGTCAAAAGGCCATTTACTTAATATGCCATTGCAACGATTAAATAGATTAAATGTAGGGGGTGCATGAGCCTGGAGTTTAAATGAACTGTCACTGCCTAGGAAGTTTTTTCCCTTTTCAAAAATAATTACTTTGTTATAGTTTCTCTTCTAATTATAATTAACTCAGATTGTAGGTACTATATATTGTGGAATGGTATAAACATGGCTAAGGGAAAGATAAATACTTTTAAAAATCAATTTTAACATTCATATATTGAAAAACAGAAAATTAAGAGAATTTTAGGTGTAATTGTTAAGAAACAATTTGTTATTTTTATATTAGTGTCAATTTTTGGTAGAAAATTTAGAATCCAGAATATGCACTTAGAATTTTAATTTCTATTTGATAGTATCAGATTTTCTGATTTTCTTTTTTGTTTGTTTATTTATTATTCTTTTTTATTGGATATTTCATTTATTTACATTTCAAGTGTTGTCCCCTTTCCTGGTTTCCCCCTCTGCAAATCCCTTATCTGATCTTCCATTTTCCTGCTTCTATGAGGGGGTTCCCCAACCCACACACCCACCCACTCCCACCTAATTGCCTTGGCATTCACTTACACAGGACCAAGGGCCTTTCCTCCCATTAATGACAGACAAGGTCATATTCATATTCATATTCAACTGAACCCATGGGTCCCTCCATGTGTACTCTTTGGTTGGTGGTTTAGTCCCTGGAAGTTCTGGAGGATCTGGTTGGTTGATATTGTAGTTCTTCCTATAGGGCTGCATACCCCTTCAGCTCCTTAAATCATTTATTTAACTCCTCCATTGGGGACAGTCAACCTTGGTCAGTCCAATGGTTGGCTAATAGATAACATTTGCCTCTGTATTTCTCAGGGTCTGGAAGAGTCTCTCAGGAGACAGCTATATCAGGCTTCTGTCAGCAAGCACTTCTTGGCATCCACAGTAGTGTCTGGGTTTGGTGTCTGTATATGGGATGTGTTTCCATATGGGGCAATCTCTGAATGGCCTTTCCTTGAGTCTCTGCTCCACACTTTGTCTCAGTATTTCCTGTAGACAGAAGCAATTTGGGTTAAAAATTTGGAGATGAGTTGGTAGCCCATCCCCCAATAGGGGGCCTTGCCTAACCTCTGGATATGGTCTCTACAGGTTCCCCCTACGCTTTGTTGGACATTTCAGAAAATTCCATCTCTATTGGATCCTGGGAGCCTGTGGCATTCCTGGAATCTGGGACTTTCTGGTGGCTACACACAGTTACCCATCCTCTAGTTCTACACACCTCTGTTCAAATTCCTGTCCTCTGTATATCATCTCTGTCCCCTCCCATACTTGATCCTGCCCCCCTTTCCACCCAAGTTCTTTACATCCTCTACCTCCCATGAGTATTTTGTTCCTCCTCAGAAGAAGAACAGAAGCATCCACTCTTTGGTTTTCCTTTTTCTTGAGCTTTATATGATCTGTGGATTGTATTTTAGATACTCTGAGCTTTTGTGCTAATATCCACATATCAGTAAGTGAATACCATGTGTTCTTTTGTGGCTGGTTTACCTGACTCAGGATGGTATTTTCTAGTTTCATCCATTTGCCTAAGAATTTCATGAAGTCATTATTTTTAATAGCTTAGTAGTACTCCATTGTGTTAATGTACCACATGTTTTCTATCCATTCCTCTGCTGAAGTACATCTGGGTTTTTTTTCCCAGCTTTTGGATACTATAAATAAGGCTGCTATGAACACAGTTGACCCTTGTTATAGTTTGCAGCAACTTTTGGGTATATGCCCAGGAGTGCTATAGCTTAGTCCTCAGGTAATATTATGTCCAATTTTCTGAGGAACCTCCAGACTGATTTCCAGAGTGGTTGTACCATCTTGCAATCGCACCAAGAATGGAGGAGTGTTCTTCTTTCTCCACATGCTTGCCAAAATCTGCTGTCACCTGAGGTTTTGATCTTAGCCATTCTGACTGGTATGAGGTGGAATCTCAGGGTAGTTTAGACTTTTTTTACTATATTATTCTTGCGAATACATGAGCATGAGAGATCTTTCCCTATTCTATGATCTTTTATGATTTCTTTCTTCACAGACTTGAAGTTCTTATCCTACAGAGCTTTTACTTGTTTGGTTCGAGTAATAGGAAGGTATTTGTTATTATTGTGACTATTGTGAAGGGTGTCCTTTCCCTAATTTCTTTCTCAGCCCATTTATTCTTGAGTAGAGAAAGGCTACTGATTTTTTAATGTTAATTTTATATCCAGCCATTTTGCTAAAGTTATTTATCCTATTTAGGAGTTCTCTGGCATAATTTAGGGGGTTCACTTAAGTATGCTATCTTATAATCTGCAAACAGTAATATTTTGCCTTCTTCCTTTCCAATTGGTATCCCTTTGACCTCCGTTTGTTGTCTAATTGCTCTGGTTAGGACATCAAGTACTATATTGAATAGGTGTGGAGAGAGTGGGCAGTCTTGTCTAGTCCCTGATTTTAGTGGGATTGCTTCCAGTTTCTCTCCATTTAGTTTGATGTTGGCTACTGGTCTACTAAATATTGCTTTTAGTATGTTTAGATACAGGTCTTAAATTCCTGATGTTTCCAAGACTTTTACCATCAAGGGGTGCTAGATTTTGTCAAATGCTTTCTCAGCAACAAATAAGATGATTGTGTGTGTGTGTGTGTGTGTGTGTGTGTGTGTGTGTGTGTGTGTCTTTGAGTTTCTTCATATCATGGATTAAGTGGATGGATTTCCATATACTGAACTATCCCTATCCCTGCATCCCTGGGATGAAGCCTACTTGATTCTGATGAAGGATGGATTTGATATGTTCTTGGATTCAGTTTGTGAAAATTTTTTTTGGATATTTTTGCATTGATACTCATAAAGGAAATTGGTCTGAAATTCTCTTTCATTGTTGGGTCTCTGTGTGTTTTATGTATTAGAGTAATTGTGGCTTCATAGAATGAATTGGGTTGTGTTACTTCTGTTTCGATTTGTGTAATAATTTGAAGAGTATTGATATTAGGTCTTCTTAGAAAGTCTGATAGAAATCTGCACCAAAACCATCTGGTTCTGGGCTTTTTTGAGGAATTTTCATTACTGCTGCTCTTTCTTTAGGGTTTATGGATCTGTTTAGATGGTTTATCAGATCCTGATTTTACTTTGACACCTGGTATCTGTCTAGAAAAATTGTCCATTTCATCCAGATTTTCCAGTTTTGTCATTATAGGATTTTGAAGTAAGATCTGGTGATTTTTTAAAATTTCCTCAGTTTCTGTTGTTATGTCTTTCTTCATTTCTGATTTTGTTATTTTGGATACTATATCTGTGTCCTCTGATTAGTCTGGCTAAAGGTTTATCTATCTTCCTGATTTTCTCAAAGAACCAGCTCCCTATTTTGTTGATTCTTTGTATAATTCTTTTTTTTTTTTTCCTCCTCATGGTGTCCTAAATTTCTTGGATATTTTGGCTTAGGAGGTTTTTTCATTTTCCATTTCCTTTGATTGTTGAGTCAATGTTTTCTATGGTATCTTCTACACCTGAGATTCCCTCTTCTATCTCTTGTATTCTGTTGATGATGCTTGAATCTATGGCTCCTGACTAGGTTTTCTATCTCCAGGGTTGTCTCCTTTTGTGATTTCTTTATTGTTTTACTTCCATTTTTAGATCCTGTATGGTTTTGTTCTATTTCTTCACCTGTTTGGTTGTGTTTTCCTGTAATTCTTTAAGGGATTTTTGTATTTCCTCCTTAAGGGAAGCCTTTATCTCTTTACCTATGTTCTCCTATATTTCTTTAAGAGAGTTATTTATGACATTCTTAAAGTCCTCTATCATCATCATGAGAAGTGATTTTAAATCTGAATCTTGCTTTTCTGCTGTGATGGTGTATCCAGGATTTGCTATGGTGGAAGAACTAGGTTCTGATGTTGCAAATTAACCTTGGTTTCTGTTGCTTATATTTTTGTGCTTGTCTCTTACCATCTGGTTATCTCTAGTGCTACCTGACATCGATGTCTCTAACTGGATCCTCTCCTTCTTGTGATCCTGGTTGTGTCACAACTCCTCAGAGTCCAGCTGTCTCTGTGATTCTGTGATTCTGGGATCTTGTGATCCTGAGAACCTGGGTGTGTCAGAGCTCCTGGGAGTCAACCTGCTGCTGGTATCCTGAAATCCTGATGTGACCAAGCTCCTGAGATCCTGTGATCCTGGTTGATAGAGGACTTAAAAGTTGAGCTTCCTCTGGGTATTTTTGTTTTGTATTTGGATCCAGTGCCCAAGGTCTGCCCAGGATACTTTCTCAGACCTGAAGGAATCAATCCTTTGCTTAATACCCTGCTGCTTTATGATGAGGTGCTAAATGCCAGAGACTTCAGGTTCTGGCCACAGAGGGACTCATGCAGGTTATCTGCAGAAGTAAAGAGACTCAGTAAGGTTTTATAGAGTAGAGATATACAATAGTAAGGGTGTCTGCATTTTTCCTCTGCAGTTTTAGAGAGCCACTGAAGGAGCCACAATCATTGTGTGCCACAGTTGCGGTCTCTAAGTAGACCTTAAGAGGCCATACTCCAAAGTTGTAAAGGTAGATTCTGTTCTGCCATGGAGTCCTCACAGTATTGGAGGATGTCAGAAATGTAAGATATATGCCAAGAGTAACCATGTACTGAGAGTGGAAACAGCCCAGGAAAGAAAGAAATGTTACTTTCAGTAAAACCAGAGGGGTGGAACTGTCTAAACCGCTTTGAAACCAAAGTCATACATCATGGTCTTGGAAGATCTTTGCTCTGCTAATAAGTTTCAGCCTTGATTTGGTATGGTCTTTCTTCACCATGTTTCATTTATTTTTTATGATTTGTTAATATAGATTCTATGGTAATAGATATTGTCAATAAAAATTCATTTTTAATTAAAATGATGTCACAGCAAAGAGATGGCTTTGAGCCTTAGAAGACACTTTGTCCTTTGAATTTTTGAGTTTGTATTGAGACTCTTAAAGAGGTTAGAGTCCCTTGAAGATAGAAAAAGTTTATTTTACATCAGAGATAGCCCTGAGCCTATGGGATCCTAAGAAAGAACATGGTGATTTGGAAGAAATGTTCGACAGAATCTTGTTTAAACAAAAAACAAAAATAAAAACAATGTCCCTTGGTTGTTTTGTTTATGGAGGCTATGGAGCTTACAGGATGTGTAGCCCTGTTGGTAGAAGTACATCCATGTGGACAGGATTTGGGTATTTAGAGCGTCTCCCTATATTATATTCTTCTTTTCAACTTCCTACAGGAAATTGAGATCGTTGTCACCCAGCTTCCTGATCCTTACACTGAGCTGTGTCTTTTCCACAAAAACAAGGGTTCTCCTTATGAAACCATCAGTCAAAGCAGATTCCTCAAAGTTACTTTTGAGGAAAGTATTTTCACTAAGAAATAAGAAAGTAACTAAGTCAGTATGTAATAGAAGCATGAAAATGTTTAGTATTTATTATTACTACCATCATCACCATTATCATCATTAATTGATAATACCTATGTGCATGAAAAATTGAAATCTCTGACACTGAATTATACCCATAGACCATCAAGATAGGGTTCAAAATATTTCTAATAAATGCCATTTTGTTTAGCAATTGGAAATAGAGAAAGTAATCAAAGAATTATTTAAAAAAAGGAAAAGACAATTCACAATATCCATAAGGATAGATAAGAAAAATTTTAAAAACATCTTGAAAATCATAGCCACTGCTTTTTCGAGTTTTCAAAACAAAATTTAAAATAACTAGAACTGTTCAGTAATGCCATAATAGATTTGCATAAGTTTATAAATGAACCCATATGTCTATACAAAATATTTTTAAATTATTGTGTTATTTTTCTATCACTGTGCCAAAAAAGTTCTCTTTGATAACCTAGTACAAAAAGAAAAGTTTATTTTCATTTACAGTTTCAAAATTTCATCCCCTATACCAGTGCCTGGTAAACACAGAAGTGGAAGCTCATAATCAGCTATTGGTTGGAACACATGACTCCCAAGGTAGGAGCTAGAGAAAGTACCCAAGGAGCGGAAGGGGTCTTCAACCCTCTAGGTGGAAGAATAACATGAACTAACTAGTTCACCCTGCGCTCATGTCTCTAGCTGCATATATGGAAGAAGATGGCCTAGTTGGCCATCATTGGGAGGAGAGGCCCCTTGGTCATACAGACTCTATATGCCCCAGTACAGGGGAACGCCAGGGCCATTACGTGGGAGGGGGTGGGTAGGGGAGCAGGGCGGGGATGCGGGAGGGTAAGGGAAAATTTCTGGATAACATGTGANAAAGAACCCAGATGTCCCTCAACAGAGGAATGGATACAAAAAATTTGGTATATTTACACAATGGAGTACTACTCAGCTATTAAAAACAATAAATATATGAAATTCCTAGGCAAATGGATGGATCTGGAGGCCATCATACTGAGTGAAGTAACCCATTCACAAAAGAACTCACATAACATGTACTCACTGATATGTGGATCTTAGCCCAGAAACCTATTCTACCCAAGATACAATTTACTAAACACATGATACTCAAGAAGAAGGAAGATCAAAATGTGGACACGTCACCCCTTCCTAGAATTAAGAACAAAGCACAGATTGAAAGAGTTAAAGAGATCATGTGTGAAGCTCATTCCAAAGGATGGACCTGTCTTTTTCTTAAAGACATGCTTAAAAAGCATGTCTTTTTCATATGTATATGTGTAATAAAAGAACCTAGATATAACTGACTTGAGTGTACCAGAAGGTGAGGGAGGGAAGACTTTTAGCCACATACATTTCTTCCCCAACCCTCAGAGTCTAAGAACTTCAAAGTGTGTCCTCAGTTTACATTTCTCAGACCTAGCTGTACTTTTTGGGATGTCTGAAATGTTTCCTAACTAGAAATTATTTCAAAAGATTTTACAGAAGCATATCACCAGCAAATCCTCATGCTGGCAGTGAAGAAAAATAAATGTTGGTTGTATAGTGAAAAAAAAAAAAAATTTCATCCCATCAGATGACTCTTGTTTCTTGTTCCACTGTAAGGCAGAACATCATGTAGAATAACATAATCTATTATCAATACATTTCACCTCATGTTAGACATGAGGCAAGAAGAAGAAGGAGATGGGGGAGAGAAGGAAGAAGATGAAAAGAAGAAGGAGAAAGAGAAGGAGAAAGAGATGAAGAAGAAGAAGAAGAAGAAGAAGAAGAAGAAGAAGAAGAAGAAGAAGAAGAAGAAGAAGAAGAAGAAGAAGAAGAAGAAGAAAGGTGTTGTATTAAAAATGATCCTAATCTAGCAGGAAATACAATAAAATTTATAATTATAGATATAGTTACAGAAAGTGTTATATAAACAGTGGCATGATGTGAGCTCCAAATGGCTTAGGTAGCATAAGTCAATGGCATTCTCTGTTATAACCAAGTAGAGATTCCCTTCTACCAGGTACTTTTCTACTTCTTAGATTCACAAATATTCCATATTTCAGGTATTTCAGACCCTCTAATTTCCTGGGCTCTACTCTTCAGGTTTTTTTTTTTTTCCCACTCACATCCAATATCAACTACATTTTGTTTGGGTCTGGCCATGGACACTGTGATTCTTTCATACTTTGTATAGCATCCCAGGACTTTCCTGGATCTCTGGATTAAAGTATTGCTGATAATATAACATTTGCATTCTTCCTACTTGAAAAAGCAGCAGATGCCAAAGGTGTCTACCAGTGAAACATATGACTAAATAGAGTAGACACTGCTTTTAGTAACCTCTACATACCTTGATGACCTACCACAGAGAATATTTCCTTAGAGGGTATTTTAGGAGCAAGATTCTTTGTGCCTTTCTTGTCAAAGCAGCATGATTTATACTTTTTGAGTAGTTTATACATTTTATCCTGTTTAGAGATGAATGATGGCTTGTCAAATCTGGAAATGTCCTCCAGCTATATTTTCAAGTGTCCTAATAAAAATTGCCTATTTGTAATGGAGTCTACTTTGTTTTATCAACCTTATCAAACATATCCTCCTACCTAAAATAAGAAACAGTTACTTTTTCTGACCAAATTGCTATCTTTAAAACCTTCTCTGTATCTTTTCTTTCCTCTTCTCATTATATATCTGGATAACAGCATTCAAAAATACTCATGCCAGAGGCTGACTGTAGCACTGCTTTGCAGTTTCATTCATAACAGTAATTCATCAGTGAACTTAAAATTTAGCCTCAAAAGCATTTGCCTAGTGCAAATCCCAGTAGTCTACACTTGCATCTGAAATGTACTGATCAGGGTCATTAGTGTGCATGCTCTTACCTTTATTTTAGACTTCTAAATTTCTATTAAGCTCTGTTTACAGCATTTACAAAATATCTAAGTTTACACCTTCAAATCAGTTCCAATTCAAATGCTCTTAATAATCATTTTTCTGTGTTATCCTTTCATTTCTATGGAAAAATACCAGAGATAGGAAGTAAAAGACAAAGGTTTAATGTGCCTCATAGGGTTGGAGGTTGACAGCATGGCTCTATTGCTTCTAGTACTCCAAAGGTAAAGTGAAGGTGATGGATCAAAATTGCTCACATCACAGCACAGAAATCGGTTCAGAAGAGAAGGAAGAAACAACTAGAGGGAAAAAAATAATCCTTCATGTACTTGCTAGAAGTGATAGAGGTCAACTAAGTGGACCTCTACCCAAAAATGTTTGTATTAGTTTCCATTAGAAACAGCACGTGATTTTGTGTGGAGTCGAAGATCCTCTCTGGACTCAGCTTTCCTCTTGTACTGCTTGCCTTTGTGTCAGTCGCCAATATCCACATGCTCTATCTGCCTGGGAGCACAGCAGCCATACAAGCCTGGGAATCTGTTAAACTATTTTCATTCTCTTTTTTCCATCTCCACTCCCTCCTTTTCAATCTCTAACTCATAGCAGACTGACTGTACCCCATCTTTGATTATAATCCCTGTGAACACAGCAGGTAATGTCTGTCTGAATCAGCTTTTCCCCCTACTGTGGACACTATTGGTCATCCCTTCTACTTTTTCTCCACTCCTTTGTGAAATATCTCAACACCGAGAATCACACTCAACCTGAGACTCTCAGAGACTCAAAAAACACTCTCTATCACAAATCTCAAGGGCACTCTTAAGATATGAAGAAGGCAAGAAAAGCTAAGAAGCAGAACACTTAACCAAGAAGGATGAGGCCAGATATCAATATCTACAATCACAATAATCACAGATAGTGGTATCTAGACATCAGCCGGAAAAATCAATAACAACCAAGATCAGAACCCAGGAACAAAACTACAGTAAGTTCTGAGAAATTCAGCACAGCTAAAGTACAATATATTGCTTTTAAAATATCTTTTATAAATAAGTTCAAGAAGCTTAAAACTATGAATAAATCTATATATGACATCGCTGATAAGACACACAAACACACACACACACACACACACACACACACACACACACACACACAATCAAATGCACAAATCGAATCAATACAGAACACCCAAACTGAGGTGAAAATTAAAACTGAAAATTAAAATTTTAGGAATGCAAACAAAAATATCAGAATCAACAAACCAAAATAATTCAAGAAATAGAAAATTAAAAATAAATTCTCAGACACTTAAGACAANGCCTTATTGGAAAAAAGTGTGTCGTTGTAGGGGTCAGCAAAGATACCCTCCTCCAAACCATGTAGGAAGTCTTCTCCTAGAGACCTTCAGATGAAGAGTAAGGACTCTCAGCTCTCTCTGCACCATGGCTGCCTAGACACTGCCATGCTCCCACCTTGATGATAATGGACTAAACCTCTGAAACTGAAAACCAGCCTCAATCAAATGTTGTTTTTATAAGAGTTGACTTGTTTGTAATGTGTGTTCATAGCAGTAAAACCGTAACTATGAGAGCAATTGGTATTAGGGACTAGGGTGTGGCTGAGATAGGCATGATCTTGGTATTAGGGACTAGGGTGTGGCTGAGATAGGCATGATCTTGGTATTAGGGACTAGGGTGTGGCTGAGATAGGCATGATCTTGGTATTAGGGACTAGGGTGTGGCTGAGATAGGCATGATCTTGCTTTGGTTTGGAAGAGTGTAGACTTTAGGACTTTGGATTTGAGAAGCAGGGGTGCCTTAAGTGGGGCTTCATGTACCACCCAAGTAGGAATATGAAAAAAACTTAGTGCTGGGGATATTTTGAACTTTGCAGACTGGGCCAAATATGTTTCATTGAAGAAGAATTTTAGTATATGTCCTAGAAACTGTTTTGGTGATATTTTCGTGAACAATATGGCTGCCTTTTGCCATTGTTCAAAGAGTCTGCATGAGGCTAAGGTGAAAACCTTTAGATTAAATGCTTTGACAAATGAAGTCTCAAAACAGTCTGGGATAAATTCTGTTGTGTTCTTCCTGAAGATCACTCTTAGGCACAAAATTTTAATGAAAAATGCAAGCTAAGAAAGGAAAAAAAAAATAAAATGTATGGTTCAAGTAATAAAGGGACACTGGGAAGTGAAATGGAACTGAATCATATGCTCATATGCTCATAGATTTAAGGAAGTGGTAACTTTGAGGCAAGATCCTACCCAGCTAAACTTAGGCCAAAGCATGGCGGTACATGCCTTTAATTCCAGGAGGTAAAGCCAAGGAGATCTACAAGTGCAAAGCCAGACTGGGAAAGAGCAAATTCTATGAGAAGAAAAGCATAAGTCAAGGTGTGCTGTACATGTCTTTAATCCTAGTATTCAGGAGACAGAATCATAAAGATCTCTGAGTTCAAAGTCAGTCTACAGAGTGAGTTATATGACAGCCAAGTTTAAGCAGTGATGGAGTTGGAAAACAGAAAGCTGGTACTAGAATAGGAGATGGGGAAGCAGACATGTTCTAGCTCTAGCAAGCAGAAGAATTTGGCAATTTGGCCATCTGGTTCTGGCTTTAGAGTCAACAATTGAATGGACTACTGGGACAATTGATACTGGGACAATTAGTTAGCTGGAGCTAAGAAATTAGTAGTGATTAAAAAAAGACTAGCATCACTGAAGTGAAATCTTCTGCGATGTGTTTTCTGAGAGCACAAAGAAGCTGCATTCAGCGAGAACCAAGGTTGAACTTCGTTTTACAGCTGGACTTGGTAATGCGTAAGATTTACCATGTGGCTCTGGTTTGAAGCTAGAAAAGTCATGGAGAACAAGTGAGGCTTGTCTCAGCAAAAGGGTTGCAAAAGACTATTTTTAATGTGCAGCCTCAGTTGCAGTTAATGGCCCAGGACTGAAGGCATCATGCCAAGAAGTTGAGGTTTAGCAACCATGAAGAGAGCTTATGAGAGACTATTGATAAAGCCTAGGTACAACAGAAGACACCAGCACACTGGAGATGTTAGTACTGTGGGTTCACCACCAAGAACAACAGCAGCGATGGGATGGAGTCGATGAGAGCCTCGAGTGCTAACAGAGGGCAGAGCAGCAAAAGTGATGAAAGACCTTTGAAGGAGCCCAAAAGGTGATGTGCATATCCCAGACATTGAAATAAAAAGCTGTGACGTTGAAGTAGATTTGGAGTCCTCAAGATAATGATATCAGAATCATGTGATACCTGCAGAGAAAATCTCCTAAGAGGGAGTGGAACCAGCTCAGGAGAAAGAAGTTTGTTGCAGCCATCAAAGATGAAAAAGGAGTTGGAGATCTTATGAGCACATTGACTTTAGACATGTAGATGCAGAGTTTGGAGTTTCCCAGCTGTTTTCCTGTCTTGCTTTGGGGATTACAGTTAAGCGATTGGATAGATTCCAGAAGAGGCTTTGAACTTTGGACTTTTAATGGATGGAGCTAAAATGTATCAACCTGAGTGAAGTAACCCAGTTAGAAAAGAATATGTATGGTATACACTCACTGATAAGTGGATATCAGCCAAAAAGAAGCTCAGAATACCCATGATACAATTCACAGACCATATGAAACCCATATGGCAGAAAGAAGACCACACTGAAGTGTGGATGTGACAGTTTTACCCAGAAGACGGAAGGAAGAAAATAATCTCTGGAAATAGAGGAAGTGAGCAATCTGGGAGGGAGAGAGGAGGGGTAGGGAAAAAGGGAGGCCAGTTCAGATATGGGAGGAGATGAGGGAGAAGGAAAGAGGGTCAGGAATTTGAAAGGAAGTGTGTAGCAGTGGGGTAGGCAGATCCCATGACTCCAGCTGGATATGTAACAGAGGACTGACTTATGGAAAAATTACTGGGATGGGAGTCCCTTTTTCCAGTGGATACTCAATGACCCAGTGTAGAGGAATGCTAGGGCTCTGAGGCAGGAGTGGGTGCGTGGGTATAGGAGCACCCTCATAGAGGCAGGGGGAAGGAAAAAGGGAGAGGGGGATATGTGTAGGGTAAACCAGGAAGGGGGAAAACATTTGACTGTAAATAAATAAAATAACCAATAAAAATGATAAAAAGAAAAAAAAAACTAACCAATATAAATTGTATGCTAAGAATTTGAACAGATAATTAGATGCAGAAAACTTATAATTGGTCAGTTTATAAGTACATGTTCCCAGCATAATTAGCCATTTAAAAGGTGTAAATCAAAACCACAATGAATTCCTACTAAACAATCACTTGAAATGCATAACAAATATATAAGGACTATATAAGAAATAAATGACAAATAAAAAATGCTAGCTACGACATGGTAAAACTTGAATTCCTAAGGCATGACTATAGATTTTTTGTATTACATTAGAATTTTAAATTCAATCTCACATGTTACATAGAAGTAATGCAGGGCTATGAAATACACATGCAAGATATTTTCTCATTATATTATGCCAAAAGGCATAAAAATTAATCAACAACAACAAAAAAAAGTCCTGGTTCCTCTATTCTCCCTAACATGGTAAGTTTTCTTCAAAAATTCTAAGCTCAATAATAACTATTAACTTAGTAAAGATCACTCTTAACTTATAAATACCTACACCTAATGTATTCAATAGATGTCTACCCTTCCAGTATTCTAAGTGGTCTGAAGGTACAAAATATACAAAAGAGTGAGGCATAGTTATGCATTGGGTGTACTCATAGCCTTTCTTTTCATACTTCATTAAAGAAAAATTGGTCCAACACTGCTTTTTCCACTTCTAGTTTCAGGTAAGTAGAGATCAAAATATTACATTTTTAGATGTGTATTCAAACACAACACATATTAAGTAGTTTGTAACCAATGAAAAATATATAAATATACAAGTGTATAATTATCAAAGAAGAAATTTAATTATAAAGTAGGTAGTTAATAAATATAACTCAATGAAAAATTACTTGAAATATTAAAAATGATATCTTAGTCCTTGAAGTAAAAATAGAAAAAAGAGAGAAAGCAAAAAAAAGTACATTAATGAGATATTTATTTTGTGGTTAATGACAAGTAAAATATATTACGTCTTAAACATTGTGACAAGATCAGATAAAGGTCAGAATCAAAGGGAATTGAATACATTTCACACAGGAACTTATAATGGAAACCTCTGATTACAGTGAAATGGACTCTGCAAAGAAAAAAATCTATAATTGCTTTGTAGGGTAGTTCAAAATGCTGAAGCAGCATTGTGAATTCACTATAAAACTGAACAAGACATTATGGAATCAAATAGCACCAAACTGATTAACTCAACTGGCCTTGAAACAGTATAGTGTCCACTAAATTGAAATGACTATAGCAAAGAATAGAGGAAGTAACTTTCTCAATATATTTATTCTCATTTATATAAATGCTTGAAACTGGAAAGCATCCATATTTTTTCAAATAGTATCAACCACATTCATTGTTAATGCACATAGGAACTAACCAAATTACTTGCTAAAATTTAGTCCCTGAGATTCTCACTCAAATCAAAGAAAACACATGGTAGAACTTGTTGGTCTAACTATATGTTTAACAGAGGATGGGCTAGTAGGGCATCAATGGGAGGAGAGGACCTTGGTCCTGTGAAGGCTCTATGCCCCAACATAGGGGAATGCCAGGACCAGGAATGGGAGTGGGTGGGTTGGGGAGCAGGAGGAGGGGGATGGGATAGGGATTTTCAGAGGGGAAACTAGGAAAGGGGATAACATTTGAAATGTAAATAAAGAAAATATCTAATAAAAAACATGTTTATGGTATGCCAGGGAAGAAATGAGATTTAGCCCTTTTTATTGAGCAGGTCAACTGACTCTAATAACTGCTACTAATCATTGCAACATGGATGAGGAATAGTGAAGTTAAATTTTAAATATTAAATAACTGTTGCTCCCTAAAATATAGGAAGATGAGTTTATGGAGAGGGAGAATGTTGCGATTTAAGGCCAGTTGTATGACATCACAAAAACGGCACAAGGAACAAGCATAAGAGCAAGAAGACTAGAGAGTTTCCTATGAGATGTCTCTTCAAAATGCCAGAAGCTATACCTATACAGTATAATCAAAGGACTCCCTAAGCATGTACTGAAGAAAACAAACTTGGAAGAGGAAAGGGGAAATTTCAGAGAGGTGGAGAATCACAGCAGAATTCAAGGGAACTTCAGGGAATTTTTCAAGAAAAATTTATGACACCAAACCCAGACACTATTGAAGATGCCAAGAAGTTCTTGGTGACAAGAGCCTGATACAGCTATCTCCTGAGAGGCTCTGCCAGATCCTGACCAATACAGATTCCAGGGCTTGCAGCCAACCATTTGACTGAACACAGGGACCCCAATAGAGGAGTTAGGGGGAGGACTGAGGAGCTAAAGGGGCCTTATCTGGCATCAAAGGGAGGTGAGTGCCTTGGTCCTCTGATGGCTTGATGCCTCAGTGTCGAGGAATGCTAGGGTGGTGAGACAGGAATGGATAGGTGGGTGGATGGGCATCCTCATAGAAGCAGGGTAAGGGAGGATGGATAGGTGAATTGCAAAGGGGAAAGCAGGAAAGGAAATAACATTTGAAATTTAAATAAAATAAAATAAAATAAAATAAAATAAAATAAAATAAAATATAAACAAAACCATATATCAATATTATATTCTTTTTTCTTTTAATAATTTTTATTAGATATTTTCTTAATTTACATTTCAAATGCTATCCCGAAAGTTCCAGGGTTTCTTTCACCTTTAAAAAAAAATAGATGATTGTTACATACCAGTGTTTTGTGACACTTTTATTGTATAGGAAAGGTACTCACACTCCTACTCTACCCAGATAAGAAATCATGCCACATCAAAGTTATGATTACACAAAAATCAATGTTGATGAATCAACTGGTTTTGGAGGTTAGTAACAAGAATGTGAGTAGTGGTTACTTCTAAGACTATGGATGGCTGAAAGACAACTGCAACAAGAAGCCCCCCAAACACTGATTGTTTGGCATGAAACATGCATTTCTGTCACTTTCTGTAGGACTTGTGGGTAGCCTGAGGTGATAGAGAGTCTCTTTGCAGCTCAAAAGGTCAGAAATTCTTCCCCTGTCTGTGAAAGTTTCAGCTTTTCTAGATAAGCAAAGTTTGTTACTCCTTACATCTGATTTACCAACCCTCTTCTTACTTGAGGGAATGTTTATACTCAGAGTAGGTTGCCTTACAACAGTTAGATGGAAAAGAACTATTGTCCATTAATGTGTCATTATTTTCTACACATGCTAAGATTGCTATATATGGTGGCTAAAAAAAAAAAAAAAAAATTCAAAACAATTCTTAAAAAAAGAAAGAAAGAAACAAAAAAAGAAACAAAGAAACAAAGAAAGAAAGAAACACTGACAACAGGACAAATGTCTTCTCCTAGAAGAGGCGCACAATTGGTAGCTCAATACCAAATGATTAGCACTAATAAATAGATAGATAGATAGATAGATAGATAGATAATAGATAGATAGATAATAGATAGATAGATAGATAGATAGATAGATAGATAGATAGATAGATAATAGATAGATAGATAGATAGATAGATAATAGATAGATAGATAGATAGATAGATAATAGATAGATAGATAGATAGATAGATAGATAGATAGATAGATAGATAGATAGATAGGTGATAGATAGGTGAATAGGTAAATAAATCCTGCAACTAGCTTATGGTGACTGAACAGTTTGTATTTATGTGTTAAGATGTGTATATGCATATGGATATGGATATATGTTTATAGGGAAAAAAGTCAGTGAAATTTTTGCATAAAAAGGAAGGTTATATAAAAAGGCTTATATAAAAATGAGGACTTGGGAGGTGAAAGGGGAAGGGAGGAAGTATGTAACTAAATGAAAATCCTAATCAATAAAATAAATAATTTAAAAAGCTAAAATGAAATGAAACAAGGAGAACTAATGAAGATCTTTATTTTCGTCCTGACTCGAAAGTTCATTACATACAAAAGCTATTAGAGAGCACATTCAAATCATAAAGTGTCTGGCTGGAATGCTAAAGCTGAGTTTCACTTAACAGTGATGTGAACCACAAGAAAATTTAGCAACGATAGCGAAGACAAAGACATAACATCTTATTTAAATACTGAACTATGAGACATGCTCTTTTATGAGAGATAAATAAAATCCTACTTAGCTTCGAAAAGATTATTGGGGCCAAGTGTAAACAACAATTACTGATTCTTTCCAGCATTCGCATCTAATATTTTTGGCACTGGTACTGTATCTTGACAGACCTTACATAATCTCAGTGCGTACCTCCAAGTTCCTTCTAAAATTGCAGTGTCAGAGCCCTAAGTTGAATCTCAATTTCTACTGTGATCCCAAAATGAAAATCTGTTTTTGACTTTCATTTTTTTTTAATTTCAAATCTGACTTTGCATACAATTATAACAGTAATAAAGCATACACATAATTCTTCACTGTTAAAACAATCATTGAACTGTGTGAGTCATAATATAATTCTCATTTAAGCTATGAAAACATCTAAGTTTATTATCAGCACAGAACAATTTAAGAGACTGCATCTTAGAAGGGGAGAAATTTTCTTGAAATCAGATTTCCTAATGATATAGAAAGGACAGTAGATTGAATCAGACGTGAAAACTGTTTCATGTTTGGGATATTGAAATTTCCTTTTTTCTATATACTTTTTACTTAGCACATAAATATTAAGAAATATTTATGTTTATCAGTTGTAATATTTGAAGTAAGTTGTGTGATGCAAATACACTGGATGACTTTACAAATAAAACATCTTTTCCAGTAATGGATTTATCCTACCATAAATTATAATATGAAGCAAATAAACAGTTCTTAAGTATAAACTATCAGTGAAGTTAGAATAAAGTTTAAGTTCTGAAATAAGAAATTTGTTATATAATTAAGGAGGCAACTGTAGATAAATTGAAGACAAGAAAAAAGAGACTTGACTTGATCTTATACAAAATTATATTCATGGTGAGGGAGCCTTTTACTGCTGATGTGTGTGTATGGCAAAAACACCTCTAGGGGACTATGAGATGCAGAATGCAACCCCTTACAGGGCCAAAAATGACTTCTATAATCTCTCAGGGAAGCTGAGAAGTGTAGTCTTTCAGGAGGACATCATCAATTCTGAAAAGATATTAAAAACACTGGTGGGAGTTCCCTTCTTGGCAAAGTCTTTCTTAGAGTGGGCTACGGTAGGTACATTGAAGATGGGTCCTCGGGTTATGTAGTGTCGAGAGAGACTTAATTAGATCTGTTGAAATTGATCAGGTGTTGCCATTCTGCCCTCCTTGAGACTTGGGAAATAATTATTAGAACTCTGTAAGTTGGTGATGTGGTTATGGTGCAGCAATGAGAGATTTCTTAAGAAGGTGGAAGTCATAGAGCTACTAATGAAAGTTTAAGGGTAGATATGAACTGACATGGGAGAAATGGAGTAGGTTGGTGAGACAAAGTAGTCATGGTGAGTGTGACTAATCCCATTGCCAGAGGCTAGGACCAAAATGAGCTAGTAGAATTAGCAGGGAGCTACAGAGCATCTAACAAAAGGGACAAGAAAAAAAAATGCATAGAAGGGTAATGTAATAAATTTTATCTGGCCCGGAAGGAAAGCAAGAAAGATCCCTTTTGCCAGAGTTCCTCCATTTAAAAAGTCTTCTTGCAGCTGTATCAGGAATAAATATAACAAATGGAACTGTTGTAAGGTGAGAGTCATTGGGATAGAGTAAGTCAAACACTTGGTTTAGATATAGAGTGAAGATCAATAAATAAAACATTGAAAATGGAATAAAATGTAAGTATGAGGATAATAAAAAGGAAAAGTGATCAACAGAAGAATCTAGAATGGGGGAGAATCAGACTGAGTTTTGACACCTATCTGTAAACCCCATTTCAAAACATTTACGATTCCTTGGCATGAAAACATTGTTTAAACATCTTATCCACAGCATTAGTCTGTGCTAGTTCTTTGAAATTTGGGGGCACTGCAACAGCCAAGATGTTGGGCTGGTCCTGAAGGATGATGTTAAGCTCATCTGAGAGGTTAATTGATACAAAGGAGACTTCTGAACTGAGTCCCCACCCCAAAACAATGTCCAGTGTAGCAAGAAGACAAATAAGTTACGACCCATGAGTATTCATTCATAGGTCACTTAAACTGCTCTTAGGAGTTTGGGGTTGTTGATCTCTCAGTAACTGCTTCAAGACTCACAGAAGGGTGACAAAGGGAAGAGTAATTAGAGTGCCTAAAAAATGATTCCATTCAAAGGGCCTGAGAACATGAGTCAGGAGAATGTATATGTATGTGTATGTCAAGTAGATAATAATTTTCTGTTAGAAACAATTTAATAATGTATATTAAATTACTACATATAGGATTTGAAAATATAACTGCATATTTTTGTTAATATCAATTTATTACACTCACATTCAAAGATTTTATAGTAAATATATTTTATATAACCAGGCTAAATAAAAAGATAATTTAAATCCAAGCTGGATTCCTCCAAAAATATATGAGGTCTAATTTCAATTTTAAAGGTATACTCCCAGAGACAGTATCTGCCTTGTTAAGAGTGATTCACTTCACAAAAAAAGTTTTCTTAAATTAACCCTATTAACAGAACTGTTTAAAAGGAATTACTGCATTTTTATTCCATACACTCAGCCAACAAATGAAAGATGAAAGCAGTCAGTCATGTCAAATCTGCAACTAATAATTTACATGTAATATGGACTGAATTAACAAGTCTTTACTCATTTTTTGATGGACAAATCTGTAGATTATTACATACTGAGAGCATGTTTATAAAAAAATCATTAAAATTAAAAAGACATTGGCAAAATTCATAAAGCAAGATAACCAAATTATATGACCTTTATAAAATACTGGCTTTCAGAATTTCTTAGAAAATGTGTACAAGTATCACTGCTAAGACCTACACACTCCTTGTAGGCTTTTAAGTTAGAGCACATGCAATGGACCTTGAGCTCTCTAACTGGGTAGAGAATAGATTATGTTCTCAAAGCACTGAAGGTAAGCCCAGGTTAGAGAGAACCTTCTTAATCTAAATTATCTCCCTCTGAAGAATATGAGGATATCAGACATCACTTAACAATATCATTTGTTCACTGTGAAGATGCTAAAACCAATACTCAGGGACACTAGTTGGATATTCTAAATAATTTTCCAAAGTTGTGAGTTTGACAGCTCACAAACTTTGTGACAGTTTCACCCTCTTTTAATGAGGGATTATGGGTAATTAGGATGTAGACCCTGAAATTAACTTTTTCTAAGAGAAATAACTTAATTTCAGGTCAGGACCAGTTGAACTAACATGCAATTTCTATATTAGTCATGTAGTAGGCTTATTTACAAGGTTCCTCTGTTCATAGCAGCAACCTATGTCAGTTCTGGAGACACTGAGATAACAACAATATATGCTGTGGAGAGCTCTTGATGACTCTTTGGGGATATTGGCAAGAATATTTGATATTGGGCTTGAACAAGAAAATAGGCTCAGGGTAAATATGGCTCAGGAATGTGTTCTTTGTGTCTTGATCATCTTGATAAGTCCCTGGATACAGTGACCACATTTGTTTATGCTTTGTCCTTGACTTAGAACTGACCCTATTCTTTGCATGTACTTAGAATGGTATAAAAGTTGCTTGGGAAAAATTAACCTTGCTTCAGTGTTTGCAGGAGTCATGCTATAGTGCTGTCTAATTTGTCTCTCTGGTGTTGTTGGTGTTGTTTGTTGCTGCTGTTGTTGTTTTAAGATATTTAGGAAGTGGTTGCAGACTTNCTTTGTCCTTGACTTAGAACTGACCCTATTCTTTGCATGTACTTAGAATGGTATAAAAGTTGCTTGGGAAAAATTAACCTTGCTTCAGTGTTTGCAGGAGTCATGCTATAGTGCTGTCTAATTTGTCTCTCTGGTGTTGTTGGTGTTGTTTGTTGCTGCTGTTGTTGTTTTAAGATATTTAGGAAGTGGTTGCAGACTTTGGGATCCTCCCTTGGGGCTGAAAATTCATCCCCCAGTTGTATGAGAGATATCTACATTCTGTAGATAAGGAGGAGTTTTTGGTTTATTTGTTTGTTTGTTTTTATAGTTTTGCCTATGTGGTCAATACTGCATGGCCAGAGTTTATGAGAAGTATGTAGGTGGAGACAGAAGCAATAGACTTCTGGAAATTCTTATTTTCCAGGCAATCATATCCTGTTAGGAGGTTACCATGCAACTTACTATGACAGAATGGTAACTCATCCAAGGGAACTATGTGAGCTGTAGGTTTCCTGCCATGTAATAGTATTGATAAACGGATTCATTTTACTCTTTCACTATGCTATAAGCAATTTTTATATAACTAATTGAAACCATACTCAGAACATTGCGCAATGGGAGGTAACAGAAGAATATATGTTGGGAGATAAAAAAATACTGTATTCCTACAAGCTTCTCTCTGTAAATGAATTACACTTGTACTTAACATGTCTGACCATTAGTTTGTATATCTTAATCATCTTTGACAGTTTAAAATAAGTTAGTAACCTTCTCATAAGAGTAGGATTTTACAGATTTTAGGTGAAAGCAAGCACAGAGTAGGGTTGACATTTTTTTTACCAGATCAGCTTATCTCATTCCTTCTTTTCCATTACCTGTGGCACATGGAAAGCTGGGGTGACATCTGCCTCAGCCAGGGTGTTGGTGGCAGTGGCCACTGCAGTGATATGTTTTGCCTGCATGTCCCAAGCTTGATTGTTTATTGAAGTTACTTCTGATGTGTAAATCTGTGGTAGAAAATCTTGTCTCCTCCTTAGAGGATGATACATGCACCCATACACTGAAGCTACATCAACATAATTAGTGTGGATTTCAAGATATGAACTATAGAATTAGACAGGACAATAAAATAAGCTTCAGTTTGGGGGTGCAGCAAGCCAGGAAAGATTTTGATCAATCAACTCCAATTAGTACAGAGGAGCCTATGGCATTGTAGTTGTGTATGATAGGACAGATCAGGAGTTCTTTGATAGCATTAAACAGTGGCTACAGGAGATTGCTATGCCAGTGAAAATGTCAACAAGTTCTTGGAAGGAAACAAAGAAATGAGTAGACTGTACAACAGCAAAGGATTTGCATTTTCCTTTGGAATTACATTTTGTTTGTTTTTGTCGGTTTTTGTATGTTTGTTCTTGTTTTTTGTAAACCAGTGCTAAGAATGAAACAAACATTGAATGGTATTTCATGATTGCAGTTGAGATTAAAAATCAGATGGGCCCCTGGAGCAATAGCTGGTGAAGAGAAATGCCGAGATAAAACCCACAGCAAGCAAGCAGGCACATGGAGTTTGCTGCTAAAATCCACCTTCTTCATATTCTCATAGGAAATTCAATTCCCAGTCTGAACCCAAGTGAGCAAATCAAATTGTGTGAACTATACTGCACAGAGCTGCACAACAACAGATTTGTACCATTTCTGCAAATTCAGAGATTATAGATAGTCAGTAATGACTTCTTTTCTCTCTTGACTCAGTACAGCTCCCTTCATTTTGTGCAGTGATTTAATCTTTTGTGAGATGTTTTATAAAATGTGTGTAATCCTTGTTTTCCAGATATCAGATCAACCCCCATGGTTAGTTACAATGTATTTTGTTTGATGTTTATATTTGTTGGAATATTTAGATGTTGGATTTAGTTTGTGAAGATGAAGTTTGTATTAAACAGCATAAAGTGTCTGTCAGTTTCAAGGCATGAAGTTTAGTGAGCCCGTACATGGAAGATCTGCTTCACTAGTTATTCCTAGTAGAGTTATAAATGGAAAGATCATACTATCTGATTAATAGTTTCTTCATAATGAGTGGCTACAGAATATTGTAATTTGTCAACACTGTGTAAGAACACTGAGGATATGTTTCATACATATTCATACTTGTTGGAAGTAAAAAAAAAATAGGTTTTTACAATTTTATCAGTGTTATGTTTGAACCTTAAAAATCATAATCCTGCAGCTGGGTATGATGGTACATGCCTTTAATCCCAGCACTTGGGAGGCAGAGGCAAGCAGATTTCTGAGTTTGAGGCCAGCCTGGTCTACAGAGTGAGTTACAGGACAGCCAGCACTACACAGAGAAACCCTGTCTTGAACCACCCCCCCCAAATAAAAAATAATAAAAAATAAAAATAATAAAAAATAAAAATAATAAAAATATAATTCCTGAGTTAAATGTTCTTTATAAATAAATTTTAAACAGTATAGTCCTTAGATGGGAATCTCATTTCTTGATCCTTTTATAACGAATTAAAAAAAAAAATAGCCAGGATTTTATGACTCAGTTTTAAAATCATCAACATTGGAAATCTGGTACTGTGTTCTTTGTGTAATAAAAGAGATATACTGAAAGGACCCTGAAGGGAGACCCTCACTCAAGTCTTGAGATAAATCACACAAGGCTTTATTTGGGAAAAGCCAGAGCTCTGCGAACAACTCTTATCCCATACAAGGGTAGAGGAGTCGACCCCGAAGGGAAAAGGGACCCGGTATTTATGGGCCCTCAAGGGGGAAAGGATGAGGAGGGAGTTGAGGATTTCCAGATCACATGTAGGGGATTTTCCTGAACTAACAATATCTATTCTTAGGATGATTTCTAAAGAAGAAGTGGGTATGGGAGGGGTCCAAGGAAGGAGCCATGCACAAATGCACAGGTGCAGAAGTGAAATTTTTTTTTATCTCAGCCCAGAAACCAGACCATAAACACTTGGCAGTGAGCTGTTTTGGTTGGCAAACACATGAGTTCAAAGAACAGGCAGGACATGGGCAAACATACAGGTTCAAGGAAGGGTCAGGTTGTTGTGCACAGCTATGTTCTAAATTAATAAAGACTTTCTGCTAATAGTGAAATCTATCTTCCCAGTTTCAGGGTCTTTGTGACCTGTTACATTTTTCTCAAGATCTTTTCAATACAATAGTAAGTAGAGGACAAAGTAGGTCGTTTTTATTTGGGTGCTGTTTTAGTTGACTTGTACTAAGTGGTCACCTTAATCACAAATGTGGTAAAGTCACAAGCCATGTCCCTTTTTAAACCTTAGTAAAGATGGTGTCCTACTCATATGGCTCCCAAGATGAAAGCAAGCTGCATGGTTGCTATTCACTCCAAAGTGAGTGCTGACCACCTTCTAAGATGCAGCAAGCCTCATGGTACTCCAAGGGGATCCAATCAGAAGCATTCTTTTGTGTAAACAAGAGTTGAATCTAAGTTACATAATAGTATAATATTGCAAATTAAGAGTGTCTTAGTCAGGGTTTCTATTCCTGCACAAACATCATGACCAAGAAGCAAGTTGGGGAGGAAAAGGTTTATTTGGCTTACACTTCCATACTGCTGTTCATCACCAAAGGAAGTCAGGACTGGAACTCAAGCAGGTCAGAAAGCAGGAGCTGATGCAGAAGCCATGGAGGGATGTTCTTTACTGGCTTGCCTCCCCTGGCTTGCTCAGCCTGCTCTCTTATAGAACCCAAGACTGCCAGCCCAGAGATGGTCCCACCCACAAGGGGCCCTTGATCACTAATTGAGAAAATGCCTCACAGCTAGATTTCTTGGAGGCATTTCCCCACCTGAAGCTCCTTTCTCTGTGATAACTCCATCTGTGTCAAGCTGACACAAACCTAGCCAGTACAGAGAGTATCGATGGATCTTTTAAAAAAAATCACACACAGTGAATTTACTAATCCTAAAATATGGAAGGTTAAAGGTTCAACAAAAGCTATTCAGATAAGAAAAATAAAACCTCAGCGAATAATGGAGGAGGGGAGTTAAATTGTTCCCATTTTAACCTCTTTGGAAATTACTTCTTAGTTGTGCACAAAGTGTGTTTTCCTGTTTTTTTCTGATTTTCTCTCCTTTTTCCTGTCACAGAGTTAGGTAGTCCGGCTGATCCAGGACAGCCACTTAGGAAAAACACAAGCACTCATGCTTGGTTCTGGAACAGGTGGGTTAAAATCCAATTCCATAACCAGGCTTCTAGATAGAGTTGAGCAGCATGAAATAATTTATTAATAGTAACATTTTACTAATCACAAATTCTGTACTGTGGTCCACACTGATAAATTCTCTGAAGCTTGACTTGATTTTAAATACATTAACATGCAGCTTGCACGAATGTTAGGCCGTTAGATGATTTATCAAATCTTACTACTTTGTAAGTAATTAAATTAGAAACTGAGCCTAGTAAGTTTGACTCTGGTACTCAGACTCTTAACAGCAATATGGTAACTATTCCCACCTGGAAACTTGGTTGATGTGTTTGGGAATGAGCAGAAGACCATAATTAAATTGGAGTGATTTTGAAGGACATAATGTGAAATGAGGCTGAAGAGTGAGATTAGAAACAGATTGTGGATTGCCTAGGATGACTTACTACGGAGTTTAGAATTCATTCCATAAGCAATACTCAGTGACTCTTAAATATGAGGACTGAAAGTGTAATGACCAGATGTGTGTCTTGGGAAGGCAACAGTAGAAACCATGACAAATCCTGATGCACTTACTGTAATTTTGCAACTGTAGAGAGTAAAATCATGGTTTACATGCAAGCAGTATAAAGGTAAATGGGTCTATTTCAAGAAGCAGGAAAGAGTTCAGGGCATTAAAGAAAAGGAATTTCAAATATATTTTCTATGTAAACAATGACCTAGGATAATATTTATATTAGAAACAAGTAAATGTAATAGAATATAGGAACTAACATTGTACCATAAAAAATAATGACAATCATGTAACGATGGGTAGAGCTCATTATTATTGGTTATACAAATGACAAAAATGAAGCAAAATTATAAACTATTTTACTCTCAGTTTCTAAGCAGTAAGAGGTATAGCATGATAGAAATTCCAATGTATGTCTACAATAGTCTTTGATATGTGAAAATGGCATTGACAGTTTAAATATCACTATGACAAAAATGAATATCATATTTATCCTCAAATTGGTCTGATTTATAGGTAAAATCTGTAATGAGAATTGAAAAATAAAGCATTAATATATAATATAATTTTTATAGATAAAAAATCTAATAAAAATAATGTAAAATCTATAATGTGTAGAGAAGTGATATGAAAGAGAGTCACCTGAACATTTCCTGATCTTTGTACTCATGGAGTTAAAGCAGCTGCATAGAACCCTACAAGACCAGCCAGTCAAAATCAGTGTAGTATGTTGAAGAGTTTCTAACGTCTCATTCCTAGCTAAGCAGATCTTGGCAGATCCCACAAAAAGAAGAATCATTTAGTCATAAAACAAAAGAAACATGATATTGAGCCGGTCGTGGTGGCGCACTCCTTTAATCCCAGTACTTGGGAGGCAGAAGCAGGCAGATTTCCAAGTTCGAGGCCAGCCAGGAATACAGTGGGAGTTCCAGGACAGCCAGAGCTATGAAGAGAAACCCTGTCTCAAACAAACAGAACAAAACAAACAAACAAAAAAGAAACATGATATTGTTTTAACAATAGTTAATAATACAATAAAATTAGTGCGCTATCACATCAAATAGACTTCTTAATACATTTATGATAATTTTCTACTAGGCATTTCACATTCTAGATAACTGAAGTTGTTGAGAAATATGGACACTACTATGAAACTAAATATGAAACAATCCAGAATAAGATGAAAATATCAGAAATCTAAATAAATTAGATATATCTAATCTACCAATCACCAGGGTTTAAGACATAACTACTCTATATACTTGTTTTCTCTGATACAGTTCCAGTAATGGTTTGGAATGATGGCTTTTTAGCACTGCATAGCTTCATGATAAACTGTTAACATACTAGTGGCCTACAGGCAAATTTAATTTTCAAAATACAGTACAGCTTCAATTTAATGTGAACCATATTTGTCATCAGGCAGTTATACTGCTTTTATTGCTTGGAACCATCATTAATTGGAGAACAACTGAATACTGTTGAGACAAACACATTTTTACATGTGATGTGAAAGCTAGTCACTGTATCAGAACATGGAAAAAGAAGCCTTAACTTCTGAGTACAGTGACAGCCATGAAAGTAATTTTTCAAGATTACTACTATGGTATAAATTTATCTGAACAACTGATGTTGATACCAAGTGCCTTATACTTGGGTTACAGGTTATGTTGTGATTTTTTTTTTCAGTAATTATGGAGTTTGAATTTAAAGATACTAGACTTAATAAATAAAATTTCCATGTCCCTGAAATGAACCAATGTTTCAATAAGTCTTGGATCAATAGATATTTACAAAATTTTTTACATATAGATTCTTCTTTTAATATTTTCATGTTCGAAGAATAAAAGTGATAGGTGTATTAAAAATGAATTTATTACAGCTACTTGTAGGTATGTGTGTGTGCATACAGATGCAAGCTCATGAATACCAAAACATGTATGTGGATGTCAGTGGAAGACATGCATTACTTAATTCTCTTTATCTATTCCATGGTTTCTTGGGATTGTTTAAGTCTTAATGGCTTGGTAGCAGTCAGTTCTACCCACTAAAGTATGCCAATGTACATCATACTCACTCTGATTTTTTGTTTTTGTTTTTCTTTGTTATAATGAAAAGAGTGATATGCAAAGATATTGATTAGGTGTTTCAGTAGTCAGAGTTAATTAATGTTTCAAATGGCCCAACCATTTATGAGGCAATACTCATAAAGAGGTATGCTTACTTCAAACATAGTGCAATCACAAGTTAGTCACACATTAAAGAAAAGAAAACTATATTTTCATGACAATTTAAGTTGGGTTTCTATGGTCTACAAATCTTTTTGCATTTATCTGGCAGCATCTCACTCCTTCCAATTTCAGTATATATATATATATATATATATATATATATATATATATATATATATTTACTGCTATCCCCTATGCAGATGGATTACTCAACTTATATGCATTGTATTAGTTATTCAATTACATCTTGTCTAATATTCAACTTATCATTCCACTACATACATGGTTATGTGGATCTTTTGACTGTTGAAAGTCCTAAATGAGATAGTCACAGACAAATGTTTCTTTCAACAAAAATAAGTTGTATAGTATCTATGATCAGCTTACATTTCTTTCATTTATGAATCAAAGTTAATTTGGCCTCGATAAAAGCAGTGCCCATTGATAAACTGTGAGTAATGCACATATTTAATGCAAATTTCCTAAGTAGTATGCTTCATAAAAATGTCAGAAAATGGTTATAATTGGTCACTGAAGATTAAAGTATTTAACTTCATTTTCTACAAATGCTGTAAAAGGTATTATTAGTGTTTTATTGTTTAGCCCAACAAATTATTAACATGTATTAAGATCAATTTACACTGAAGATGTAATTGCTAAATAAATGTGCTTCTTTGGTTCATTTATTGACATTACATGATAATTGACTAATATAATTAATTTAGAGGAGGCAAACAAATTGTAACCCAAATTCACTATATATTTGGAAGTTTATGCTTTAAATCCTGTCTGTTAGTAAATGGTTTCAGGAGTCATTGTATTCAAAATAAATTCAGCATTATGGTGTTAATAGAACCCAGTGCTTTAAATCTACCAGGAATGAAAATAACTGATAATTCTGTACTCATTAGGGAACTCTCCTGTGATTTGCTTCAGTTAAATGTTCCAACAAGCACGTTTAGCATTTCTTTTGGGATTGGTAAAGTTCCAGAAGTCTGTAAATTAAAGTTCTGTAGAGTGCTATCAAATATGCATAATGAAACCCTAGACGTAAATTAAGAAGATTTATGTGGATGAATTCTGCTTACGTTATTCAATAGGAATGCCTCACAGGTTTTTATGAAGGAAATAAAATGTTGTTTTCTTGAATTCTATTTTAAATGGTCACCATGGATTCATTCTTACATTACTTGCTTCACCCATTATGGAATGAATTGCTCTTTAAATCTATAATTTATCCTAAAGTTTTACCACACAACACAGGCAAATTACATAGTGCCACACGCATACTTCTCTAAAGAAGTCATCTAAAGTTGTATGGGAAGCTCACTGTGATTGAGAGGTAAGTGGGTACTATTTGTATTAATGGATTTTAAAAATGCTACACTGGAATTATGAAATGACACATCACTGTCTCTCTTCCTACTTCACCATGATGCTGACAGAACTCAATTCTGGAATTTTATCAATGTTCTGAGTTTAATGAAATATTTAATATGAACATAAATAATACATGAACATGACTACTTCAATACACACATATTACATTTTCTAGAATAATTAGGCAAGAGGAAGAATATTATCAAGTTTCTAAGTAAAAGAGGAAATATTAATAGTGGAGGAAATTTAGTCCAGCAACAGGGCTATTCTGGCAAGGAACCTTGTAATTCTGTGGAATCCAGCTGTAATGATATACCTTTAATTCCCTCAGGCTAGGATACAGGCATGCCCTTAGTATACCCCTTTATGATGAAAGCAGTTAGTATAAGCAAACAGCCATGTTTGAAAGTGATAGCTAATTGAGGGGCTGACAAATTGACAAATTTGACAAAAGATTATTTTAACAGCATAATAGAGAGAAGGAATTTGAAGGTAGCACAGGAAGAATGTCAGTTGGGAGTCAATGCAGTGAGTAAAGTGCAGGGGGAGACAATGCAGTGAGTAGATCAAATAAGTGAGAAGACAAGAGAAGCCAGTTTGAATCAGTCTGCTTGGACAGGAGGTTGAGCCAGAACAGCTGATTTGAATCTGCCAGCCAGAGTTCAGAAGGAGCTAGCAAAGATGAGTTTATTCCTCATTAAGCCTATGAGATGACAGTTACATCTGACAAATAAAAGTTACTTTTACAAAGAATTTCCTCAAAATGTAACCAAAGACTGTATATTAAAGAAAAATAAAAGATTTTTTAACAAAATTGTGAAGGCATAGAATTTTATTGTTTCAGAATGTATGTTTATAGTAAAATTTGTTAGGGTATGTTTAAATATAATTTAAGAATATTGCATATGCTTTAAGAAAAATATAAATCTATTTTCACACATTAAAAATTGTTTATCTTTTATCTATCAAGTTATTTCAGAAGAAGGATATTGTGTCAGACATAATCTTGTATTGGCTATTTTAAACAAAATTAGAGTTCAAAACAGACTAGATAACTACAAAAGGTCATTAATATACAACCATCATTATATGTACTTCAATCACGCACAAACATGATTGTTAGGTAAATACAGCACCCATTCCCCTACTGGTCTTCAGGTAGCACGTTTGTTCACCTGGTCACAGCCCCTTCTAAGATGGTAGACCTTTGAAGTTTGACACAATGTGATTTCTTATATCTTTGGGGAATTGGTTGGCTAAGAGTTCATCTGATCACTTGTATCTTCTTCTATATTTCCTAGAATAGTATGGAATGGTTATCTGTATTCCGCTTGTTCTTCTACAGTTCCTATCTGTCATTGGCCATGCCGTGATGCAGCTATATATGAGTCCTTCTTAGTGTTCAAAGGCAGAAAGAGCAAATCTACCTTTACTGTATACTCTGTGTATTTTGTTGTAGTAATGCAAACTAACTCATGCATAGACATTATACTTAATCCCCAAATTCTTAAACCATTTGTTCAAACAACAAAATGAGAAGAAAAAATAAATAAAAAGAGCTCATTTTCTTGATTCTTCAAATGTTGTGAAAAGACTGCAGCTTTTACGGTTATAGACAAGGAACCAGAGGATGTTAATAATAGGAAGAGGTAAAAGGAGGGAGGGGAGTGAAGGATCAGCAAATTAAGTAAACACAGCGTTACCATTACATGGTAGGTAGAATTTTTGACAATATTTCTCTAAGTATTTGTGTGATAGGTTTTATTTCGGATAAAATTGGCATGCCAGTCGGTAGATATTGAGTACAGTGAACACTTTCTGTAAGAAAAATGGTTTTCTAAATACGACTGAATGCTTCACAAAAGAAAGTGTTCGTAACAATGTTTACTGGTGTCATCCTTATTGAGATCATCTTTAGGTCATTTTGGTGAGGCTTCACTTTGTCTAGGGGCTGAGCCCTAACAGAACTAAAAGGCAACTAATCTGTCCAGAGATGGTAGAAAGATTACCTCAGGGAAGAAGATATCAATTTATTATCCAATAAAATTATTATCCATGAAAACACACACACACACACACACACACACACACACACACACACACACACACACACACACACACACACACACACACACACACATATATATATATATATATATATATATATATATATATATAGAGAGAGAGAGAGAGAAGAGAAACAGGTAGCTTTATTCACATATTTATGAATATAGGTTTATATATTCTCACATACAATACATACATATATTATATACATATACACACAAGTATGTACATGTGTAAAATCAAAAACAACAATAAAAAAAGAGGAGTTAAATTTGAAAGAGGAAGTAGGTACATAGGAGCTTTTTGTGGGATGTAGGGAACAAAATATATAATGTTCTCAAACATTTATTTTAAAACCAATAGTAATTGTTTTTTTTTTTGTTGTTGTTGTTGTTGTTGTTGTTGTTTTTTAGCTATTGGATAATACTGTTCCTAATAGTTATATCTATGTGGTTAGCTGTGGGGAATATGTGGTACTAGATATACTCCTCTCTGGGGCATCAACCCTCCACAGAGACAAGCACATCCTCTCCCACTGAGGTCAGATAAGGTAGTTTTCTGCTACATATGTAATGGGAGCCATGAACTAGCCTATGTATGTTCTTTGGTTGGTGGTTTAGTCCCTGAGAGACATGAGGGGTCTGGTTAGTTGATACTGTTGTTATTCCTATGGGGTTGCAATTCCCTTCAGCTTCTTCAGTCCTTACCCTAGCTCTTCCATTAGGGTCCCCAGGCTAAGTCCAATGGTTGTGAGGATCTGCATCTGTCATAGCCAGGTGTTAACAGAGCCTTTCAGAAGACACCCATGCCCAACTCCTGTTTGCAAGAACATCTTGGCATCAGTAATAGTGTCAGTTTTGCTGACTGTGCATGAGATTCGATGCCAAGATGGGATGGTCTCTGGATGGCTTTTCGTTCAGTTTTTGCTCCACTTTTTGTTCCTGCATTTACTTTATACAGAAACAATCAGGGTTAAAATTTTTGAGGTGGGCAGGTAGCCACAACTCTCAGCTGAGAGCTGTGTCTATCTACTAGAGATGTTCTCTTCAGGTGCTATTGCCCAGATGTTGAGCAGCTCAGCTAATGTCATCGCCATTGGGTCCTGGGATCCTCCCACATCCCTGTGTCTGGGACTTTCTAGTAATTCTTCCCTTCCCAATCTCCACCCTACACTGCTACATATTTCTATTCATTCTCTTGGCTTTCTGGGCTTCTCTACTGTCTTGCCCCATACCTGGTCCTACAAATGGAAATTAAAAAAGAAAAAACCTGATTCAGAATTATTTGGTACACAGATTATCAGATCACATTATTTGTCCTCTGCATCACTTATATCATGCCTGCTATGAAAATAATTACCTCATAACTCTGTGTATGAGCTGCCAAAACAAAACAAAACAACAACAAAAAACCCAACCAACCAAACAAACAACAAAAAATCATGCCAGAGAATGTATTCAGATTGCTTACTATTACTGACCTTTAATCTGAAAACATTATATTGAAGGATTAATGTCAGTGTTAATTTGACATTTTTTATGTTCTGAAATAAAAAAAGATAAAATGAAAGATGAATCTTATTCTAGCTTTCATTTGGCTGCAAAGTCCACAGACATCTTCATTGCAATCTAAGTTGTGAACATTTTAGAACTCAGACTTATGTTTTTATAGAGTGATGGGATAGGGGTTCTGAGCATTCTTGAGTAGGATGTTCTGTGTGTATGGCTGAAAACACAGGAAATCCTCCCCCAGACACTTATCATGGGCTTGATTTCTCAGTTAATGAATAATATCTAACATTATTGAAGATGTATTTATACTTTACACTTAGTTTCTATATAGTTATTAATTAAGATTTGTTTTACTCATGAGACTGAGTACTGAGTTTATGATCACCAGGAAACTTTTAACCAAGTTGTGTGGTCCTTACATATGCCTAATATAAACTTCTCAAGGTCAAAATCTCAAAGTTTGAACTAACACCAGATACTGATATGTGGTGACCTGAACTAACTTCTTGCCCCCGTGAGTTACTAGGCTGACTGTGTTGGTCACAGAGAGCCCTACAAGTAATTATAAAATTTGTGTTCATGATTTAAAAATTCAGTATACATAAAAACCATACCCTAATCAAATCAATGATTTAAAATTTTACAGCTTATTTTAACTAGGTGATTTTGTCACATATATATGTGATACACATTCATACAGACACACACAGAGACAGACACAGACACACATAGAGACAGATAAAGACACACACACACACACACACACACACACACGCACAGACACCCACAGAGGCTCACACACACATATACACACATATACACACATATGTGTGTAGGTATGTGTATATGTGTATGTGTATGTCTACGTGTATGTGTATATGTATATATGCTTACACACACACACACACACACACACACACACACACACACACACACACATATATATATATATATATATATATATATATATATATATATAAATGAAGCTGTTTAACATGAAAAATATAAATGAAAAAATACACTAAAATTATACATTTGTCATTCATACAAGTGATTTCTATCTATCCACAATGTTGACAATGTTAATAGCACAGAGATGTGAAATGGCATCTGAGGACAATCTATCAACTGAAAGTTAGTATACTGAGTTTTACCAAAGAACACTCAGCATAGAATGAAGAAGAAAGAGCAATTCAAATAGAAATGGTGAGGGTCAGATTCTAAAGTGGACTCAAAACAGAAAGGTGAGGCAAATAGAAAGGTTGCCTTGTGTTTCTGCTTATCCCTGCAGCGGAAATGTTAGATATTTTTGTAGGCTCACATGAAGTTCTCAGTTGGAGATTTTCAACTCCTCTTCAGAGTGGATAAAATGTTTTGTTGAAGTTTAAACCTGCGTTTAAACTTGAGTTTCTTAAAAATAATGTGAAATTCATGTTTGTCAGCCTGTTAAGAGTATCACCACACATGTATTTTCATAAAATCTTTCTTATTTGCTTCAACATCCACCCTCCATAGAAAATTAAATGTTAAGTCTATTTTTACTGGATATCTCTTTGTATCTGAATGTTTTGTTAATATGATATGTGATAATTATATGAGTCAAGAATATCAGAAATATTTAACACATCTTAATATGAATGTCACCAGTTACTTATTGTTTTATTCAATATATGCTTACCTCTTTTATCTATACATCCAAATGATCAATTCAAAACAAAAAGAGACACACTGACCATGCAAAATACAGATTCTACAATTTACAAGTTCAAGAAAAACACACTGATTATTCAATATTCTAAAGAAATATGATATATGGGCCCAGAAGACAATTTTGTATTTTGTGAATTTGTATTATTTGTATACTTTTGGCAATAATTTCTAATCTTTCCAACTACATATTACTGTTTTTCAAGAAATGTATGGGAATATTTTTGCTTAGGTTATATTGAATATTGATTTTAGTGACTTTTCAATGTTATGTAACAAATGATTAAAAGATCACCAGATTAAATCAAAGTGCATTGATGAGATTCAGTTTGGGCAGTCAGATCATGTCTTAAAATCATCCTGAACCAAAATTGTCTGATTTTATGTAGTCATAGTGGGATGTACTGAGGCATAATCTTCTTCAAATTTCATTTTAGTTAGTCATATAATTCACTATCTAATATCTCTATATTAGAATGTTTTATAGATTTGTTCAATGTAGACAAGACAGGTCTTTATATCCTTGTCAAAGTTTCCTAGGTAAGTGTGTTTTTGCCATTAAGAGGCCAATGGTGTATCTAATGCAGAACAGCAAAAGTAGAAAAATTGAGTCATATTGTCATGAGGTTAATATCCAGCATCTTTACCACATTCTATTGTCTAAATGATTAATCTATATTCTATAGGCATGCAGCATGCAGTGGGAGGTTGTTACATAGACACACTGATAAGTGATAGTACAGTGCTACAAATTCTATCATATAAACAGCTATAGGTTTGTGAAAGTACAGTCTGGCTACATAAATCAGTTTCTTTCTAAGAATAATTAAAAGAAAATTTTTAATCTGAAATTTTATTGTTTCATTGTACAGGAAAATGAACATTTAACTATTTTATTATACTACTGAGTGCATTATAGTGAGATGGTTTTATTAGTCAAACCTCTGCTGTGTGATGTTCAATGGCCTAAAAGGTCAAAATGTATCAGTGGATCTCATTTATCTATAGTTCTTTTCAAAACTATACTTGGTATCCATGATTTGTTCTAGTCAATTACAGTTCTTTTCAAATGACTGAAAGCTTTTCAGACAATTTTAGTATTCATTTTTCTTTCTTTGTTTTTGCTTGTTTTTAATTTTAAAGTTTTACATACATAAATCCTGACCATATTAGCCCATGCACTCACTTGTCCTAGTCCCCCTTCTTTCCCTCTGGACACACCACTCCTCTTTCCAATAAAAAATAAGAGAACAGACCTCACAAATATAGCATATCCAAATATAAGACAAGGTACAAACTCTCACATTCATAACAAAGACATCCGTAGGCATAAGTGTATCTAAAACAGTAACTAGGGAAACCACACATAAATATGCTAACTGATCACCTTAAGACTTACCAAAACAAGAACAAACTGACTCCAAAATGAGAGGTGAAATTATATCTGGTCAAAATTAATGAAATTGGAACTACCAACAACTATCAATGAAACAAAACATTGATTTTTTAAAATTGATATCAAAGAAAGTTCTAAAATTTTAGCTAAATTCAATGAACACCTTGAGGTAACTTGAAAATTAGATTAAAGAGGAGGCATCATAACAGACATACATGGAATCCAATGGCAGTAATGACATAAAACAAAACAAAACAAAACAAAAAAACCTCTATTCCATCCATTGAAAATTCCAAAAGAAATTGATCAATTTCTAAATTAATGTTAGCTATAAAAACTAATAGTTGTCATTGGTGGGAGAACAAAAAGGAGGAGCTGCACATTCTTGTTCCTTATGTACATTTTCAGCTTTTTTCACAACAGGTAGAAAATGTAAAAAGACTAGGCATTCATTGACTAATGAACAGATGAGGATTATACACAGTGAAATTTAATTCAGTTATGAAGAAAAATTCAATCATGAAATTTGCAAGTAAATGACTAGCATAAGGACCCACTGTCAGAAAGACAAATATCAAATTTTCTCTCATGTCTCTGGATCCTGAAATTTACTTTATAACCTGACAGAAAAGAAGGCAGGAGTATAAAAATGGCAATAGAATAGGGAGGAGAAGGAGCTCCATAAGAGGGGAGGTTATGGGCCAGATTCTACACAGGAGTTAATCTCAAAATGGGAGGGCTTACTGCCAAGTACTAGAGAAATTGGGTGCTGGTAGGCACAGAAGGGAATACAGGAAAAAGAGATATTTACTCCAAACAATATTTACACAAATGCTAACCAACAGTTTTCAAACATTTAAATAATTCTTGTTGAATTTTTAATAAATTAAAACTTTTGAGAAAGACAATTCATTTTGTTTTTGGCTTTTGAATTTGGAAAGACATTTTTGCCATAATTACAGGACTATAGGTGGTTAATTTTTAAGGTACTGAAATTATTAAAATTATTTTCGATCTTCAGTGGTATCAAAAAAAAAAAAAAGGGGGAGGGCTTACATAAAGGAAACGAGAGGTTGGGTATTGTCAGCCACAGTCAAAAATATTTGTTAATGCATTTCTCTGTTCATGGTTTTTGTTCCACAAAATAAGATAAAATTAGCAAGTAGATATTTTCTCACAGGAAAATATCCAATAGTTATATACATTGTTAAAATACAACAGACTTGGTATGTGGAAATAAAAAATTATATAGATCAAGAAGTTTCCTCAGTAAAACTATGTTAAATTGATATCTGAATGTTTTCCATGCAAGAATTTTATCTTATAGCAAAGAAACAATTTATATAGAAACAAAATTACATACGTCAAGATGAGGAGGCAAAGACTTCTCTATTACCTTCAATATGTTTTTATTGATTAGACAATATTGTTCGACATTATACAGGCCACCATGTGGTGAAATGCAGGAATACAGAAGTTCATTTGGGGTAACATTGATGAAGACAGATTGGAAACAAAATTATGAAGATTTATTGTGGAGTTTTTTATAGCTTTATATTTTCATCATGTTTATAACAACCAAGCTCTTGTTTTGTGTATCGGTATTCCCTATGCCCCAAATATCAGAGGAGCATCAAAATTGTTAACTTAAATCAAACATGCAAATATTCAGCTCTTCTTCAAACTAGAGAGTTATAGCGAAAATTGAGCTTTGTTCAGTACTTGAGAGGAATGTAGACCTTTCCTCCATATATTCAAAACGTGAACATGTATACTCTGAGAGAATCAGAAGTTGAGTATCCCTGCTATAGTGAGTTTGGCCTGTCAGTGCCCGTGGAGCCCTATGGAAAGGAAATCTACAGGTCACTCAGAGAGATAAGGTTTGTATTTACCTAAAATTCATGGCGTTACCTGATACAAAACTGTTATAATAAAAAAACTTTCTGACAACTATTTACTAATCAGATGAAGAACATCAATATGGCTCTAAATAACAACAATAATGTTTTTTAATTTTTGTAAAGAAACTATTACAATTTCTGTTGCTTATTGCCTCTAATATTAATATCCATTCTTCTTAGTAAATAGATTTATATCATAGACAAATAGATGGATAGATAGATGATAGATAGATAGATAGATAGATAGATATCTTCACATGAGGGTAATAGGTTGTTTATTTATATCTTTGTACCACCCAGAATGATTTATAAGGAATACACATACTCCATTTAACTATACTGTGAATAAATTCCTAACAATCATCTTTCCAAGTTATTCTCAGAATAATATAACCATTAATCAAGTGTTCTTTTAATAATCTCCTAGAGTTCTCCAAATTATATAGAATTCATGATTATAGGTTTTTCAAAGGACTTTTGGGCGTAGATAGAGATTACACATCTAGAATTTGTAAACTCTGCTTCTTTCTGATTATTTTATATCATATTTAAAGAAGAAACACAAACATGGAAGGTAGAGAGGAGAAAAAACTTTTCTTTGATACCTAACAATACTCTTTTTCCCATCAAATATTATCTAAGGGTCAACATTTTCTTTAAATGATCATCAAATAGCTAATTACATTAAGGTGGTGTCATTGTGATTTCCTGACCATAAATCTTTAGTACAACCCATAAAATACTTAGACTATTAACAGGAAATGTTGTGGTAAATATTTATGACATTCTCCATCTGGTCCCTATTGATACATTTATGACAAGATTGTGAAAGATAAATAAAGAATAGACACCAAGTTTATAACTTTATATATTGGGCTAATTGAAAGAAAATTAAATTCTACAGGTGATAATATAACACTATGCAGGTTGTATGAATTTTTCAGGAGGGTGAAACAAGATTTTGTTTACTTGAAATGATAAAGCATATCTCATACCTGTCTAACTTAGTGAACCTGTGGGTCCATTGGAGTTGCTCAGAGAAAAGTAAGAGAGGGGCTTGTATATAAGTGTGGGTGACACAAAGACAGCTGAATAACTGAAAAGTTCACAGAGCAGAGGTGGCAACTCAGGTATATTGCACACCTGGCGCTCCCTGTTAAGGTTGAAAACAGCTGGGCTGGTTAAAGAGTTTCTCCTCACCAGCATTTGTTACTAAGCAACCTCAGTTGGAAACTAAAGGTAAGAACTCTTGTAAATTTACCTATTTCCTAATTTTGAAATATTTGCTTATTCTTGAGTTTTATGATTTCCCTCACCCTCACAAGAGTATATATTTCCTGCCTCGAGGAGACAACTACACAATAGAGGAAAAAAAAAGCAGAGAAGAGAAATATTACATAAGATATTTCAAAAATCATATTTTCAAGACTATAGGAGGTATGTTTTTACTGCAAGTACTTTTTGTGGAAATGATTTGATTTTTTGCACAATATTTCTTATATATGCTGTGTAAAGTTGTATATGACCTATTAAAAGGCTTAAAACTAACAAAGGGAACTTACATTTCACATCAAACGTGTCTTAATGTGATGAAAAAGGATTGAATACAGAAATCAATGATTCACTTGATAAAATAGTAGAGAGTTTAATTTGATAGTATCCAATCAAAACATCTTTCAAAGTTCTTCGTTGACTTCCAGGACTAAATTGCATGTGATTAAGAATGTGCCATCTGAAGAATAAAAATAAATAATAACAAATTCTCAATCTTGTTATCTATTCATTAAACAAATTAATGTTTTATAATTAAATGTTTTGGTTCCAATTTTCATTCACTGTACCACCAAGATTAGAAAATGTGTAAAACATTTTATTATCCTTAACAAGTAAAGCTTTCAGGTTACCCAGTAATCTTTCCTTGGGGGCACAGAAGCATTAGTCTTAGATCTTCAATTTTAGATCACTATCAAATATCTGTTTTCATTGTATAAGAGTATTTTATTTGGTGCCATCTGTTATGCTTAAGTTATTATTATTTTTTATTTTTTTCATATTGAATTTTCCACGGACCAGGCCTAGTCGGCCCCCTCAATCCGTGGGGATCAGGGGTTCGTACAGATGGGCATGGAGTCTGCAGAAGTGGAGTGACAAACAGACTTGACACAGGGGATTGTGGATCTGAATGCAATTTGTCAAATTGAGCATCAGATTTTTATACAGAAGAAAATAGGGAAGTTAGGTGACACACCAGCAAGATACAAAGAGGTTACTAGAGGTTACTGGATTCTTACACAAAACAGAGGAATGCAAACAAGGAAGAACTTGGGATAAAATTCAATGTTAACTGGGACCCAAAACAACTCCACCTAAGGTCAGCTTAAACTTAGAAGCCCAGGACAAGGGCTTCTTGCCCTTTCCATAGTCCACCTTCCCCCCTAGGCCATTGTAAACACTTGTATACGGGTGTAACTCCGCTATCTATGGTTTTAAGTATCTACTCTGGTTCCTCCTTAGGTCACAGACTTCCTTCTTCCTAGATAATGGTGAATTCCTGTGTAGGGCAGTGACTTAGCTATTCTTTCCCAAATGCCCTGAGATTTCTAACTCTTATGTAGTAAAATACTATAAGAAAGCATGTAAGACCCTCCACGATATTGCAGGGACAAATCTGGGGCTTTTTAGCTATGGGAAAGCCAAGGTTCCAGGAGGATGGGTTTCCTTTGAAACTCTTTGCCTCAGAACTGCTTCCAGGTTTCCAGGCCTCTGCCAAGCTAGTCACTACTGGAGTAGATGCAGCAGAAGTTCACAAGTTTCATAATTACTTCTAGCATTTGATAGTCACACTAACATACAAAGAAGTGAATATTATATGTGTTTCTAAATGTCTTAGATTTTATTAATTACCTGAAATATATCTAGTGTAAGAGACTCAATAAGGCACATATTTTATCTTTATTTTATGAAACAGATTTTGTGGAATTGCTGTACATTCATATTTGATAGAATTCCATCAGTGATGGAAAATGCTTAGAGGCATAGACTATGATGGAATTAATTTATTTAACAATTATTTTTATTTTCATTCATTAAAGAGTCTAAATTTCCTTTTAACTCTTTGTGTTTTAAGAGTTATGTGAAAGCAAAATACTTGTAACTGTTACAACATTAAAAAGTTAAATTCAGTATTCATTCCTCTGTTGAGGGACATTTGAGTTCTTTCCAGCTTCTGGCTGTTATGAATAAGGCTGCTATGAACATAGTGGAGCATGTGTCCTTATTACCAGTTGGAACATATTCTGGGTATATGCCCAGGAGAGGTATTGCTGAATCTTCTGGTAGTTCTAGGTCCAATTTTCTGAGGAACCACCAGAATGATTTCCAGAGTGGTTGTACCAGCTTGCAATCCCACCAACAATGGAGGAATGTTCTGCTTTTTCTACATCCACACCAGCATCTGCCGTCACCTGAATTTTTGATCTTAGCCATTCTGACTGGTGTGAGATGGAATCTCAGGGATGTTTTCATTTGCATTTCCATGATGACTAAGGATGCTGAACTTTTCTATAGGTGTTTCTCAGCCATTCGATAAGGGGGCAAGAGGCACGAGAAAGGCAAGAGTATAAGAGGGTAAGAGCCAGTCACAAAAAAACACACATGATATGCACTCACTGATAAGTGGATATTAGCCCATAAACTTAGAATACCCAAGATACAACTTGCAAAATATGAAACTCAAGAAGAAGGAAGATCAAAGTGGAGATATTTTGTTCCTTATTAGAAAGGAGAACAAAATACCCATGAAAGAAGTTACAGAGATAAAGTTCAGAGGTCAGAGAGAAGGAAGGACCATCCAGAGACTGCCCCAACCTGGGGATCCATTCAATAAACAACCATAAAATCCAGACATTATTGCATATGCCAGAAAGATTTTGCTGACAGGACTCTGACATAGCTCTCTCTTGTGAAGTGATGCCAGTGCCTGGCAAATACAGAAGTAGTTGCTCACAGTCACCTATTGGATGGAACACAGGGCCCCCAATGAAGGAGCTAAAGAAAGTACCCAAGGAGCTAAAGGGGTCTAAAACCCTATAGTAGGAACAACAATATGAACTAACTAATACCCCTGAGCTGTGTCTCTAATTACATATGTAGCAGATGACCTAGTAGGCCATCAGTGGGGGGAGAGTCCCTTGGTCTTGTGAAGATCATTTGCCCCGGTACAGGGGAATGCCAGGGCCAGAAAGCGGGAGAGGGTGGGTGAGGGAGGAGGATGGGGGGAGAGTATAGGGGACTTTGGGGATAGTATTAGAAATGTAAATGAAGAAAATATCTAATAAAAATTCCAACAAATATTTTTTTAAAAGCTAATTTTGTTTTTTGACTTTACTGACTTACACTTTTTCCTTAATTACATTTTTTCAGGGTTATAAAATTTAATCACATTTTAGTTTTTTTTTTTTTTTTTTTTTTTTTTTTTTGAGACAGAGTTTCTCTGTATAGCCCTGCTGTCCTGGAACTCACTCTGTAGACCAGGCTGTCCTTGAACTCAGAAATTTGCCTGCCTCTGCCTCCAAAGTGCTGGGATTAAAGGCGTGCACCACCACACCTGGCTAGTTTGAAAATTTTAATTGTAACTATTCCATCTAAGATTGCCTGTTTCTGAATGATATGTGATAGGATTTAGTGAATGTTTTTCTTATGCATTATAAACATTGCTCAGAATCATTTGAAAATATGCATGTACTTCATTTTACTCTAATGAACTTTATTCCCTCTCCAAAACACAGCCATTGAGCACATATATAGTGATATCATTTTTCATCTTACTGAAAACAAGAATTTAATGTGCATAGTTTGTTTTTGTTGTTGTTGTTGTTGTTGTTGTTTTGAGACAGGGTTTCTCTGTATAGGCCTGGCTGTCCTGGAACTCACTTTGTAGACCAGGCTGGCGTCAAACTCAGAAATCCACTTGCCTCTGTCTCCTGAGTGCTGGGACTAAAGGCGTGTGCCACCACGCCTGGCCTAAGTGCATAGTTTTTAAGATGTGATATTTTTAATTTCCATTTGTATATACATGAAGTACTTTTTTTTTTTCAGAACATAAATACATCGTTACTAAATGATGGCCACTTCTGGCTACATTGCTTATCTATTCATCACCTTGTATTTTTGTCATTTCCTTAGGAAAAGTACAGTTGAATCCCTATTTAATCTTTTTTTATTTATATGATACAATATTAGTAAGTATAAAAAAGATTCCATGTGATAATATGACAAAAATTTTCTTTCTATCTATCTATCTATCTATCTATCTATCTATCTATCTATCTATCTACTTATCATCTATTTATCTATTATCTATCATCTATCTATCAACTTACCCATCTCTCATCCATCATCTATATATAATTTATAACCTCTATTTCTAATTTATAATCTATGTCTCTTTTTATTAAATTCTAGCAGCCTCTTATATCTCAACCTACTATCTACCTATATACCATCTTCTAGAAAATTTGGGGAGGGGTTATAATTCAGAATAAACAAAATATTTTTAAAAAGAATTAAAAATTGGAAAGGACATTATATTCTATAAAGAGTATGATAAATTTTTAGTGATATAATAAATATCTAAGTGTTGAAGAAATAAATTTAAGATTTAAATAATCTCAAAATATTTACAGACTATAGCTTACATAAGTCATTTTTTGAAGATCCCTACAATAATTACGGAGGGAATTTATAAAATGTTCACTGTGCACATCTCAACTTAAATAGATTCTAATGGAGAACATATGTGGCATGCCACAATTCTTATACATCATACCCATAAGTGTAATAAATTACCAACATTTGATGACTTCTGAATAGAAGATTAGTTTGGTAAAATACTGTACCTGATATTTGTTTGAAAATGCCCCAATTGGATGGTTCCAATAATAGAAGGTAGACTGCTTACATATCCCAAATAGTAATTTAAGGAGTAATCCTGTAAGAGGAGGGGAACACAAGTCCCTAATTAATAAATCTAGAGTGAGTAGGCAGTAGTTAGGATAATGGAAAGAAACACAAATGATTCAGAAATTCTATATTTGCTCATGAAATTAATTGTATTCTGAAACCTTTAGAAATTTAGTTTACTATGCTATCAGTTTTGTAAGTTGTTATCCCATGGTCAAATGGATAAAACATGTGACTGTAGATATTTTTGGATTTGTTGACAGGTCATGACAGATACACACTGAGAACTCTTAAACTATTAATTCACCTCGCTCTATTTTATATTGAATGTAATTATTGAAGTAAATAGAAAATAAGGCTTCTTAACAAGTTAAAACTATGCTGACTCATCAAAACCATATTATCATTAAACTATATTTGTTTATAATATTCCCTGCTATTAAATTTATATGGCAAAGAAAAGCCAACCTTGGCTAAATTATGAATGAATTTATGCTCAAATAATTTTAGTTATTGTCTTTGAAGAAATAAGGTGAAAAGAAGGTAAAAATCTGCCTGGGCAGACTTTGTGTAACATTATGACTCCAAACTCATATGTACACAATTAGTTTACCTAATATTCTAGGTATCTTTAATGATGGTAACCAATAATTGTAACATTTGGGAAGAAATAATGTTGAAAGCTTTCTTATTATGGTGAATATTTGAAAACACCTGGTATCTCTGATAGAAAAAGGAAAATCAATTATCTAGCAACTTTCATGGAAATAGCATGTTCTGATGAAAAGATAGGATTTGAGGCATCAGCATTAGCGATGACAAATTGCTCATGGGCTCAAGACTCTATTTTCCTTGTTTCCCCTGAAGCTCTTTATGTTGCTCAAGATTATCCGTCTTGCCCAAATCGTGTAACCAGATTTTATTTGTTGGCAGATGCAAGATTTCCTGAGATGCTTCTTCGGTGTCAGTTTCCCCCAACCCCCAAGGGACATGTGAAAAACCAAAGTACAGAGCATCGTTGCTGAAACACATATGAAAATGTGAATGCAGATTTATGGGCAGGCATCATCCAGGCGACAAGCTTGGCTACGATAGATCACAGCTGGCAGGCGCTTGTCATTTCTGAACCGAAACAAGTGACAACATTGAAATTCAGACTTTTATGGGAAGAAAATCAAAGACAAAGCAGAATTCCAAGGCATGCAACAAAAAATCTCACACAAATATCTGAGAGTGAATAGTGCAGTAGATAAAGAAAGAAGACATTTACAAATTTGCAGCAATAAAGTGATCAAAACCGCTGGATACTGAGGATGAGTCACTGACAATAAACGAGAAGAAACTAAAGAGATAAAGAAATGATTTTCCATCAGTCAGCAGAGGACATGAGGAGACTCTGTCATTTATCCAGTAGTAAAAACAACCCACATATTACTAATAAATTTAAATGACTGTCACTTCTAAGCAACATGGAAATGAAAGGAATTGTAATTTTTCCTAAATTTAATTCTTAAGATGTATATGAATGTATATTTAATACATATATAAAAGTTAATGGTGGAGTTGTATTGTTAGTTAAAAATAAAGACTGAAGGAGAAAATATTAACTAATTATTCATGAATGTTTACTTTTGGTGTACTAGAAACAGGAAATAAAATCTTAAAATAAGGGATAGAGAGATGGCTGAGTGATTAAGAATACTGACTGCTCTTCTTGAGGTCCTGAGTTCAACTCCCAGCAACCACATGGTGACTCACAACCGTCTATAATGGGGTCAGGTGCCCTCTTCTCGTGTGTCTGAAGAGAGCAATGGTGTTATATTCACACATATAAAAAAAATAAACAAATCTTTAAAAAAAAGGATGAGGAAAAGAAGTTTTTAAAAAATCTTAAATTAAGTCACCTGCTTGAATTATTTTTCTTATACTTGTCATATACACAAAAAACCCAGTAAGTGACATTAATCAATATATGATTAGCTATTAGAATTAGGCTAGAAATACATAAAGGTAAGTATCAGTACCCTAAATGAATAAACAACATAGTATGTCACTGAGATTGAAGGAGGGAGAAAGACAAGAAGGAAGAGAGTCAGGGTGTTAGAGAGAGAAGGAGAGAGACAGAGAGGGAGAGGAAGAGGAAGGGAGAGAATAATAACCTGCAGTTAGAAAGGAAGATATATAGAAAATAGTCTGGAAGGAGTTGGGGTAGGGAAAAGATTATGATCAAAAATATATAATGAAAAATATAAAACACTAAAACTAATTTTAAATATATAAGGAATATGTATAAAAGAATAATGGAACTAAAGTGGAAGGAAGTCTTAATAATTGAATTTGGGAAAATTCGGAAAATATTATATTTGAATGTGTACTGGCTAGGTTTGTGTCAACTTGACACAGCTGGAGTTATCACAGAGAAAGGAGCTTCAGTTGGGGAAATGCCTCCATGAGATCTAGCTGTGAGGCATTTTCTCAATTAGTGATCAAGGGCCTCTTGTGGGTGGGACCATCATTGGGCTGGCAGTCTTGGGTTCTATAAGAGAGCAGGCTGAGCAAGCCAGGGGAAGCAAGCCAGTAAGAAACATCCCTCCATGGCCTCTGCATCAGCTCCTGCTTCCTGCCCTGCTTGAGTTCCAGTCCTGACTTCCTTTGGTGATGAACAGCAATGTGGAAGTGTAAGCCGAATAAACCCTTTCCTCCCCAACTTGCTTCTTGGTCATGATGTTTGTGCAGGAACAGAAACACTGACTAAGACAGAATGCAATCCAAAATTTAAACATAAGGGTAGCTGTCATGTAATTCCAGCATAAATTGGTGATAGAAGATGCAGTGCATGTAAATTTCATAATAAAACATAAAACAATATGAACCAACTCATATCTATCATGATTATTGATGATAAATGTCAATACTGTGAGTTTATTTGCAGACTCACAAGGCATACTTGACTTCATTCTAAATATTCTTTGTGAGACAATTGTTAGCATTCAGTACATAAATGGTCTTTTGCACATGGAAAATTGTTTTATTTTATTTTGTTTTATTTTGTCATTGGTGGTAGTGACTACTATTGTTTTTGACTCAGGGTTCCGACTTGTTTTTTTTTTTGTTGTTGTTGTTGGTTTTTTTATTAGATATTTTCTCTATTTACATTTCAAATGTTATCCCCTTTCCTAGTTTCTCCTCTGAAAACCCCTTATCTCATCCACCTTCTTCCTGCTCAGCAACATACCCACTCCCACTTCCTTGTCAAGGCATGCCCCTACACTGGGGCATTGAACCTTCACAAGACCAAGGGCCTTTCCTCCCAGGCCATCATCTGCTACATATGCAGCTGGAGCCATGGGACCCTCCATGTGTACTATTGGGTTTCTAATTATGTTCTACCCTAGATAGACCTTAAATTCATTAACCACCCATCCATACATGTTGAGTGCTGTGACCACAACCATGCACTCACTACAGCACCAGTATTAAAAATACTTTTATGTTAATAGAAATTCATAAATACTTTGGTTTTGCTGAATGATGTTCTTCCTACCACAAATAAAATGTATTTTAAATGTACAGGGTTGTTTGATAATAGCTCTTTGTATTTTAAATTGTCCACATTGTAAGAAAAGAATGCTTATAATGCATGACTGTCTGAGTGATTGTATTTTTTTTTTACCGAAATAGTATCTGTATGCCACTTAAACAATTCTCTTTTCCTGTAAACAAATTTATTTTTATGAGTGAAATTTAATTCCAGGAAGTTGAATAGGTTCGTTATTCTAAAATAACCATGTATTATGTTCAGAGAACTGAAAATATAGCTTACTAATTGTAATATTTACAAGTCTTAATGAGATTTAAAATTACAGCTTTATTTTTGTGAATTGGAATATTATACTGAATGTAATGTGTATTTTCAGAATAGATGGGGGAAATTAGAAATCTGGTACCATCATATAGTAGTAGATCTGTGATGTGACAATATAAAATTTCATTTCCAATTAAAATTTTGATTTCAGTTCACTTCAATTAAGATGCAACTTTATAAGTACTTTATATTACTATTGAAATTTTACAAGAAGTATATTGTAATTTTGTTTTGCCTATGAACTTATATAAACATAAAAAGCTCTTGGGATGACATGCTAATAATTATTGGTTTCATAACTGCTAAAATACTAATATATTATTAAGAATATTTGGATTCATTTAATAGAATAAAAATTTATTTGGTAAATATAGCCAGCAGTTGATATGTTTGTTTTTTCTGAAAGCACTTTTTTTAAGTTTAATTTTATTTAATTTTAATATGTATGAGTGTTTTCCAGCATATATATATATATGTGTACCATGTATATAACTGATAATGGCAAAGGTCAGAAGTGGACATCTGCTGGCCTGAATCAGGAGTTCTGAATGCCATGTAGATGTTCTGAACTGAACCTGGGTCCCCCGCAAGGGCAACAAGTACTTTGAACTACCAGCTGTAGTTCCTGCCACAATATCTGTAACAATTATTCTTTTTGTCTGTTTGTATGTGTATGTCTATGTACTACTAAAACAGACAGTATGTGGAAGCTGAAATTATTTCAACTGTGTGGCTGGAGAAGTGTCTCAGTATATGTGAGTGCTTGATTCTACTCCAGAGGACATGAACTCAGTTCCATATGGAGTTGTCACATTTGTGTATAATCTCAATGCTATGGTCTTCTGTCTTCTGTCTTCTAGAGAACCTGCACACACTTAACAAACACACACACACACACACACACACACACACACACACACACAAACACATAAATGAAAATTAAAAATTATTATTTTATATTTTTAAAATTTATTTATTTATACTCCATATTTTATTCCCTGCATCTACTCTTTGACTGTTCCACATCCCAAACATCCTCCCCACCCCTGTCTCCATGTGGATGTCCCCACACTCCACCCTCTAAAATCTCTGGGGGCTCCAGTCTCTTGAGGGTTAGGTGCATCATCTCTGAATAAACATCTCTGGAAGTCCTCTGCTGTATGTGTGTTGGGAGCCTCATATAGGCTGGTGTATGTATGTTGCCTGTTTGGTGGTCCAGTGTTTGAAAGATTTTGGGAATCCATATTAATTAAAACTGCTGGTCCTCCTACAGTATTGCCCTTCTCCTCAGCTTCTTTCACCCTTCCCTAATTCAACAACAGGGGTGAGCTGCTTCTGTCCATTGGTTGTGTGCAAATGTCTGCATCTTTCTTCTAGCTGCTTGTTGGCTTTTGCGGAGTGCAGTCATGCTAGGTCAAAACTTCAGTTTTATCAAGATCTTTAGACACTCTCAACACTAAGACATAATAAAAGGAATTAGACCATTTATATCTTAGCCACTAATTAAATTCTTTTGACTGATGTTTGGCCAATCATTATTTAACGCTAAACCAAGAATATCGATTCTAAAATGTAACTGAAGGCAAGCATTCCATTTCTCCTTTTGGTGTTAGGCAGTAAACAGAATCAGAAGATTTTGTTTCAGTCAACATTAATGTGATGACTACTGCTTCCCTAAAATATGTGAGGCACACACGTAAAAGATCGACATTATACTTGAGGTCACGGTCTCAAAAGTTACAGCCCATGATTGTTTGACTCAAGTACTTTGGAGCTGAAGAGAAGCAATATGTACTGGAGGGAACTTAAGAGAATATACCAGAGCGAGTTAAGTTCCTTTCAATAAGACATATTCTACAATTCTTGGCATATACACCATCGGGTTAGGTAAAACTTTCTTGCTTGCTTTTACTTCCTTTTGTTATTTTTCTGACATGCACCTCTCATGAACACTTGGTAACCTGTGCATTTTTCTTATGAATTCACAATGTGAAAAAGTAAAAAGAAAGAATCAAGTTGTTATACCTTTACAATATATTCAGTGAAAAAAAATGGGAAGAGTCACTATTAATACTGCATCTAAACAGATGCAAAATAAGAAAATTAGGTTTCTAAAGTCATAGTTACTCAACTGACAGATTTTAGAATATTAAAATAAGAGGGTTGATTTTGAGGCCAAGTAAGTTAATATAATTGCTTTAAGTCCCATCTTCCACATATTAAAAAGAAAATTGGTGTTACAAATACATAATTATCTCTTTATTGTTTTCCTTCATGTTGATGTAGTTAATTTTTAGTTTGTTTTAATCCAGTAAGCTATTTGGACTCAAAAATAACATCTGAATTTTAAATAAATAGCACATTAGATGTGAAGTTTTGCTTAAATATAATTCAGCTACTGAATAAAATTCTTTCTTTATGATCAAACCAATGCTTTATTAGTTCAGGGGCTTTTTACTTACCAAGTATTTGTTTTAAATTCTCTCAGGAAGGAATCAGCAGACCCCCTCTCCTTGGCTAGCCTTAAATTATCATTATAACTGCTATAATTGTATTGTCTCATCATAGATCAAAAACAAAGAAGCAGAGTAATTATAAACAGAAACATCTGAATGTGGGAGCTAAAACAAATATTTCTGCCTTTATTTTTTGGTTTTGGTTGTTTGCAAAAATGAGCAGAAGTCAAGTATACATTTTTATACTGGAAAACTTCAATGAACTGAAAGACAAACCCCGGACCAAATGAACCCACTCTTTGAATAGACAGATAATTAAGCATAACTATTTGTTTGTTTTTTTCTTTCTTTTTCCTTTTTTCCTAATGACTGTATTTGGATGTTTGGTCTTTAGAAGCAGATATTTCATACAGGCCTTTATTTCAATTGAAATCCTATAACAAAATAATTGTTTTGTTAAGAATATCACATTATAACCTTTGAAAATTATACACTTTAGTTTTATTTATATTAATAGAAATAACTAGCAGATTGTAGTATATCATCTTAATGGTAGAGTTTTAAATATTGCACATAGCACCTACAGATATGGAGCAAGCCCACTTAACCAAATATGTCTAATGATTTTTTTCTTACAATCTATAGTTATGTTACTATTTGCTGCCAGGATAAAGGTTAGGCTTGGATAAGAAGAAGAAAATTTAGAGCAGTGGTACTGTACTAATGAGGTTACTATATAGCATGCAGTCTCAGTCTTATTCACAATAATATAGTGCATACTTTAACATATATTTGTTCTTTAATCATAAATGTATAGAGGAAGAAAACATCATTTTAGTCATCCAGTTTCCCCCCTCCTCAAAGTTCAATCCTAGATGTTAGAAATATGGAATATTTATGTTGCTGATGATTCTCATTGATCCTTCAGTCCTTTCTCTAATTCCTATTGGGGACCCTGTGATTAGTTAAATAGTTGACTGCGAGCATCTGCCTCTGTATATGACAGGCTCTGGCAGAGCCTCTCAGGAGACAGTTATATAAGGCTCCTGTCAGCAAGCACTTCTTGGCATTCACAATAGTGTCTGGGTTTGGTGGTTGTTTATGGGATGGATCCCAAAGAGGGGCAGTCTCTGGATGGCCTTTCCTTCAGTCTCTGCTCCACACTTTGTTTCTGTATTTGCCCCCATGAGTATTTTGTTCCCCCTTCTAAGAAGGACAGAAGCACCCAGATTTGGTCTTTCTTCTTCTTGAGCTTCATGTGGTCTATGGATTGTATCTTGGGTATTTCAAGCTTTTGGGCTAATATCCACTTATCAGTGAGTGCATACCATGTGTGCTATTTTATGTTTAGGTTACTTTACTCAAGATGATATTTTCTAGTTCCGTCCATTAGCCTAAGAATTTTATAAATTCATTATATTTAATAGCTGCTAGTATTTCATTGTGTAAATGTACATTTTCTCTTTCCATTCTTCTGTTGAAGGACATCTGGGTTCTTTCCAGCTTCTGGCTGTAATAATTAAGGTTGCTATGAACATAGTGGAGAATGTGTCCTTGTTGTATGTTGGAGCATCTTCTGGGTATATGCCCAAGAATGGGATAACTAGGTCCTCAGGTAGTAAGTACTTTTTCCAATTTTCTGAGGAACCACCAGCCTGATTTCCAGAGTCATTGTACCAGCTTCCAATCCCACCAACAATGGAGGAGTGTTCCTCTTTCTTCACATACTCACCATATACTTCACATACTTCATCTGCTGTCACCTGAGTTTTAGCCATTCTGACTGGTGTGAGGTTTGCAACCCCATAGGAAAAACAACAATGTCAACCAATCACAGAACCCAGGGTCTAAACTACCAACCAAGGAGTACACATGGAGGGACCCATGATTCAGCAACATATACAGCATAGGATAGGATCAATGGAAGAAGAGGACCTTGGTACTGTGAAGGCTCAATGCCCCAGGGTAGGGGAATGAGAAGGTAGTGAGGTGAGAGTGGGTGGATGGGTTGGGGCACACCCTCACAGAAGCAGGAGGAGAGGGCATGTTATAGTGGGTTTCTGGTGGAGGAATCAGAAAAGGGGATAACACATGAAATGTAAATAAACAAAATATGTAATTAAAATGACTAAGCAAAAGAAATGATTCTTATATTGTTTCAGTTTCTAGATACTAACACATTACAGTTAAAATTCTGACAAAATTTCAGTGTCATATGTTAAAAACAGGAAGACAATAATGCACAATATTATTAGTAGTTTCTCTGCTAGGGTCTATTATCCATCTAGTCATAGGTCCTTGGTGTTAGTTACCAAATTCTATGCAAAATTTGACTGATTACTCCAGTGACACCTGTATTGCCACACTAACCACGTCTTAACAGGGTACATCCTATTATATTTCATGGAAGTTATGGCTGTGTGAGATTAATGATTAGTTTATTCATATAGTAGTAGGCAACGCACCTTCTAGCACATGCTGACATCTTGCTGGGAGGAATGTAGATCCCAGGACCATGTCAATTTGACTTCTTCATTTTATATTACTTAAGTACATTCTGTTTTTGGAAGTGTGGTCTGATAATCAAGTTGTGGAGGAAAAATAATAGCGCTGCAGTAGCATTAAATATTTGAAGGGATTTGGGAATTCACTTTTAAATAACTCTAAAAGAGTTAACCCCTTCGTGTTATTGTCTACTTTATGGTATTGACTACTTTATTTATCAACCAATATTCAACTTGGCATTATTAAAAATATTGACATTCTTTTATAAGATAGCATTCTCTCTCTCTCTCTCTCTCTCTCTCTCTCTTTCTCTCTCTCTCTCTCTCTCATTCATGTGTGACTTTTCAGAAATATCTTTAGAATTACTTATTTATTTTTGTATTTCTTCCCTACCCTATTCTATCATCTCCCTATCCAATTTTCTTTGTGTCTTATTAATCTCCCTTGAGTCTTTATACCAGTATACTATGTAATCTACCCTTTGAAATGTCTCCCAATATGTTAGCTATTTACTGCTTTCCTGACTTCTATAACTGTTCTAAATGAAACATATGTATTTTAATAATCAAAATTTATACACACAGATTAGAGGAAACATGGAGCATTTGTCTTTCTGAGTCAAGGTTACCTTATCAGAATGACTATTCCCTGTACGATCCATATATTTGAAAAAAATCATAATTCCATTTTCCTCAATAGCTGAATAATTTTACATGGAATAACTATATTATGTTTCATTATCAATTCATTTGTAATGGATATTAAGTTTTTTTAATTTTCTGGCTATTGTGAAGGGTGGCACAGGAGAAACTGATGATAAGGTATCCTTTGAGAATATGCCAAGAATGGTAAAGCTGAATTCTGCTATACCACTGGACATAGTATTGAACTGAATTCTAATGAATTATATTTATACCCACAGAGAGTACAGCTTTAAAACCTTAAAAGTGAATGTTAAAATTTCAGTAGATAGTAATTAACTTAAAGAACTATAACTGTTCAAGCCATAATGGGACTACTATATCACAAAACCTCCTCCAAAACTTCCGGATCACTATAGAAATGGAGCCATAAAGACTGACATCTAAGGTGGTAGATGAATAGAGGGAAACAATATCATTTTCAGACACAAAAGGACAGCTGCTCATACAATCTCAGCACAATTGTGATAGCAGCCACAAGATCTGTGCAAGCTCCAGCCACACCAAAGATATAAAGCTTTATCCCTGGCAGAGGCACTATTGGTGAATGTTAGTTGTTAAGAGAGAGAGTTTGTTTTAAGAACATTGCCTTGGATAAGAGAATGATGTTCCAGTAGAAGACCATATATCAAAAGAGATACAATCAGCCTAACTCAGACTTGAGAGTTGAAAACAGTGAAATAAAGAGAAAATACAGATGTTGATTGGTAAAGAATTTAGGTGTATATGAGAATAGGGGGACGGGAGATATATTATACTAAATACCCAAAGAATGAATATAATTTTTTAAAAGTAAAATGATAAACAAAAATAATGGCTTTGAGAAAGGTATTACATTTTTCTTTCCTTTCAATTTTTTTCAACTTAAAGTAGATTCACTGTGGGTTCAGGATTCTGTACTTCAAAGGCTTCACATAAGTGATGTCAAGTAATTTCATTTGAACTGAAGCTGCCAGGTTCAAGAGAGATTTTGAAGGTGTCTGGACCCTAAGGACACTAGAAACTTTGCTGGTTTCAAATTAATTTAAAGTATATTAACATCAAACACTGTGAAATGCTGGTTAGTGATATTACATGAAATCTTTGGGAGAAATTTTCATGAGGTTTCTTTTGGTGATGTTATGGCAAAGTTAGGTAGTCATACATTTTCTTGTTTCCAGTATTCTGCATTATATTATTCTTAGAAATTCAATTTTAGAGTGATTATTAGCAGTGAATATACTATGATTAGTTGCATTTCTTATTTGAGAAATCATAAGCACATAAGATATAAGAAATCATAATCATAAGAAAAAAATAGCTATGATAGTACAAAGACTTAAGAGAAAAAAAAAGGAGGAAGAGAATAGGAACTGATCAATTGTAAACTTATGGGACCTAATGAAATTGATGGTAAACAGCACATTCAATATCTTAATGAAACTGAGGAAAAATAACCACCCCACCAGCATTCCCAGTTGCTGAGGAACAAATGCCAGAAAATGATGAAACTTCACAAAATGAGAAGCTAGTCTCAATTCCTGTTAAAATACAATATCTTATACATTTTAAAGAATTAATAGTAATGTATGGACTGCACTCACTCAACCTCTGTGAGAAAGATATTGAATACTAGGGCCACCAAAACCGGGATTATCTTCCAAGACTGGAAACATTCAACAGCATCTGTACTGGAAGCTGGTTCTCAAATAAAATAAATAACTTGGTAGCAAGAAGAAGCAGCAATTATGGAAAATTATAATAGGCCTAAAGATGTTAAGCTTGTGAAAGATCAATTATTAGGTGACTATCATTATGCAGATTTATGATGACAAATAGTTGCAATTTGATGACTCTTTTATTATATTATAGACTTTAGTAGCTTAAGAGCCTGGGATTATGTGGAAGAACAAGCAAAATAGTCTATGTCATTCACAAAGATTATGAAGAGCTCAAGAGAGACTTTTATTGATTTCTTACATAAAATAACATCTGCACTAAAGAGTGCAACATCATATTCATATGTGAAACCGGTATTATTTGAAACTTTCGCTTTTGTATGTAAAAGGCACTTTTATTTTCTAGATTTAATTACCATCACAGAGGCTTACTGGTTTAAAAAAAAAATAAAACCTTTCTCTTTCTATTTCTTTCTGAACTCTGGCTGGCTGGTTAATCTCAGCTGTTCTTGCCCAAACTCCTCTCTGAGCTGACTGATCCAAACTGACATCTTTTGGCTTCTGACTCCATTGCTCTGCTTGTTCTCAAACGAACACTGTCAATCTGTTCTAATTTTCAGGCTTCTAAAGGCTTGTTATTTCATTACCTGCAACATATATTTGTAAAATAGTTCTGTTGTCTCTCCCCCCACCTCTCTCTGTCCCTCTCTCTGCATTAAATTCCTTCTCTTTCCCATGTGGTTCTCTTCTGAGTTGTGTGTACTCTCTCTCTAAATCAATCTGTGAAATCTTTCTCCTACTAGTCATTTTGTCTGCCCCTCATTTCAAACATGGCTGCATCCTTCTACAAAATAAGTTTGCCTTCATTGTTTGGGAATAAAGATATGTACTAAAGGTGTTTGTAGGTTCCAGAAAGAGGGTGAAAGATATGTTATTATAGTCAGATTACACAGATATAGAAGGCCTTTGGATATGATCCATTGCTTGGGAAATGATGATGCTGGATACAAACTCCTTTACCTTAGAAAATGTGAATGTAGACTGTGAAGAATTCTTAGACATTTAAAAGCTTGACAAGCATCTATGGTTAAAGAGATTAGAAATACCACTGAGTTTGCTCCTGAGGACTATATAATTACACAAGCAATGACCAGTAAACTTAGACATCAAATTGTCCATTGTTTTAACTATGGGAGGTGAGGTCATTTGAAAAGGGGAATGTGATCAGGTATTGTGGTGGGGGACAAGAATGAAGCCCTGAGAGCCAGCAGAGTGAATGGAAACAGGGAATCTTGGAAAGTAGGATATGGAGGGACCCTTTAGTATGGACTAAATACCTGGGAAGTGAGAGATTCTCAGTACCTAAAGGGAGGAACCTTAGATGAAATGCTCAGCAGTGGGAAGATATATTTTAATGCTTGCCTAACATAGGTAAGGCTTTTGTTTCATAGCATTCAACACATACATAAACATTAAAATTATCACAATAATATTGCTAAAACCGAAATCTACCACACTTTAAGGCAGTAAAACCTAAAAAAAAAAAAATTAAAAAATGAAAATATGTTTACTGGTTACAAGAAATAAAACTGCACTGTATAAACCAAAATATAATAGAATCATAAAGAAAAAGAAGAAATTAATAAATGTGCAAGAACTCATAAAGAATTTTTAACAGTTAATATAAATCTATACAGGAAAACAAAGAAGCAAATCCCTTAAAGTTTGTACATCAACATCAATTATTGGTCAGAATAATATGTGTAAGTATGAATGAAAATATTGGAAAAATGAAGACTGAATACCTAGGATCTAAGCTACTTGTAAAAGAGATGTAATTAGTTTAACTTTAACTTTATTATATTTCAGTAAATAACAATGTAAACCCAAAAGAAAAAAGAAACAAACAAACAACCACAAACAACAAAAAGACATAACTACATAGCTACACAGTAAGTAGAGTTGAGATACTTACACTATCTAGGACTGCTCTTGATACAGAGTGAGTTTACAACTGTCCTGTTAATATATTGAGAAGAATTGACACATAATAAAAGCAAAAGAATTGCAGGTGTAGGGTATTACTAGCATACTTGAAGTTACTGTCCAATCAGCAATCAAAATATAAGCCCACATGATTACAGTTATTTTATATTTTTAAAAATGTGGCAGAAACATGTGTTTGAGAAAGACATCTTCAATAGTTGTGATGGGTAATGGGAAACGTGGCTTTCAACATTTACTACAATAAAACTTTATTGCTTTCTCTTACCCTGCATAAAACTCAATCCCAAATAGACAAGGAACCTCAACATAAGACAGTATACCCTAAATCTACTAAAGGAAAATTTAGCTTCATTTTCTGTGTAAAGGCAAATGCTATGATTTACTGACTATGAATATGAATTGGAAATAAGACCAGCAATCATCAATTGGAATATAATTAAACAAAAACAAATAAACCAATGCAGGCTTTTGTACACCAAAAGAAACTGTGAAGCAAATGAATAAGCACCACCCAGAAATGAAAAAGAAACACACACACACACACACACACACACACACACACAAAACCCCCACAAAATCCAAACACCCTTGGTAACAATTCATCTTACAGAGAATTTGTGTCTATAACACATAAATAAATATAAGAATATAAGAGTAAACATTAAGAAAACAGCCAGCCAAGCTGGGCAGAGGTAGTGCATGCCTTTAATCCCAGCACTTAAGAGGCAGAGTCAGGTGGATTTCTAGTTCGAGGTCACCCTGGTCTACAGAGTGAGTTCCCAGACTGTTAGGGCTATACAGAGAAACCCTGTCTAAAAGAAAGAAAGAAAGAAAGAAAGAAAGAAAGAAAGAAAGAAAGAAAGAAAGAAAGAAAGAAAGAAAGAGTAAAAGAAAACATCCAGCCAAATGGAACCAAATAGGAATTTTTCAAAAGAAGAAATGAAAATTTCCAGGAAACAGTTTCAAATGTACTCACTCTCCTCACCTGTCAAAGAAGTGGTAAATGAAACTACATAATGGTTCAGTTTCCTAAGCCAAGTCCGTATAAAACAAAGTACTTTATGTTCTAGTACAGATAATTGATACTTACATGTTCATTGATTCTCTCTTCAAAAAGATATAGAAAGGCAGCAACCTGTTTATCTATCCACAGATGAATGAATAAAAAGAATGTGGTTTATGTGCACCATGCAATATTACTCACCTAATATAAGGTAAATGCAGGGATTTTTGAAAAGAAATACTGAAAGGGTAATTCCAACAAAGAAAGTCATGGACCATATGGCCTCTCTTATATGGGGGTCATAGTTAATTGCTTGTGCATTTCACTTGGAACAAAAACTAGAAGCCAGGAAATAAGAAACAAGTTTTTAGGAACAAGTTAAGGAAGGAAGGTTTATATGCTATAGGTTAAATAGAAGCAGTGAGACAGGGCCTTGGTGGCAAAAAAGGGGTTAAGTCAAGAAAGGCATGGGGTTGTGGTGATATCATGGAATGAAGAGGAGGAATAACTAAAAGGAATGGGATATAGAAACCATGTGAAGGCCTAGGATCACACAACATGTTTTTCTGTAAAGTGGGAGAGGAGTAGAATAGAAGCAAAATGAAAGAAGAGGGGATATATTGATGATTTGTGTATAAAGCATGCATTGGGGGAGGTCACAGAAATGAAGGCAAGAAGGGGGCAATGAATGGTTTAGCCAAAAGTAATAACTTATAAAAATATCTTCTTGCTTACCACTGAGAAATAGTCCAGGTTCAAAATATGCCATAGAATGTATGAGATGACGATGATCCATTACTCCTTCTCTCTTTTAAGAGAGGTAAAAAATCTCTGCTGTGATGACATGGTCACCAAAGGGTTCTATGGATTTACATCCTGTGCAAATGAACTCTCTATATACATTCATATTTCTCATAGTTTTCACAGTTCTCTTGATGGACTGAATTTCATATTTGCTTTTTGTTTTGGTAGGTTTTGGGGGTTTTGTTTTGTTTTAAGCCAGAAGTTCTCTACAAAGACAAGGATGATCCACATTAAATTACTCAGATGTACCCATGCTTCCAGATCCAAGTAATTGGATATATATATATTGCCTTCCTTAAGCAGCAGGTATAAAAACAATTTAAAGATATATATGTGTTCCATAGTGTGAAAAAAGTTTTTGCAATCATAAAATTTTTTTCGGAGTCTTTTTTTTTTATTAGATATTTTCTTTATTTACATTTCAAATACTATCCTAAAAGTTCCCTATACCCTCCCCCGCCCTGCTCCCCTACCCATCCACTCCCACTTCTTGGCCCTGGCATTCCCCTGTACTGGGGTATATAAAGTTTGCAAGACCTTGGGGCCTCTCTTTCCAATGATGGCCAAGTAGGCCATTTTCTACTACATATGCAGCTAGAGACACAAGCTCTGGGGGTACTGGTTAGTTTATATTGTTGTTACACCTATAGGGTTACAGACCCTTTCAGCTCCTTGGGTACTTTCTCTAGCTCCTCCATTTTGGTCCCTGTGTTCCTTCCTATAGATGACTGTGAGCATCCACTTTTGTATTTGCCAGGCACTGGCATAGCCTCACATGAGACAGCTATATGTCTTCTTGACGTCCTCTAATCATTAAGCCAGTTGTAACACCAGGGAGAATGGCCAGCATGTTGACGTGTTCTGAGATGTACAATAATAACACTTATAGTTACCATTGCTTGGATTAACCAGCCACAAAATAATTGAATGTCAGTGCTACTTAATAGGAGATAATATTCTTTGCTCTGTAAAATTAGTGAACTGCACGTGGCTGATGAGACTATGGATCTTAGAGGAGAAGCCTCCAACCCTTATAGCCTCGATTAAGCATAGACATCACCCCCTTTGGTACATTTACACGTGGAGTACTATTCAGCTATTAAAAACGATACACTCATGAAATTCTTAGGCAAATGGATGGAACTAGAAAATACCATCCTGAGTGAGGTCACCCAATCACAAAAGAAAACACATGGTATGCATCCACTTATAAGTAGATGCTAGCCCAAAAGCTTCAAATAAAAAGGATACAATTCACAGACCACATGAAGCTCAAGAAGAAAGAAGATACTCACAGGAACAATTATGGAATTAAAGTGTTGAGAAGAGACTGAACAAAAGGCCACCCAGAGACTCTCCCACCTGGGGATTCATTCCATATATGGTTATCAAACCCAGACACTATTGTGGATGCCAAAAAGTGCATGCTGAAAGGAGCCTGATATGGCTGTCTCTAGAGAGGTCTTGCCAGAGCTTTACAAATACAGAGGCAGATGTTCATAGCCAATGTTGGACTGAGCGCTAGTTCTCCAATAGAGGAGTTAGAGAAAGGACTGAAAAAGTTGAAGGAGTTTGCAACCCCATAGGAAGAACAACAATATCAACTAACTAGATAAATTTAAAAATGAGAATGACAAAAAATAGAGGAAGAAGTTAATAAAAGATATGAAATAGAAACCACTTATGAAGCTGACAATATTGACAAAGACACAATGGTGATTTATGACACTATTAAAATATCTGATAAAGTGCAAAATCCTCGACTAATAAAATAAACAGAAATAATAAATCTAACCACAAATCCATTACATCAGTAAACTGTAGATGCAGGAAATGAACTACTACAAAATTAGATTTAAAAACATTGTATACTGGAGTATTTCACATTTTGATTGTTAGGATATTTTCAAATGGCAATGTTTTGTTTGCTTTTTGTTTATTTTTTTTTAAAAATATCTTACTTTGTGGTATGTTGTTCCACAGAGCAGGTGAGCGTAGATGTCTCATCTCATTGTTAAGAGCACTGGCTGCCTTACCAGAGGACACTGGGTTGATTACCAGAATCCACATAGTGACTTTCAGTGTTTTTTAATTCTAGTTTCACAGCATCTAGTGCCCTCTCTGGCTTTTATGTTCACCTTCTTCTGGCTTCTATGTACATGGTACACAGGCATGATACAAAAAAAATAATCCATACACATACAAATACATAAATACATTTTAAAAATATATCACTATGTAGCTGATGCTATCCTTGAATGCTTGGTGTTTCTGTTTTCATATGTGCATTAGATGATAGAGAAGCATCAGGAGTATTTCAACTTTAAAATGAGAAAAAATAAATAAAATATCAAACAAATATTAAAATTATTTTTCTTTAAAGAAATTTGTTCCAAAACTAAAGCTCTAGGTGCATATGAGTATTTTTTTTTTTAAATTTACAAACAAGAGGATTGATTTTTATATTCTTTTAAGGAAAAGGGAGAATTTAACTTTATACCAAAAATCTTAAAGCAGCAATACAAAAATCTATGAGGAAAATATATGGAAATAAACCTACATATACCATGCATTTTGAAATGAATTAAAATATTATCCAATAAAATGTATCAGTACTGCTAAACGTCTATAATTTATTATACAGTATAAATAATATGTAATCCATAACTATCTATAATCATGACACACTGTAATATTAATCTTCAAAAGAAATAACATGGGTCATTTTAACACCCAGAATAATATTTCAAAAATTTAAAAACATTATACTAAGAATTTTACAAGTAATTATGTAAGAAAACCTATTTCCAACTTAAAAAAAGAAATGTGCACATAGAAAATAAATAAGTATATAAACATAAGCCTTTCCCTATGACATTTTTAATTACCACATATATTCACTAATTTTTTAAAGATCTTATGACAACTTATGCCTCGAGATTTTAAGAACAATTACTTGAAATATAAGTTTATAAATACTATATATATATATATATATATATATATATATATTTCCATTTTGTTTAAGATATCAATAAAGCATATGGGTCAGGAATTGACAAATAATTATATTTGAATAATTGATTACATCATGTTAATTTATAGGTATCACATTTGATTCAGGTATAGTACACAATCTTTGAATTGTGAATGTATTTACACACAAACATACACATATACATACAAATATATATATATATATATATATATATATATATATATATATATATATATATATATATATATATATATATAATCAATGCAGGTGTACATGTATTTTCAAATGCTAGTAGTTATAATATTGAAAACACTCACCCCCTCAAAGGTAGTAGTATAAAACAACCACACTTTATGACACATAAAACAGTGCCTATAATCATCTGAAAATTGCCAAACTATTACTTATCAAATTTATATCTGAGATATAATCCCAAATATGTTTATTGTACACACATACACACAAAAAAATAAAGTTATCTTTCAGTGTCTAAAAGGAATGATTTTGCAATTTTGCTTAGGTGGTGCAATACCAGACTCCTTCTTGCTCTTCTTTGGGAGAAGCATGGCTGTTACATGGTTTGATCACTTGATGAATCAGACATGTAGACACAGAGGGCTATTAGGGAAAGGGTTTCATAATTCCTCTGCTCAATATTCCCAGCTTTCTTTCTTTCTTTCTTTCTTTCTTTCTTTCTTTCTTTCTTTCTTTCTTTCTTTCTTTCTTTCTTTCTTTCTTTTTTTCCAATTTTTATTAGGTATTTTGTTCATTTACATTTCAAATGCTATCCCGAAAGTCCCCAATACCATCCCCCACAGCTCCCTTACCCACCCACTCCCACTTCTTGGCCCTGGTGTTCCCCTGTACTGGGGCATATAAAGTTAGCAAGACCAAGGGGCCTCTCTTCCCAATGATGTCCTACTAGGCCATCTTCTGCTACATATGCAGCTAGAGACACTAGCTCTGGGGCTACTGGTTAGTCCATATTGTTGTTCCACCTATAGGGTTGGAGACCTTTCAGTCTCTTGGGTACTTTCTCTATCTCCTCCATTAAGGGCCCTTTGTTCCATCCAATAGCTGACTGTGAGCATCCACTTCTGTGTTGCCAGGCACTGGCATAGCCTCACAAGTGACAGCTATATCAGGGTCCTTTCAGCAAAATCTTGCTGGCATATGCAGTAGTCTCTGCATTTGGTGGCTGATTATGGGATGGGTCCCTGGGTAGGGCAGTCTCTGGATGGTCCATCCTTTCATCTCAGCTCCAAACTTTGTCTCTGTAACTCCTTCCATGTATTCTCAGCTTTCTCAGTGTTTGGTGGCCTGTGAGAGTTTGATTCTAACTTGATGAATTTATTCTAATCTAAGAACTTAACAGTATCATTAATGGAGGTACGAGTTGGGTTCATCTTTTAAAGTAACATGTGATTTTGGTGTTTTAAAAAGAAGAGTGAATTCTCAAGGATGGATACGTGCTGAATATGCACTTTAGAATAGAGGTAGGTAACTTGTCTTTACATTTGTGGGACAGATTTATGTAAGTCTCTAATAAAAGCAACCTACCCAGACAGAACTATCAATTGTAAATTGAAAGTAAATTAAAATAGCCAAGAAATGAGAGAGATATTATAATAGCAATTGTGAGTGACCTTTAACAGAAATGGTTCTAGTGAGAACAGCTGTAATTATTTAGAAAAATGAAAGGAACCGCTCCCGTGATTACTTGGTAGCAAGCATCCACTGTACAAATGAACTGCTGCCATGTGATTGCTTCTGAAAATTGGCTGTCAGGTAAATTTACGTCATGAGGAAGTGAGCCTCAATGGGCTCATGAAGATGGCTAAATGTGAAAGTCAACAAATCATCTGGATCGCAGTTATTTTATGGCTCACTTCACATGTTAAGATTGCTTGAATGTCGATTTGTTAATTATTGTTATAAAACATAAAATCTATTCAATCTGATGTTTAAGATGCTGAGTTACAGATAACCAAATCCATTCATGATCCTTTGGTATAAAAGCATGTAAATGGACTTCATAAGTAACTTAAGAATGGAGAATGAAATATGAATGTTACATTGCAAACAATGGTAGCCATGTATAACATTCTGCAATTTCCAACAGTCTCTCTCTTTCTCTCTCTCTCTCTCTCTCTCTCTCTCTCTTTCTCTCTCTCTTTATTTAAAGACAGGGTTTCTCTGTGTAGCCTTGGCTGTCCTGGAACTCACTCTGTAGACCAGGCTGACCTTGTTACACTAATCCTTTTAAAAATTAACATGTTATTAATCAAGATTTGACCTTCCAACAGAAATATATGTATGTGTGTATGTATGTATATATGTATGTATGTAAGTATGTATGTGTATGTGTTTCTGTGTATGCGTATGCATATGTGTATGCGTATGCATATGTCTGTCTGTAAAGATAAATAAATGATGGATAGATAGATAGATAGATAGATAGTCTTTCACCATTACAAAAGTTTATACCCTCTATGAGATATGTGTATTGGAAACACTACAATACTCATGGAATTACTTACTCTGTTGTAGTCCTAAAGACAGTGTTTCAGTTGACAGCCTAAAGTGTAGGCATGGCAACAAGTATAGGTGAGGATAGTAGAAAATCAATGGTCTAACTCAATAAAAATGAAGAAATATAATATACTTGCCTTTCTATTCCTTCAAGCCTTAACGCTCTGGATGGTGTCTATCAGTCTTAGTAGAGTACTCTGTTTTGTCAGATTCCTCATTTAAAACTTCTTCTCAATGAACCATCAGACTTCTTGAATATTTCATTCAGATATTTGTACATCCCCTGTTCCTGACATATTGGTACAGAAATGAAATATCATGTACATTGAGATTATTACTTAATGATTTGAAAAAAAATATTTACAGAGTGCAGGTATTATAAAATGATATTCAGGTCTCTGGAAGTCTATTGAGCTTTTTTTATAAAAATTATTATAGCACCTTTCTTAAATATCCAAACGTCATCAAAAGGAATTGGAAATTCGTACATTTTGATGAACATTTGTATTATATTAAATAATACCTCTCAAAAATATTTGTCTCAGTAGTCCTGCCAATACATCTAAGAAGACCTTATTTAATTTAGGATCTTTAAGTAAGAAATACTATTAAACAGAGAAAATTGCAAGAGTCTTGATTTACATAATAGAATTAATATTAAAATTAAAAAGTAGAGAATAACCTACATGGAAGAAGTCATGTGACCATCACTGAAGGCATATATCCTCCATAGGAAGCCAATGATTGCTTTAGAGATTAGAAAAAGTAAAGAGTAATTATGGCCCAGCACTTTTAGAAGCACCAGCTGTGATTTCAGACTTTAAATCTCCACAAGCTAGAGAATTTTGAAACAAAATTTCAGTTGTATGAAAATACATATCTTTTAGTATAGTGTTTCAGATATCCTAGGAAACTACATACATACATATATGAATACATGCATATCTTAATACATACATATCTGGATACATACATATATGAAATCATCTATGTATGTATATATGTGTGTGTTCATATATAAGTTGTATACACCACACTGAAGATTGAGATTTCACTTCCAAATTTATGTTTGTGAGCCATGCCTCAAGGTAAAAATAGTTAGTGATAACTTTATAGCAAAGAAAAATTTCTCTGTCTTCTCAGAGTCCTGGGAGATGAGAAATTAAATCCCAAGCTGGACACTATTTTTGTAGCATAGTAAGAAAGTGCCCATATATCACTCAATTATACCGCCTTGTGTAAATCTGTCATCATCTATCATAAGGTCTCCATGTCAGCTACGGCCTGGATCCTAGCTAAGAGAATACATTCTAGGAACCATAGTGAATAAAATGAGTCAGAATTTTTGCTACCAAATACCATGAAAAAGTAGTATTTTCTTTTTCTGTTTAGCTTATTACTCAGTTTGCTTAATCTCAAACTTGCTATAGACTAATACCATTTATTATTTTTTTTGTTAACTGCCTTTTGTGAAATTACTTTTCACAAAAGTACATTAATGAACTTCAATCCCTTAATTTCTGTCAACAGCATAATTTATGAAGAAAAAAATTTTAAATAATTATTAGAATTAACAGAATAATCAAATATTTATGATCCACAGCTAGTAAAAATGAAATCTGGGTGAAACTACTTGTACTACATAACTTTGGCATAAATGGCACTGATACAGCCATATTTTCTGGGCTTTTCTAGATATGCCTTTGTGGTTGAGGGCTTGCATTCCAAAATCAACTGACCTGGTATTAAATATATGGAACTAGAAAATATCATCCTGAGTGAGGAAACACAGACTCAAAAGGACATGCATGGTATGTATTATGCATGGTATGTGTTCACTAATAAGTGGCTATTAGCCACACACACATAAAAAGGACAGAATACCAAAGATACAGTTCACAGAACTCAAAAATGTCAACAGGCTGAAGTACCAAAGTAAGGATGCCTCACTCCCACCTGGCAGAGAGAAGAAAGCAATCACAAGTGGGGATGGAGGGAGGGACCTGGAAGGGAAAGTTGACAGGGGTGGTGGTGTAGGAGAGTCGATGGAACAGGAGAACCTGATCTGGTGTTGGATGAGGGAAAAGGACTGAAGCCCTGAGGGCCAGCAGAAAGAATAAAAACAGGCAACCTTGGGAGGTTGGAGGTTGGGGGGACCCTCCAGAATGCACCAGAGACCATGGGAGTGAGAGACTCTCAGGACTAAAAGGAAGGGACCTTAGATGAAATGCATGACAGTTCTGAGAGGGAACTTATAGATCCCACCTCCATCAGGAAGACAGGACATCAAGTGAGGGAGGGAGGCATCCCCCAGTCACAACGCTGACCCATAATTGTTCCGGTCTGAAAGAATTATAGGGATTGAAATGGAGAAGAGCCTGAGGAAAAGAAAGTCCAGTGATAGACCCAAAAGCAATCCAGCTCAAGGGGAGGTCCCAAGGCCTGATACTATTACTGAGGCTATTGAACACTCACAAAAAGGGACCTAGCATGATCACACTCCAGAAGACCCAAAAAGCAACTGAAAGAGTCAGAGGCAGATTGTTGCACCCAACAAATTGACAGAAGCAGACGACCCCTGTTGTTGAATTAGGGAAGACTGAAAGAAATTGAGAAGGGAGATTCTGTAGGAGGACCAGCAGTCTCAATTAATCTGGACCCCTGAGATCTCCCAAACACTGTACCACCAAACAGACAGCATACACCAGATGATATGAGGCCCCCAACACACATAAAGCTTAGGACTGCCGGTTCTGTATTCATTCAAAGATGGTGCACCTAACCCTCAAGAGACTAGAGGCCCCAGGATGCTTAGAGTTCAGGTGGCAGGAGGGTTGGAGACATTCACACAGAGACAAGAGGCTGGGGAAGAATATGGGATGTGGAGCAGGATGAGGGTGGACGGTGTGGGGTGGGGAATAAAATATGGAGTGTAAAAATAAATAAATACATAAATAAAATTTTAAAATAAATCATGCTTTAGCAGTCATCAGCCTGTCTGCTTTTTCTATTGAAGATATCAGTATGCCTCAGTTTCTACATCTATGGCATATGAGTGGCACATAGGCTATAGTGTTTTTCTGATGTTTTTATGTATTACTATTTTACTACCATCTGAATACTCTCTGGACTTTATTAAGCATTATGTACCTGTATGTTAAGTAATTAAATACATCTAGAATTCTGATACTTGGGCTTAATTTTAGTTTCAAGTTTCCAGAACAATTCCATGAAATAATTACTATTTCACTGTTTTGTAGATGTAATGAACTATAAGCTGAATGTGTTTTATCCTAAATATTAAATAATTCAGGGTTTTTTTTTTTTTTTTTTTTTTTTGGCAGATAAAACTTTAGAACACTGTGGGGTGGTTGGGTGTGCACAGACAACATGGTCCCCCTGTCTAAAACAAAGTTCTGGAAACCCGGAATCCCGGTAGGCAGTGATTTCCACCTGCTTGGGACAGAAGGAATTCTGCCATGCCTCCTGGGCACCTGGCTCCTGTCATAGCTACAGCCTCCCACAGCTCCTCCCACCCCCGCCTCTGCAGAATGGTATGTGGGCATCAATCATGAAGTAGCTGCACCAAGCCTTCCGACATGCAAATAATGTTCCCCCAAACTCTCAGTGTAAGCCAATGAGATGCACCTGCTGTCAAAGCCTGGATCATCCCCCAAACTGTATATAAATCCGATGCAGGGAATAGACATGTGAGAGAACTACTCCTTCATCTGAGCCTTTGTCCTAAGAGCTGTAACACTTGGAGAGAGATAGGCTCTCCTAAAGAGCTGCCTGAGGTCCTGCAGCACTCCTCACTGGCCAGTCTGCCTCTTGTTGGCCCAGCCCTTACCAACTCAGTGTAGGGTGGCACGGAGTTACCTACTAACCTAGAAGGCAAAGCAGAGATGTAGGTGGAGCCAACTGCCACTGTGGAAGCGATTTTCCCTCCCTGCCAGCATATGCTTCCTTTGCCAGAACTCTTGTACCAGGCCTGGCCAGAGATCTCTGTGGAAAGCCTCTGGTACTCAGACCCACAGAACACAGGGATAGTTCAATAGTGAAAATCTTTTTTTTTTTTTTTTTTTTTTTTTTTTTTTGTCAAACTAGATCTAATGTGTGATCAGTAGGGAATCCCTGCTTGATATTGTAAGCCTTTCAAGCAACCAGGGGCTACAGCTGCCTTAAGTTATATGAGACCTTACTGCTGACAGTTTCCTAAATCAACGTGATTTGTAATTGTTCCCTAAGTTCCCAGTCTTACACCTATAGGTAAAGCTAACTATCAACCCACTTGAGAGATACTTATTTTGACAACAAATGGAAACTTAAAATTATCCACAACAATGGGATGCTAAACCCCCAACTGACACATGTGCAATGGGCCTCCTGCACCTACAGATCATGGGAAAGTCATGAAATAAGGTCTGGGAAGATTTTAAGAGACAAAGGCCCAGAAAACCTGTTGAAGAGGAGGCGGGGCTGAGAATTATGTCAATGAAAGGCTCGTGGATGAAGTTCTAAGACAAAAAAAAAAAATTGTAAACAAAACAGAAAAAAAAATTAAAGTGAGGTGTAAAGGGCATAGATATTGCTTTCACATAGGATTCAAGTTTTGTTCTCATCATGGGATTCTAAATCTTGGGATCTAGCACCACAGACACAGCCTCTCATGTACAGTAAACATTCACAAACACATAGACATATATGACAGACATATATACCTCTCATAGACATATACTACACACAAACATGTGCCACATATATCACACACAGATACACACATATACACATAAACATAGGCATACATATACCATAGCCACACACATATGTATATGTATCATGCATGCACATATCACATACACACAGATACAAACATATACACACAAACATAGGCATACACATACCATAGCCACACACACACACACACACACACACACACACACACACACACACACATATATATATATATATATATCACGCATGCACATATCACATACACACACACACACGCACACACATCTCACAGACACAATTAAAAATGAAACAAGTTTAAAACACCTAGAACATATTTCAAAATGCAATTTCATAAAGCAGTAAAAAATTTTAAAATCTGAACATAACCTTTACTGGGAAAAGTATTCGTTAAGAAGAATGAGAAGAGTGGACTATTAAGTCCTGACTTCAGTTTTCAGAGCTGCATCTATCCCCTTTTATGCATCTTCACATGCCTTCTTTACTTACAAGTAATCTTCCTTTCCTGTATTTCATGAAAACATTCTCCCAAACAGTGACATGTATGTTGGCTGTTTTTAATCTAATTCTGAAGAATTCTACAAGAAATTGCACAGATCTCTGTATTTTAAAACTTAACCACTAAATATCATGCATTTAAATATTTTTCCAGATATTCAAAAATAAAACCACAACCTTTATTTATTAGTTTAATCTGTTTTAATAACTCACCCTGAAGAGAAATCAGACACATAGCAACAGCCTAGTAATAGCTATTTAATAAGTCCTTACAAAAGTACACTATCTAAGATATAGGTAACAAAGAAATCTAATAAATAAATCAAATCTTTTATTTGGACAGCTTAAGTATTTACCTCAATGCGATTTGCTCTCTACACAAGGCTTTGATCAAGATGTCATTTTATTGTGGTTTTCTGTTTAAATTTTAGGCCTAGTTTTCTTAAAGAGATAAAATTGATATTAGCTCTGTAGACATTAAGACAAATCTTAACACATTTTACATACTTGTATCAATACTCAAAAAAAGGAAAGAAAACCTTACAAAATAACAAAAACAGAATATCAACTAAATACCATAATCTATTTAAAGTTAATAAATGTTATAATGGTTAATTTGTATATCTATAAATACTTCAGATAGTTACTCATTTAAAAATAATTCACCTTGAAGAGAAATCAGACACATAGCAACAGCCTAGAAATAGCTATGAAATAATTTCTTACCGAAGTAAAATATCTAAGATACAGGTAACAGATTTATTTATGGAATACCCTGTATTATTTTACTGAAGCCCTATAAAATTAAGATGCTTATTGAACTATGACATTATCTTCATTATGACTAAATAACAATAAAATTTGTTCCTCGATGATTAAATTCACAAATTTAATAAGATAAAAAAATTAACTGCTTTTTATCAGCTCTGGCACATTTAAACAACTCCAAGAATTACAGCATAGAATATGCTATCATTAACCATTCTATTTTATTTATAAAAATGCTATCACAAGAAATACTGTCTAAACAAGACAAGACTGTGGATTGTATTTACAGATAGGATCACATTAGCTTAGAACAAAATGTGAGCAATTATTTGGCATTTAAAAATATTTTCCTTTGTATAGAGATATTTCCTGAATGTGTGTGTGTGTGCGTGTGTGTGTGTCTGTATGTATTTGTGTTTGTGTGTTATACTTTAATCAGATTATCTATGTGGTGATGATATCAATGCATTGTATGTCCATCTATTCAGAAAATAAAATGTGTTCTTTGAATGTTGATGTGAGAATCAATGAATATGAGTTAACAGATATATGTGGGAATCTCCATGTTTTTTCTTGGTTTGAGTATAAATCTAAAATTTCTCAAAAAATCTAGTAAAATATAGACCTATATCTTAGATATTGTGAATAATTATCACAATTAAGAGAGTGAATAACTTCTCTGGTAACAATATGGGGGTAGGAGGCCATCAATAAAGCTTAAGGTGTTAAATATATTTTCACAAGACATTATATTTTTTCAATATAAAGAAAAATCACTAAGATCTTAATATTACATGAAACTGTATAAAGTCATTTTTCGCTACCATTTAAAAATGTTTTATTTGAATTTTCTTACCATAGATTATAGAAATAATTGTTGAAATGGAGAATGCATATACAAAAATTCTTTAATTTGAAATTTTACAGTTTTTCCCTGCATTACAGGTAACTTCATAAGAATAAAATATATTTCACCCTAGAGAGATGCAGAGAAAAATCAATGCATAATAAGGTTCCATATCACTCATTGACTTAGTTAGGTTTCTCATTGCTATGAAGATACACCATAACTAAGGCAACTCTTTTCAAGGAAAACATTTAATTGGGGCTGGACTAGAGTTTCAGAATATAAGTCCATTATCATTATGAAAGGAATCATGGCAGCATTCAGGAAGACATAGAGTTGGAAGAGCCAGGATATGAATAAGAGCAGGATATAATGGCTTCTGCAGGCATCCAGGAGGAGACTATCTCATCTTCATTGGGTAGAGCTTCAAAGGTCACCACCACAGTGATGTTCTTCCTCTAATACGGTCACATTTACTCCACCCAATCCACATAGAAATAGTGCCACTTCCTATAGGCCAGTCATGTTTAAACCACTACAATAATTATAAATTGACTGAGTGACTTCATCCAAAAGATATAAATTATTTTTTTTAACTTTTTTGGCCAGGGCATAAGCCATGCCAGGTGAGAGACAGACATTCATGGAAAATTTAGTAACTTGTATGAAGCTGAAAGAAATTACAGGTTTAGTTACTTAACCCTAGCAAAGGCTGTTACATAATTATATAGTTGGATTTTCTCACATAATGAAGATTTTTCATAAAGGAAAAAAGCAAACACTATCCTCACAAGTGATTATGCTACTTATATAATCTTATCATTTCTCATATTCACTTAAAATGGCAAAGCAATGGTATGCCTTTATCTTTTAATTCAATCGACTGTAAGATATATCTTAAATGTGCAACATCAAGTCCTGGAAAGTAACCTAGAGCCATTGCAGTACTGTTTATATTTGAGGGGTAGAATAAGACCTTTTATACCAATCTTATATCACCTGACTTCATATACCAGCACCTACAGGAGAAGAAATGGACTCAGGAAATGGGGGTTTTATTACTTAGCCTCAGGGCTTAATAGGAACTTTACTTATCTGCTATAGGGTAACTGTATTTTGGGGTGTGTGTGTGTGTGTGTGTGTGTGTGTGTGTGTGTGTGTGTTAGAAATGTATAATTTCCATATGTCTTTTTAAAAAGATATTTAGTATTGGTTATTTCTTTAATACTTCTTACTCTACCTTACCCTTTCTATATCTCTCAAGTTTAACATTTCCTATACCATTATTCGTTTTATTCTGCGTTTTAGTTAGGGTATCCATTGATATGAAGAGACATCATGACCAAGGCAATTCTTATGCAGGATATTTCATTGGTACTGACTTACAGTTTCAGAGGTTCAGTTCAATATCATCATGGCAGAGAGCACGGCAGCATCCACACAGACATGATACTGGAGAAGGAGCTGAGAGTTCTACATCTTATTCTGTAGGCATGACATAGGAGTCTAGATTCCACATTGTTCAGAGCATTAGCACACATGACCACAAAGCCCATGCCAACATGACACATTTGTGCCAAAGAGATCACACCTACTTTTACAAGAACATACCTTCTAATAATACCATGAGCACGCCCTGTAGCTCAAAAATATAAATCTATGGTGTCCAAATCTATTCAAATCACCATATACTTTTGAACGACTTGGGGTTAGGCATATCACTGACAGGAAGACAGAGAATGGAATAAGCCAGAGGTAACTTCCAGTCCAGATTTCTTTCAAAAGTCTTTTCTGTGGAGCCGGTATTACTGAATGCAAAGCCATTCCCAGCCCTTCTATTTTGTGGTGCCTCCAACAATTCACATTTTCTCTTCTGAAACAAAGTACCATTGAATATACAATAAGACAAGATTTCTGAAATGATTTGGATAAGTTATAGAATGTATGTGGCACTCTCACAAATGTTAAAATTGTGAAAATCTAAACCTTGGTTTCCAGAATCACACACATGTTTTATTGTATTCTCTAATTCTCAAACGGAAAACTAAACATGCAAGTGTGCAAATACTCCCCCATGATTCTAAACAGAGTACACTTTTAAATGCTTCACTTATTTTAAGTTTTAAATACTATTTTCAGTTTCATTTCTCATAAAGTATTCCTATGTACATGATATTCTTAAATTGCTATATATCTATTTATCCAACTGTTACCTATCATTAAATACATACATATCCACACATTAAAAGTCTATTGAGAATATTGTTTGAAGGTTTATATTTAATTTAAAAATTAATAGATCATATTGCAATACAAAGTCATTTTAATATACTAGTTTTCTTAAATTAATTTTAATTTCTATATCAGAGGTATCAGTAACTCAGGAATCATAATTTAACATCAGAATATCTAACTGGGCTTATAAGATAGGTAAATATTTCAGAGTAATTACAGCCCTTGAACAAGACCCGAGTTCAGTTCCCAGGCTCCATGTTCATAGGTTATAACTACATGCGAATCTCACTTCATCAGGTGAGAAACCTCTGGCACTACAGACACAAACATGCACATTCATGTCATTACATACAGACATACACTTAATTTAAAAAAATATTTTTTATTGCTCTAAGTTTAAATATAATTTTCCCTTCCCTTTCTCCCAAACATTGCCCTTCCCTTATTCTCTCTCAAATTCATGACCTTTGATCTTTTAAAGAATATTTCTATTATTTAAAAACTATGACACATATAGGCACTTCTGTTTTCTTAAATATATAAATATAATCTGGTCTCTGTAATACTGCTTGTATGGATATGAATTCATGGAAGACTATTTGGATAGTAGATATTGAATAACAAACTGGCAGAATCTTCCCCGATAAAGATTATTTTCTCCACTCTCAGAATTCCTTGTTCTCTTGTCGATCTTTGTGTAGGACTGGGGTCCCATGAGATTTCCCACAATACTGGAAACATAACCAGGGCTTAGGGAGGTTATATTTTGGAAGAGAACATATGGTGGACAACTTATAAACCAATATAAATTCTAACTGCATCATATATCCTTACACATACAAATAAATCTGTCTTACTCCTCAACAAACAAACTTAATTTTGCAACAGATAAAGATCATTACAGTAATCCACAACTTATCTAGAAGCAGAGCACAGCTGATCCTGTGGTTTCCATTACCAACTCATGTGCAGCACCAATAAAGTACATCTAAGGCTCAGAGAATAACTAAGCCTATTCAATATCATTCACACTGGAAACATTCTCAGAGTAGATATTCAACTTGAAACTTAAGAGCGAAAATATTTTGCTGTTGATGTTGCTTTCCAATTTAGTCCACATTTTTATATGTTCTTTATAAGATACCAAAGACAAAGTAATTAGACAAACTCACTGGCAAATGTTTGAGAACTAATGTAATACAAAATATAAATGTGAGAAAAAGTGAGAATTGGTGTGGTGTCAAAACAAACATGTAAATAACACATCTGTACACTTAAGATAAACAAATAACATTAAAATAGAATACAGATTTAACAATGTAAATTACTAAAAAAATAATTATCTTTTGAAATTGTATTGATTGTTTAATTGGTTGTTGTTGTTGTTGATTTTTAATTAAATTCATTGATTAACAAAATTAGTGCATATTTTCATTTAGAGGTACAATGATTAATCATTAAGTAATTTTATGATATGTGCTCCTCATTGTTTATATACTAGAAGATCTATTTTTTCATTTTCCTAACCAAATATATATGAAATTTAAACATTTAAGTATTGTCTAATATTAAAAGTACAAAGTCTATATTTACCCTGGAAATAATTGAAACAAAAATGTTTTAAAGGTACTCAATTATAATAATACAAAACTGAACGAGTGAAAGTATTAGTATTCATCAAGAATTTAAAAGTTTAGTTTGGTTCAAAACACACACACACACACACACACACACACACACACACACACACACACACACAACTGGAACAGAACAGTATCTTATAAACTGAGAAAAGTCTCTCCTAAATCTTCAGAATAAAAGTCCTATAATGAATGTGATGTGAGGAGAAAAAAATTTCCATGATTGTCAGGGACTTTTACTACTTCAAATGGATGATTGTTACACAAGCAATTTTATAGAACATGTGAAATTTAAGTCATTGGAAACATTCTTAGCTGACATTTTTACTGTTCAGAAATAGCTTTAATGTACCTCCATTACCTGCAGGTGAGTCACAAATCCAAATGTGTTAGGTAAGTAGGTAAATGTAAAAGATAGAAAGACTTCCAAAGAATGCCTGGCTTGCCTCTGTGTGGTCTATTCTAGGTCATCCTGAGAATAACAGCTGCAATCTTATAAATTATACAGTTTAGGCATTTAAACTGAACTTGTGACCAACTATAGAAAAATAGGCCTGCATATATTCAAAGCTGACCATATATACGCTATATTAAATTAATTGAACTGCAGTGTTTTGAAGGGATAAAGGGGATAGTTAGAGCATATGGATTAAAAAAGGAATGGTTTTCGAAGCTTCTCGGACTGAAAAGAATATGTAGAAGAATAACTGAAACCAACACCTTCTGAAAAGCCAAGCTTACCTACTATGGTAGAAACATCCTAAACAATAAAAGAAGTTAGTGTACAATGCCTAAGATAATACCCCCATCCACTCAGTACCAGAAATGGATATCATCTATTTGAATTGTTGGCCTAAGGAGTTCTACTGTCCACCCCCAAACATTACAGAGTAGGCTATTGATGATACATTACAATATGTAGATAAGACCATAGTTTTGAAGACAGCATATTCTTGTGTTCATGATCATGAAAGAACTGTACTGGTGCTCATCAAAAAACTTCACCTTTACTGAATGGCATTCATAATGCTGGAAAGTACCAGATACATTACTGGAGGAGAAAAGTGAACATCTATCTCACTCAGCTTTGCAAAGTATAATAGTGACCTGTCTAAAAGAAATGCACTTGTACAGAATGACACAAATATTATTGTAATAACCCACTGTTTTCTTTTTTCTATTTTTTGATAAGGCTTCTTTGGAACCTATACTTGACATTGATAATGATACCAATTAGCTGACACTAGATAGATCATGGAACAAAGGAGAAAATCTTGTGTAATTATTTTCAAAATGAACTTAGCAATTAAGCGACTCTTAACATTATGTAGATACACTCATAGATCAACACATAGCTGATTGCTCATCACAAAGGTATCTTCTTCCCATATATAGTAATTACCATAGAGAACCACTACTATATAATATGAGGAGTGTGGGACATTGGATCCCTCAGTCTAAAATGAAATCTCGTTATTATCCTCCTCTCCTAATATATCCCTGATCAGGGATCTAGGTAGATGGCAAGGCAGGATCTTGGGGAAAAACAGAAGTTTGGCTACTTTAATCTAAAAATATTTCCCAGACAGAATGGGACTGATGCACATATGGACTATCAGATACTCTGACATCATGTACATGGCATGCTTAAGTTCATGGCAGGTAAATTTCCCAGAATACAGAAAGGCATATAGTTATAAGTATATAGACCGTGCCAAGAAGACTTCTGCAAATGATGGCAAAAAAATTAGTTTTCCTTCATGGGCTGAATCTTGGTATATCAACCACAAATTAAGGGTTCAGGAGGAATTGCTCAACAAAAAAGTTGTTTTGGATTTTTTTTTTGATAGATAAAGAATATGAAGTTGGGTATTTAGGAGCAGGGAGAGGCTCTTGGAGTCATTGAAGAGCAGGAAAGAATATGATAACAGTTTATAAAACCTGTTTTAAAAGGAAAAATAAATTAAACTGAACTTTTTCTTCCAAAATAGCTCACATTGATATGACTTTTAGAAAAGCTTTGTGATTTACAAGTCAAAGTAGGTTTTTACTACCAATACTTTTCAAATGTCCCTGGACATTGAAAAATATGACTGTTTGATGTTTTAGAATATGACACAACTAGGTAGATATATGTAGGCATAAACATTTTAAACTAAAGAACTTAGGTTATTTGGACATACTTATTAAATATGAATATAGGGATAGAAACTCAATTGTTCATTTGCCATATCCAAAGCTACTGGTGAGAAATATCAGAAGTATCAATTTCGGCATTTCAGCATGACTACTGGTGTTTATTTCTACAGAAAATTACAGTTCTTTTTTTTTTCCTTTTTTATTAGATATTTTCTTAATTTACATTTCAATTGCTATCCTGAAAGTTCCCTTCCCCTCCCCCTGCCCTGCTCCCCTGCCCACCCACTCCCATTTCTTGGCCCTGGCTTTCCCCTGTATTGGAGCATATAAAGATTGCAATACCAAGGGGCCTCTCTTCTCAATGATGGCCGACTAGGCCATCTTCTGCTACATATGGAGCTAGAGACACGAGTTCTGGGGGTTCTGGTTAGTTCATATTGTTGTTCCTCTTCTAGGGTTGCAGACCCCTTCAGCTCCTGGGGTTCTATCTCTAGCTTCTCCATTGTGTGCCCCTGTGTTCCATCTTCTAGATGACTGTGAGCATCCACTTCTGTACGAGACAGCTATATCTGGGTCCCTTCAGTAAACACTTGCTGTCCTATGCAATAGTGTCTGAGTTTAGTGACTGATTATGGGATGAATCCCCCCTGGTGGGGTAGTCTCTGGATGTTCCATCCTTTCTTCTTAGCTCTAAACTTTGTCTCTGTAACTCCTTTCATGGGTATTTTGTATCCTATTCAAAGGAGGAATGAAGTATCCACGAGCTGGTCTTCCTTCTTGATTTTCTTGTGTTTTGCAAATTGTATCTTGGGTATTCTAAGTTTCTGGGCTAATATCCATTTATCAGTGAGTGCATATCCAATGACTTAATTTGTAATTGGGTTACCTCACTAAGGATTATATCCTCCAGATACATCCATTTGCCCAAGAATTTCATAAATTCATTTTTTAAAATACCAGAATAGTACTCCAATGTGTAAATGTACCACATTTTTTCAATATTTTTTATTAGAAATTTTCTTAATTTACATTTCAAATGCTATCCCGAAAGTTCCCTTCCCCCTGCCACCACCCTGTTTGTATCCATTCCTCTGTTGAGGGACATCTGGGTTTGTTCCAGCTTCTGGCTATTATAAATAAGGCTGCTATGGACATAGTGGAACATGTGTCCATTTTACCAGTTGGAACATCTTCTGGGTATATGCCCAGGAGAGTTATTGCAGGATCTTTCAGTAGTCTTATGTCCAATTTTCTGAGAAAACGCCAGACTGACTTCCAGAGTGGTTGTATAAGCTTGCAATCTCACCAGCAACGGAGGAGTGCTCCTCTTTCTCCACATCCTCCCCAGCATCTGCTGTCACCTGAATTTTTGATCTTAGGCATTCTGACTGGTGTGAGGTGGAATCTCACTATTGTTTTGATTTGCATTTCCCTGATGATTAAGGATGTTGAACATTTTTTTTTTCAGATATTTTTCAGCCATTTGGAATTCCTCAGTTGAGAGTTCTTTGTTTAGCTCTGTTCCCCATTTTTAATGGGGTTATTTGTTTTTCTGGAGTCCAGCTTCTTTAGCTCTTTGTAGATGTTGGATATTAGTTCCCTATCAGATTTAGGATTGGTAAAAATACTTTCCCAATCTGTTGGTGGCCTTTTTGTCATGCTGACTGTGTCTTATTCAGGACCCCAAGAATTCCAACAGAGAACTCCAAAACCTGATAAATAGCTTCAGCACAGTAGCTGGATATAAAATTAACTCAAACAAATCAATGGCCTTTCTCTACACAAAGGATAAAAGGGCTGAGAAAGAAATTAGGGAAACAACACCCTTCACAATAGTCACAAATACTATAAAATACCTTGGTGTGATACAGAGACTAACCCACCGGGGATCCATCTCATAATCAGTCACTAAACTCAGACACTATTGCATAGGACAGCAAGTGTTTACTGAAGGGACCCTGATATAGCTGACTCCCACAGAAGTGGATGCTCACAGTCATCCATAAGAGGGAGCATGGGGCCCACATTGGAGAAGCTAGAGATAGAACCCCAGGAGCTGAAGGGGTCTGAAACCCTAGAAGAGGAACAACAATATGAACTAACCAGAACCCCTAGAACTCGTGTCTCTAGCTCCATATATAGCAGAAGATGACCTAGTCAGCCATCATTGGGAGGAGAGGCCCCTTGGTACTGCAATCTTTATATGCCCCAATACAGGGGAATGCCAGGGCCAAGAAGTGGGAGTGGGTGGGCAGGGGAGCGGGGAGGGGGAATGGGGGAGGTGACTTTCGGGATAGCAATTGAAATGTAAATTAAGAAAAGATCTAATAAAAAAATTGAAAAAAAGAAAAGAAAAATGCTGATAGAGATGTGGTCACAGTTCTGAACAGCAGCTGGAATGTAGTGGACCATTTGGTGAATGTATTCTTGGCTGTTATAGTTGAATTGAGCGCGCTTGGGCAGAGTCTGGCTCCTGTTCATTTTGAGGACAGACGTAGGAAGGTAGGAGGGTCTAAATGTGGAAAAAAAAATACCTTGGTGTGACTCTAAGTAAGGAAGTGAAACATCTGTATGACAAGAACTTCAAGTCTCTGAAGAAAGAAATTGAAGATCTCAGGAGATGGAAAGATCTCCCATGCTCATGGATTGGCAGGATTAATATAGTCAAAATGGCTATCCTGCAGAAAGCAATCTACAGATTCAATGCAATCCCCACCAAAATTCCAACTCAATTCTTCACTGAGATAGAAAGGGCAATTTGCAAATTCATCTGGAATAATAAAATACCTAGATTAGCAAAAACTATTCTCAACAATAAAAGAACCTCTGGGGGAATCACCATTTCTGACATTAAGCTGTACTACAGAGCAATTTTGATAAAAAAACTGCATGGTACTGATACAGCGACAGACAGATAAATCAATGAAATAGAATTGAAGACTCAGAAATGAATCCACACACCTATGGTCACTTGATCTTTGACAAGGGAGCTAAAACCATCCAGTGGAAAAAGGACAGCATTTTCAACAAATGGTGCTGGCATAACTGGCTGTTATCATGCAGAAGAATGCGAATTGATCCATTCTTATCTCCTTGTACAAAGCTCAATTTTAAGTGGATCAAAGACCTCCACATAAAACCAGAGACACTGAATTTTATAGATGAAAAAGTGGGGAAAACCCTCGAAGATATGGGCACAGGGAAAAAATTCTTAAACAGAATAGCAATGGCCTGTGCTGTAAGATCAATAATTGACAAATGGGACCCTATAAAATTGCAAAGCTTCTATAAGAAAATTACAGTTAATATGCTCGACATTACTGTATTTATGCATATGCAATTTATTTCAAAGTAGCTACAACAATTTCTATTTAAGTAATTATGCTAACAATTAATTTGCAAATTTATTTTGTTCTTTTGTAGGAGAATCCATTTTATGGGATACCCTTTTACTACACGTTATGATTTTTATAAAGATAAAAGCTTAAGTCTGCAATTTTCCATCCCTCAGTTTAGTAATATTTTGTTATGATTCTGGCCTAAAGGTAACACTTGTAGACTAGTTGCTAGTGCATAGATATTTGGCAAATTTTGTGAAATTATTACATATCGGTCTCTGTCATTTACTTTCATTCCAGGGCCATGTATATGATTGGATCTCAGCAGGCCATTTCAATATACGTCTTTCAAACATACTCAAGTAAAATATGATGAAAAAAAGAAATAGCAACTCAACAATGATGTAATTCATGATATTCATGTAGAAATTAAAGAGCATTTCATATTGTTTTAAGTCATTTATATGCCTTTTGTGTTGTATCATAGGGTCTTGTTTATAGAAAACTTGATTTATTAGTCTTTCACTTCCCTTATGGAAATATACATATGTATTCAAATTTCCTCTAAAACTGAAATTGCATGCATTTATTAAATTGTATCAGTGTATTTGTTGTGTTATTTTTCTCCATGTAAAGAAACAAAATATTGGAATTTCCCTAAACCTTATTGTACCATCTAATTCTATTATAATTCCCTTCTCATTTTAAAACAATGGCTGTGTTGTGAGAGATATTGGAAAATAAAGTTAGCTGTATTCATCAGTGATATTTATAAAAACTAGAACAAAGTCCCTTCCTGCCCACACCGCTCCGCTCCAGCGCAGGGCGCAAGGCCTGGGGGCCGTGCACCCACCCAGGTTTCCAGCTCTCCCAGCGATCCGGACCACCGCGATCTCTGGACCACTGGTAAGAGGAACACACATCTGTTCCAGTCCAAACTCTTGGGACTTGAATCTGCAGCGGGAGATAGGCGGAGGGCGGAGAGCGGACCCCTTCCCTTCCGGCCCACACCGCTCTGCTCCAGCGCAGGGCGCAAGGCCTGGGGGCCGTGCACCCACCCAGGTTTCCAGCTCTCTCAGCGATCCGGACCACCGGTAAGAGGAACACACATCTGCTCCAGTCCAAACTCGTGGGACTTGAGTCTGCAGAGGGAGATAGACAGGCTGAGGGCGGAGAGCAGACTCCTTCCCTTCCAGCCCACACCGCTCCGCTCCAGCGCAGGTCGCAAGGCCTGGGGGCCGTGCACCCACCCAGGTTTCCAGCTCTCCCAGCGATCCGGACCAC
>LR751850.1:0-40000 GCA_902729485.2 Mus minutoides
ATTCCTAGGCAAATGGATGGATCTGGAGGGTGTCATCCTGAGTGAGGTAACCCAATCACAAAAGAACTCACATAACATGTACTCACTGATATGTGGATACTAGCCCAGAAGCCTAGACTACACAGGATACAACTTACTAAACACATGAATCTCAAGAAGAATGAAGTTCAAAATGTGGTCTCAGTGCCCCTTCCTAGAATTAAGAACAAAGCACACACTGAAGGAGTTACAGATATCATGTGTGAAGCTGAATCAAAAGGATGGACCAACCAGTGACAGCGGCTGCCAGGGATCCCTCCCATAATCAGCCACTAAAATAAACACTATAGCATATGCCAGCAAGATAATGCTGAAAGGGAACGGATATAGCTGTCTTGTGGGAGGCTATACCAGTGCCTGGTAAACACAGAAGTGGATGCTCACAGTCAGCTATTAGTTGAAACACAGGACTCCCAAGGTAGGAGCTAGAGAAAATACCCAAGGAGCGGAAGGGGTCTTCAACCCTCTAGGTGGAAGAATAACATGAACTAACTAGTTCCCCCTGCGCTCATGTCTCTAGCTGCATATATGGAAGAAGATGGCCTAGTTGGCCATCATTGGGAGGAGAGGCCCCTTGGTCATACAGACTCTATATCCCCCAGTACAGGGGAATGTCAGGGCCATTACATGGGATGGGGTGGGTAGGGGAACAGGGCGGGGACTCGGGAGGGTGAGGGAAAATTTCTGGATAACATGTGAAATGTAAATGAAGAAAATATCTAATAAAGAGAAAAAAAATAAATAAAAAATAAATAAAAAAAATAAAAATGTTGGTCCAAACAAACAAACAAACAAACAAACAAAAAAAAAGAAAATGGTCAATTGATGTCTCCAACTATTTTTTTGTGGGATTTGACATGTGATTTAAGATACACTTTTGAAAAGTTTGGGTGTCCTTACATTTAGGGGGTATAGTTCTTCAGAACTGATATATCTTCTTAGTTGATGTTTCCTGTGAACAGTATGAAGTCACTTTCCCTGTCTCATTAGATTTCTTTCATTTAAACTCTATTTTATTAGATATTAGAATGGCTAGTACAGCTTGTTTCTTGGTTTCATTTCCTTGTAATAGCTGTTTCTAGCCCTTTATTTTGAAATAATGTCTATGTTGCTGGAATGCGTTTCTTTTTCTTTTTAGTTTTTTTGAGACAGGGTTTCTCTGTATAGCCCTGGCTGTCCTGGAACTCACTTTGAAGACCAGGCTGGCTTTGAACTCAGAAATCTGCCTGCCTCTGCCTCCCGAGTGCTGGGATTAAAGGCATGCACCACCACACCTGGCTGGAATGTGTTTCTTGTATACAGCAGAATGATGAATTCTGTTTAAGCATCACTTCTACTAACCCTTGTCTTTTTACTGGGGAATTGAGTCCATTGATGTGGAGATATACTAATGATCAATGATTCTTAATTTCTATTATTTTGATTTTGGTCGTAGTAGTGTGTGTGAATGTGTGTGTGTGTGTGTGTGTGTGTGTGTGTGTGTGTGTGCATGTGTATCTGTATGTTTCTCATTTATTTGCTTTAATTGTGTGAAAGTGTTCATTTAGTATGTTTTCTTGATTCTAGTTAGCCTCGTTGGGTTACAGTTTTCCTTTTTTTATCCTCTGTAAAGTGGAAAGATACTGCTTAACTTCTTTTTTTTTTTTTTTTTTTTTTTTTTTTTTGGTTTTCGAGACAAGGTTTTTCTGTATAGCTCTGGCTGTCCTGGAACTCACTTTGTAGACCAGGCTGGCTTCGAACTCAGAAATCCGCCTGCCTCTGCCTCCTGAGTGCTAGGATTAAAGGCGTGCGCCACCACGCCTGGCTTTAACTTTTTTTTTTGTCATGGACTATCTTGTTTTTTCCAATCATGGTGATTGAAAATTTTTCTGAGTATAGTAGTTTGAGCTGACATCTGTGGCCTCTTATGTCCTGCAAGACATCTTCCCAGGCACTGTTAACTTTTAGAGTTTCAGATGAAAAATGTGGTGTTTATTATTATAGGTCTACCTTTAAAAGTTATATAGCATTTTTATTTTGCAGCTTTTAAATTTCTTCTTTGGTGTTCTTTATATTTAGTGCTTTGATTAATATGTGGCACAGGGCTTTCTTTTTATGCTCCAATCTGTGTTGTGTTCTGTAAGCTTCTTGTACATTTATAGAAATCTCTTCCTTTAGGGATATTTTCTTGTATACTTTTGTTGAAGATGTTTTCTGTGCCTTTCAGTTAGGAATTGTCTCCTATTCTTATTATTCTTAAATTTGGTCTTTTCATAGTTTTGTAAATTTTTGGATGTTTTGTGTCATGAACTTTTTAGGCTTTACATTTTCTTTGAGGGATTAATTATTTCTTCAGTAATGTCTTCTATGCTTGAGATTCACTCTTCTATCTCCTATTTGTTGCTGGTGATGCTTATGTCTGTAGTTCCTGTTTTCCTTCATAAGTTTTCCATTGTTGTGTGTAATTTTCACTACCTTTTCTGTGATCCAGGAATGGACTGCATTACCAGTTCACACTCATCTTCTCTTTAATCTACAGATAAACATACACACACACACACACACACACATTGCTTTTTTTCAACTTGCCTTCTTAGCAAAATTCCTGGGTGCTAATTATCTTCCACCTGGGAAAAAAAAAGAAAAAAAAAAAAAACAAAACATGGCCTTATCAATAATCTTAGCTCTGCACCTCAACCTGCCCTAAACATTATCCACTGACCACTGGCCTGTAGGAGTGGCCATAGGTCACTGCTCCTCCTGAGACTTTTCATGGCTGCTTGGCTTTTCTCTCTCCAAAGCATTTCAAACTCTCCTCTTCTTCCTTGAGTCTGTCTGTTTTTCTCCAGGAACCTGGGAGTCCTACATATTCTTTCCACCCGGCAATTGGCCTATGGCTTCTTTACTGACAGTTCAAGAACCAACTGTGGAACAGGTAAACTTCAGAACCACCCCTATCTTCCATCTCCAGGATAACCTCAGTTTGTGTTTCACTGCTTCTATTTCTCTTTTCAGATCTTGCACAGTTTCAATCATATCTGTCATGTGTTTGAATTTTCCTTCCTTCCTTCCTTCCTTCCTTCCTTCCTTCCTTCCTTCCTTCCTTCTTTCTTTCTTTCTTTCTTTCTTTCTTTCTTTCTTTCTTTCTTTCTTTCTTTTTCCTCTTCTCTTAATGTCTCTACAGGTTTGGATGTATTTTCCTGTATTTCTTAAGGAACTTTATTCATTTTGTCTTTCTTTTCTTTTCTTTTCTTTTTTAAATCACAGATATTTCTTTTATTGTCACTTGTAGACCATTTTCTTTTTTTTCCAATTTTTTTATTAGATATTTTCTTAATTTACATTTCAAATGCTATTCTGAAAGTCCCCTCCCTCCTCCCTCCTCCCTGCTCCCCTGCCCACCCACTCCCACTTCTTGGCCCTGGCGTTCCCCTGTATTGGGGCATATAAAGATTGCAGTACCAAGGGGAATAAGCTAGAGATATTCATTTTGTCTTTAAAGGCCTACATCATCTTTATAAGATTAGATTTAAACTCATCATCTCATGCTTCATTTTCATTATGATATCAAGGGGTTGCTTTAGCAGGATAACTGGTCTCTGTTGGTACCATATTTCCCTGGGTCTTGCTGGTTCTGTTAAGCATTTTTTTTTTCTTGTGTTGGCTGGATGACCCTGGTGGCAGTTTTTCTCTGGGTGTTACTGTCCAGGCAATGGAGGTCAGGGTACCTGAATCTGATGGCTGTGCTCAGGAGGGCCCCTCTGGCTAGGGAATTGTGGGACAATGTTTCAAGGAAGTATTTGTTAGGGTCTCTGTAGGTCTCCCCATGGAATCAGGATACTTTTCAGGTCTTGTAAGTCTCCTTGGGACCGAAGAGCAAGGCCAGAGCTAGAGAGTAGTGTTTCTCAACCTCAAGCAACTCACATCTGCAGACTGTGTTTATGCTTCTAGGGTTGTGCAGGGATCTTCAGGACTGAAAAGTGAGCCTAGAAGTAGAAAATGGGTTTCAGGGAAGCATAAGCAACTCAGCTCTGAAAACTGTTCCAGGCAGGACCCTGCTGAAAAGTCTTGTGTTCCTTCTTTTGAAAACTGTCTATTAATTTGATGATTATCCATTTTTATTTTGCTTTAGTTTCTGGTTTTGTTTGTTTTAGAGTCTACTTTCTGCTTTTTTTTTTTTTTTTTTTTTTTTTTTTTTTTTTTTTTTTTTTTTTTTTTTTTTTTTTTTTTTTTTTTTTTTTTTTTTTTTTTTTTTTTTTTTTTTTTTTTTTTTTTTTTTTTTTTTTTTTTTTTTTTTTTTTTTTTTTTTTTTTTTTTTTTTTTTTTTTTTGTATATTCTGGATATTAGCACCTTGTCTTAAGTTTGGCTGACAAAGACTTACCCTCATTCTTTCACCTGTCAGTGGTTTCCTTCACCTCTTAATTTTTTTCTTTAATTTCTTTTCACAAGTTGGAAGCAGAGCTGAGTTCAGAGATCTTCCACTACTCCTTTCATTCCCTTTTTCATCATGGTTTTTAAAAGTCTTTTATCTCCTTGAGCAGTGGCCTGAGCTCCATTATATTTGCTAGTGTTCTTTTTTCTTCAATCTGTACAGTTTGTATTTTTAATTCTTCAGCATGTTCTTTTTATTATAGATCTAAATACAAGTGACCACTAATAATAATATAACAGAGTCAATATTAGCAAAAATATCACAGATGCTTGCCTTCTGAATCTTCTTGAATTGGGTGTTCACAGTTTAAATCAGTCTTGACATCATTTTTTTTTCAGTTTTTTTTTTTTTTTTTTAAGAATGGCCCACTACACCCCCTTAAAGCATTAAACTTATTTTCTTATCCAAAGTCCCAAGGGTCACAAAGTACCAACAAGCAGTATGTTCAGACCTGTTAGAACAATACTTGGATCCCAAGTGTCAACTTCTGTTTTAGTCTGTGTTCTATTGCTGGGAATAGACACAATAATCAAGACAACTCTTGTAAAGGGAAGTTTTGAGTATTCCTTAGAGTTTTTGAAGATTAGTCCATTATTATTATTCAGGAAAGCAGAGCAATATACAGAAAATTCTATACCCTGACTCCTAGGCATCAAAGATAGAGGGAGAGAAGTTAGTTTTGGGGACATTATTTGGTCTCTAAAACCTCAAAGCCCTCTCTCACTAAGACAGTTCCTCTAACAAAACCACACCAACAGGGTCATACCTCCTTTCATATAATTCAACTCTCTGGTGACAGAGCATTCAAAACTATTATCTTATGGGTACCATCCTCTTTCTATTATCGGCAGTTAGTAACATTATCAAATTGGCAACATTTATGCAACTTCATCACCTTCATGTCTCATGCAACCTCACACCATATTAACTTTCTCACTCACCTGCTTTGGTTTCACCTGGTCTAGAGAATTAATGTTTGCTTTCAACTTTTGGGAGGTCCATTGTCCTGTTCCATGTTAGATTTTCTGTGGTATGCCTTTTGTGACTGGATCATATGTTTTACTATAATGATCTTCAGTTCCATCAACAAATGACAAGGATTCATTACTCTTTGAGCTGAATATTTTCAAGTGTGTGTGTGTGTGTGTGTGTGTGTGTGTGTGTGTATGCTTATTTGTGTGTATAGGTTTATGGTATGATTCTGTTTTTCTATCATCTCTACTGCTAAACACTTATGTTACTTATATACTTTTTTTTTTTTTTTTTGGTTTTGGTTTTTGTTTTCTGTTTTTTGAAACAGGGTTTCTCTGTATAGCCCTGGCTGTCCTGGAACTCACTTTGTAGACCAGGTGGGCCTCGACTTCAGAAATCCGCCAGCCTCTTCCTCCCGAGTGCTGGGATTAAAGGGGTGTGCCACCACACCCGGCTTTACTTATATACTTTTGCCTTTTATGAATATAAATGCAATAAGCATATAAGACATCTTTGAGCTGTAATGATTTTATTTCTGTTGGGTAGAAGCAAAACAATGGTATTGCTGGATGATGTAATTGCATTTCTTATGAAATACTAAAGTTTTGTAGCTATGGATTCCTGGCATGTTTATATTACAATTTGATTGCAGTACAAATTGCAATGCAGAAGAGTAAAAATAAAGCAGGCATAAGGAAAGTCATTATAGAATTTCATTGTCAGAAGCAATTAGGAATGATTTTTAGATATTTACTTTCAATACAATATGGGGATGCTGTGGTATCCAGCTTTATGGATAATTCACCTACTATGTTCTTGAACTCCTAAAGATGAATGATGATTTTTTTATAAGCTAGTCTAGGAATTTCGTGTGTGTGTATGTGTGTGTGTGTGTGTGTGTGTGTGTGTGTGTGTGTGTGTGTGTGTGCGCACGCGCGCGTGTATGTTTGAAAGACAGAAATTAAGTGTATGTGATTAAAAAGCAATGTTAACATTACAGAATTTCAGAATTTTCTGAATGCTAAATTAGTAGAACATTGCTAATTTGGCACTGAAGATGAGATCAGGCTTTTAGGTTGTGATGATTAATCTATGTTGTATCTAGCATCAACTTAGAGAAATATCTGGAGGTAAGTCTGTAGGGATATTTTTGGAAAGAATCTATTAAATGGAGAAGACTTCCCTCCAGAATAGGTTGTGCTCAGTAGCAGCATCCCAAATACCATGAGTGAATAACCAAGATAAAGCTATTGCATTTTGCTTGTCTAGATTTATCTCTTACTGATGACTATATCAACTAATACTAACAATTATACTGCCATCCATTGTTGAGAGTGATATTCAAGACCTTTTGCTTTCCATGCTGGAAAGAAGACTAGTGATTGTCAGTAAATCCTCTAGAATTTCAAACGAACACTGTGGATGATGTTGAGGCACCCAATTTTGTAGACTGCACATCTACCATGCTTTTTAACTCTTTAGTGTTCAGACAACCATATCTGGATGATCAACATATTTTTTCTTAATCCAGTCTAATAAATCACTTTTGCATGTGCATCACATTAATTATGTGTAATGTGCAGTCAGCTATTGGATGGTCTGCAACCCTATAGGAGGAACAATGATATGAACTAAAGAGTACCCCCCAGAGCAGTGTCTCTAGTTGTATATGTAGCAGAGGATGGCCAGGTCAGTGATCAATGAGAGAAGAGGCCCTTGGTATTGCAACAATCATATGCCCCAGTACAGGGGAATGGCATGGTCAGAAAGTGGGAGTGGTGGGAGTGAGTGGTTTGGGGAGCAGGGTGGGGGAAGGATATAGATGGTTTTGGGGATAGCATTTGAAATGTAAATGAAGAAAATATCTAATAAAAAAGAAAAAAATAATAATGCATGATGTGTGTATTACATAATAATACATATATTATTTCTGTAGGTATAATTTCTTATAAAATATCAATAAATAAATAAATAAATAAATAAATAAATAAATAAATATTAAATAAATAAAATCTAAATGCAGAAATACATTGTGTTGTGGTAAATCTTCAACCCAAATTAGCTTGGCCAAAGAAAATTCAACTCAATTGATGTGAATACATGCTGTGTGCCTAGATTGGGCAGATCTACTGCTACACTACCCTCTTCCCCATCTATGAGTTCCCTTATAACTTGAGGTTTTTCCAGGTCATAAGCTTCTGCTCAACTTTCTTTCCACCTCCTCCTCCATCATTCTCTCTTGCCCTTTCCAACACTGAAGTCCTGACTACTCGCCCAGTGATTGGTTCCTTTATTCATTAGGGGATTAGTTCACAAGAAGTCATCAGTGTGTGACTCACTACGTGCTCAAAACCCTTCCCAGGAAGGCAGAATTATTATCAACATGCAAACAGCATCAGGCCCATCCACAACATTGATCTGTATTTCAGAAAGTGGTAGATATTAAAAGGAAAATATATTATTTGATAGATTTGCATATATTCATCATTGCATCCCATAAGCACAAGAATAAAAGCAGTATTAGAGGAAACACAAGATAGATTCATTTTTAATTTAGAATTAAGAGAAAGTATTATTTTAAAGCCTTCATATAATCAAAACAGAATATTGTCAAAATTTTGATAATTAAAAAAAATATTCCACTTAGGTAGTATTCTTTGCTTAAGAATATATTTGTGTGTGTGTGTTTGTGTGTGTGTGTAACTATAAAACAAAAATCAAGCATGTTAAAGTGGGCACACAGTTATGAGAGGTTGAATGTCATTCTTAAGTTCAAAGGAAATCAAAGAGTTCAATAAATGTCATGACCATATAATCCTCAAACAAAAACGAAATAAGACAAAATCATACTAAAAGGGATTAATTATGTTTAGAATTGATCATAACTAATATATACTATATTTTATTTTAGTTTTCATGTATTTTCCCTCTTAAGTATTATTTATGTATTTTTCTTTTCTTTTCTTTTATGAAAACACAAATACTACCTATGTATTGTATCTATATGCTATACTTTAAATCTATGGGATTTTTGTATTCAACAGGTATTTCACTGCTGTTAAGATTCACATTGAAGAAATCTAACAGTGTTTTTAAAGCTGCTCTTATTTCTTGCTCTTGTCACTAATGGAAATTTTCAGTAAAGACCAGGTCTAACTGATATATGAACCGAGTCATTCTCCTTAATTGTGTTTGTAAATTCAATACCTATTATAGAAAGAGACATACTTGTATGCACTTCACAAAAATTATTACAGGTACTAGGCCACAATTTATTCATTCATAACTTGTACATGTTCTAAAACTGTCTGTGTTGAGTAACTACAAAATGTATACTTGTCTCTCCTCGACCTTGGGAGGTTTTATTTTACCTCATGCTCTTGTGATGACTCAATATATTTTCTCTAAATATAACATAATATTATTGAAAGAAGAAGAAACTTCACTTTGTAGTATATGAAAATATATTAAAGAAATCCTTTGTCATAAAAATGTTTAAACATAAAAGCTTTGTGGCCTGTGATATGCATTTAGTTTGAAACATATTCTGCATTTTAAAATAGTTATCTTTTTACTGGATTTGGTGGTATGCTATATCCAGGATATTCTTGTGACTCTGCACAGCAGAAGTGGGTTTCAGGTAACAGTAACCCATGTGATTATACAATGAACAACTAAATGTCCTCTGAAGGTGGCCTTAACTCTAATTTTCAACTTACAAGGAATATATCAATGAATAACACTATATTAAGTCAAACAGTATTTTTAACTGAAACTGAAATTCAGAATATACTCTGTGCTTTTATTTTCTTTTAGTAGGTTTAATATATCTGGGGATGCAATGAAATAATTTTCATAGCCCTGGCTGTGCACATTCTCACTATCCTCTTGTTTAGACATCTATCCTGCTGGTATTAAAGGCATTTGCCATAATATAATAAGTATTCTGAAAATTTACTTTTGTTCTACGTTTAAGATTTTTAAAAATATATTGTAGACTACTTTGATCTCAAATTGATAAACCCGCTGGCATCTGCCACACTGAGTTCTGTGATAAAAGGTGTGTGCCTCCACAAGCCCAAACCATTCTAGAATTTTTGATGTATTCATAATAGAAACATATACACACTAATTATGAAACAACAAGATAGTGTACATGACTTACTATATTTCCATCAGTGCCATATTATAAGAATTCTAGAGTCCTGACTCTTACAGAGTAAGAAGCAAGACAAGAAGGGGGAATGCTCTTCAGTATGATTGACTTTAAATCAATTTTGATTTTTCAGCATTTTTATACAGCCTAAAATCAAACTGTACTAAAGGGTTTATATGATAATTGCCCATGGAGACTAAAACCAATGTATTTAAGCATAATGGGATATGCAGGAGAGGAAGGGAAATGGGAACTCTTTTATAGTATGTTAAGAAACTAGTAATAGTATCAAGATAGGTTAACCATTTGTCCTTGTCAGACTTCATCCTACTATCCTTAAGACATAAAAAGTAAGAATATGCAGCATTACTACCAAAATATAGACTCGGTTTGTATATCATAAACAGCAGACAAGATAAAAAGACATCCCAATTCTATAGAAGATAGGAATAATGTTTTTAGAATTATAACACAAGCAGTAGGCATGAATAAATGAATTCACACTGATCTATACATGGCCTTTCATTTGTACAGATAAGATCTTCTCAAGTTACTGGAGTGCTGTCATTAAATAAGCTATCTTGATTTATCCTGACAAGGAGGAAATAGTCACTTCAAGCTCTGATCAAGTTACAATCTTTTGATCAAAATCATAAGCTGAAGCCTTAGCCCAACCTAGAAGCCAGGCATGTTTAGGTATGCTTTTGTGTCTTTGCTTTTATACTTTTAAAGAAAGGGAGATATAAAAAAAACACAACAGATGCATAAAGTAGATGACTCCTGCAACTTACCATATTTATTATACTTGTCCTTTTATAGAACATGTGCTAATTCCACTCCTAGAAACACTTTGTATATGCTTAGCAAAGAAAACTGCAGCTCATTTAAGCATATCCACTGTAGTAGTTAAGTTTCACTGCATCTTTGCATAGAATCTGGCTTGATTTCTTTGTGGGGGAAACCTGACCTTGACAAATGAAAGACTGTAGGCTCATTTATTAAGAAGGGATTGATTTAAGGAACAACAAATTCCTGTATCAATAGTTCTCCTAAAATGGTCCATTAATTGGCCATTGATGGTAGACTAATCATACATCATGTTCAGTATTCTCACCAAATGTGAAGATTTGAAAACATTTTCGTCTGAGGGAGCAGAGTTTCACATTAAAGATGTGATACACACACATGCTTATATACACATATCTTAGCTACTTTCCTGTTACTGTGACAAATATCCCTAGAACAGTCCAAGAGAGAAAAGATTTACCTTAGCTTAAAGTTCCTTCAAAGCAATGAAGATAGACTATAGTAGACAGGGAAGACATGGTGGCAGGATCAATATGGTTACATTACACCCACACACAGGAAACAGAGCATGTATATGAAGCTCTGTAGGGTAACAGAGTTCAAGTTCCTGTTTTCAGTTGACCAAGATATTCCATTGAAATCTTCCCTCAGAAAGTTTGCTCAGAATCACAAACACTGCTACTAACTAGGTATCAAATGTCCAAATATTGTATTTATATCTATAAAATATAAATTAATATATATGTATATAATGGCACAATATTTTTTATGTTATCAGGCCATTTTTCAGTAGAGACAAGTATCTTATATAGTTGCAGTCTAATAATCTATTATTTTTCTTATCGTTCATTCCTAGTGCTCTGTTCTGGGAGTACTGTAAGTTCCCCACAGAAACTTTTCTGTTTAAAAGAGGCATTTTTGTGGGATATATATATATATATATATATATATAACTTCACATGATCACATGAGCTGCTTTATATAAAAAAAAAAACCCTCCATATAGAATCTACTTTATCTGCACTTTTGAAGATAATTATTGCAATTTGACACCATAGTAATGGTCAGAGTTAATTCCTGGTATTATGACAAAATATCTGAGACCTGTAATTGATAGAAAAAGGAAAATTCATGTCATATATTCTAGAACCAGGCAAGTACAAATTGTTGATCCTGTGACCTTTCCATCAAATATGATGCCTTTAGTGTTACATTAAGTCCCCCCATGATGACTGTACCTAAGGGTGAAATAAAGCAAAGATATATAATTCTCTAATTCATATATAAGATAGGAAAATAGTCATCAGGCCTGCTCTGTACTAATCTCTACTAAAAAAAAACCTTACCTCGCAATACCTCATGGATTCGGAGGACACACAATGAAGAAAATTGTACGTCTTATTACCTTTATTGATAAGGATAGTTTTGGTCAATTTAGACAAGGAAATTTTAGATATAATTCAAGCAGAATAACATAATATCTCTGTATTTATTAACTTCTTAAGATTAGAATAGTATGTTTCATTCTGGCAAATAAACATATAGATAGACAGACAGATATGTAGATAGATAAATCAGCTTCAGTATAATTAAAACATGAAATTTGAATAATTCCTTGGAAAAAATATCCATACCTGGAAAGTAGGAATGAATGCTATAGCTGAGAACAAAAATGTCTACACAGTCTGCCTAATGTTCTAACTGCACAATTTGCCAATCCTTTAGAATGGTGGTTACAGCCTTTATGACAAAGTTTCAACATTGATATAAAAGAAAACACAATTAAATCAATCATGGACCCTGAGCAACCTATCTGATGGGGAAAATTGATATATAAACAAGTAATCAATAGGTCTTGAGTTCTCTATTCTTTTAAGTATCATACTGTCTCATGGTGGTTAAATGTTATTGCAGCTGCAGAGCAATTTTTCCCATTTCATCAAAACCAGACATGAGGACATTTTGCATATGTTCACTATTACAGAGTCTACAGTCAAACGTTTTTACATATTTTACTTTTCTGAGGAATACTGCATATAAATATTCTAATATAAAGTTCCAGTCCAGTGTGATTTGAAGAGAAATACAGTCACCATAGCACACGAAAAAACCACCTACCTAAAAAAATATTCATAATTATTTCTTCATATCCATAGTACTGTTTTTTCCTCACTTTAGGGCATACCACTAAACTTTTCTTTAGATTGTATGCTTTACTTCAATCAATAAATACCTACCTAAGCTGTCTGTTTTTTAACTGAATATATTTGAGAATCTAAGAACTAAGTCAAATTCACAATGAAAGCACATAGAATGTAACAGATATTTAACAAGAAACCAAAAAACCTCACGATTTATAAAACTGATTTAAAGAATGGTTGTTACTCTTATATTTCAAAAAACAAGTGAAATAAATATAGTAGAATTACTTTTTTCTCTTTATATTTTCCATTTCTTTCAAATCCAAAATATTTTGACTGAAATCCAAGAAAAAAAAAAGAAATTAAGTAATAAAAAGCAAGTAAATTCTGTGCATATTTCTGGATTTAGTTCCCCTGGTCATATTATTCCTTTTTTTTGTTGTTGTTTGTTTGTTTTAGTCTCTTATATGCTATATTTTCTAAGAAATGTATTTTCTAAAAAAAATCTGTTTTTCATAGATATTGTAAACTATCAGTTAGATGCAAAGATCTAAGCAGAGTATGACTATGAATAATGTTGCAGGTGTCCTAAATTCCTTTTTGCTCCTTTCTTTAAATGCATAGATACCCATCTCCAATGTTCTTTCTTTCTTTCTTTCTTTCTTTCTTTCTTTCTTTCTTTCTTTCTTTCTTTCTTTCTTTCTTTCTACTCCACGTCTTCCTCCTCCTATTCTTTTTGACAAGATTCAAATATATTCCATATGAGACATCAATTCATGCCTAGCCTGCTTGACATGTTGAGAATAAGGAATTGAGAAAGATGCATATAGACTAATATGAAAGCATGTTTATCAGAATGATTAGCACCCGTTAGCATCAGGTAGAGACGTGTGAATACAAAGCAAGCATGCTAGAGATACGTAAACATCGGTAAATCATGAGGATGACATCACAACTCTTTTGAATGCCAATACTGTTCCAATTCTTTAACCAACTTCTATTCTCAGGATTGCCATGTTTTTCTTCAATATATTGTCCCTTTTCCTGTGGATATCTATGTATTCTTGGTCTAATTTTTAGTTCCAGGTAATAAAAAGTTAATATGAGGCATCTAAACTCCCTCTTCTGACCCTTCAAAAAGGTGCACCTATGTGGACACACACACACACACACACACACACACACACACACACACACCATCTTTATTTTAAAAGAAGAGTATGTTTTCTAGCACACATAACATGGTGAAAAGTAGGAAAACTTTAGCAATGAAGGAAGCAGACACATTTTAGGAAGCATTTTTGAGAGCCTTGTTTATCAGCTAAGTGTTTAATTATTGATTAAATATTTGACATACTACTGACATTTACTTGAGTATAACAATAAACTACTTGACTTGTAATTACTGGATGTGCTTCTTAGAAGAAGTTATATTTTGGCACAGACCAAAAATAAATCCTTTAGAGTTAATGTGGTATCCTTAGTTTATTAGAAATCTAAATACTAGTAAAAATCTAAAATAGGATAAAATATTTTGAGGAAGGAAACTAGACATTTCTCACAGGGTCAAGTCATAGCTATTCTTTCTATAATATATGAATATAAATTCTAATGTATAAACACATAATTGTAATTTGACAGATGAAATATTTCAAAATAGCTACTAATTTTATTTGTGTGACACTCATTTTTCTAATCATTTATATGTGACAGAATTTAATGTTTTTCAATTTGTATTATTTTATTTATTTATGTTCCCAAAGGTTCCCCCCTGTCATTCCCCCTCCCACAGTTCTTCATCCCATTCCTCCTCCCACTTGCCTTCTAATGGGTGTTCTTTCCTACTAGAACTCCTCCTTCCCTGGGGCCTTAAGTTTCTTTAGGATTAGACTCATCTTTTCCCACTAAGGTGTTTAGGGATCCATTTTTAGTTTCAAGCCATGTATTCTGGCTGCCAACATATTGATGTGGTTAAAGGCAAGTTTTATCACAATGGGCAGAAATAGAAGCATTCTCAGGATAAGAAGAGCCAAAATGATCAAGCTATCTAAACCATTCTTGAAGTTTGACCAAATTGGAAACACTGATCTTAAGCTATGAATAATTTTATCAGCAATATCTGCAGTATCAAAACTCAATTGGACAACATTGTTTAAATTCATAGCATAGGTATGCTAAGTTAAAACATTCATTGAGATGTTAGAATTATGCCATTACCCTGCAAGTGTCTTTGAACTGTTTCCCAATTATAGTGACTATCATTGTAAATTTTAGAAGTGATACAAATCCATTGGTATTTTGCATGACACTAAAGATAGACGCCTCTCCAATAATTTAATAATGTCATAAAGACCATCAATTCACTGTTCCAAATACCTGTCTAGATCCCCTTGAATATTCAGAACATTAGTAACTTTGTTTTTTTTTAAATGATTAACAAAAGTAGATGTTTTATCTTCTTGTGACAAAGCAATTGCAGAAGCAGTGGTGACAGCTATTAATGTAATTAAAGCTGTTATACCAGCAATAATCAAGCCCACTACCCTCTTACTTCTACTTAAAACCTGACTCACTTGTACTATCTGCAAGCTTTTTTTCAGAATACCAAGGTCCTGTAATACTCATGTGCAATAAAATAAAAGCTGGTTAATAGACCACCATAACAGACATGTCAGATTTCAACACACTAACACAATTAGAAAGTATACAATCAATACAGCTAACATTAAATACAGCAAAAGAAACAAAAGTAATTTTAGTATGACCTATTAATAAAAATATTAGGAGCCTTATCACATGGATGAATACTTGTGTGAAATCTAGATTGTGTCCCATTTTTATCCACTGAAATTATACTTCATATAAGGCAGCTGTCAATTTTGAAATATGTCTCTGAAAATTTCTAAAACCAGCCTTTCAAATGAAGGCTGTCATTTCCTTTTTTCTAATATTGGATTGATTTCTAGACTAGTCTGCGACGCACCTCTCTTAACCAGCAAGAAAGACACGCCACCACTGGGATCTTCTCAGACAGTTTTATTCTGGAGCACCTTGATAGCAGATTCCCAAGACCCAAGACAGCAGCAGAGCTGCTGCTTTTATACTCTCCCAGGGAAGGGGTGGTGGTGTTGTAGTGGATGTGGATTGGTGCACCAAGCTATACCTCATTTCATGTGGCCTGTTCATTGGTGCCACAAGCTGCGCCTCATTTGCCTATTTGGGAGGATCTATTGCCTGAGGAGAGCCTGAAGAGAGCTGCACATGCACACTAGGTTCTCTTCCTTGACAGCCTAGTGAGCATGCACACTAGGCTCTTCCCTGACAGCCAGCCAGTCCCCCACCATCTTGTAATAGTGGGGAGCCACAGCTGCCTACATCTCATGGAGAGCCGAGTCTTCATAGAGAGCCGAGTCTTCATGGAGATTCGGCTGCCTATGGGGCCGAGGTTCCACGGGGCCGCAGCTGCCTATGGAGCCGAGGCTCCATGGGGCCGTGGCTGCCTACAGAGCCGAGGCTCCCTACACTAGTCAATGATTGAGTCAGAAGAACTGTTCATATTAAAGGAAAGAGAAGAGTCATTATTACAACTTCTCTATTTAATTACTATTTTGAGGGCAGTTTCCATAGACTCCATGTTCTCTGCCTCACAAAGTCTAAAAGCTTGAGGCAAAGCAGCTTGTCCAGTCTGGAATATAGGTAAGCAACAGAGGGTTAGGAAGATATGTTGAATACAGCTTCCCTGTCACTATCTTCAGGATACTCAGCAAACTCACAGGTCAGCAATATTCTTTGTCCTAGCATTAGAGTGTCTCTTCAATCACTCTGGCAGCCACCACATTCCTTCAGCATCCTGCAGAAAAATTATAAATATGTCTTATTCCCCATATTAATACCTCATTGGGATCATGCCATATGCTAGTAAGTGGATCCTTCCATTTCACCTAGTTGTAGGGTGCCAGAGACACTCAGCAGATAGGTCCTTGGCATACAAATTTTAAAATAAATATGTAAAATAAAAAGAATACGATTTAAATAAATTTGTGCTATATGGGGATATAATTCATCTTTTTTTTTTTTTATTTTATTTTATGAGGATATTGTGTTAAAGTTCCGCAACACCTTGTCTTTGAGAAGTATAAGGAATTTCAGTAATATGGGTAATATTAAATTGTTTACAAAACATCTCAAATGCTTGGCTGCAATAGTCAGTTCCATGATCTGTTTTAATCTGATTTGGAACACCCAGCATAGAGAAAAATCGGCAATGACTAATTAAATTTTTAGATGCTTCTCCTGTTAAAACAATTGCAACAAGAAAGCCTGAGAAAGTATCAGTAGTCACATGTACATACATATTTTAGTTTTTCAAAATCAGAAGTATAATTAACATCCATCTCTCACAATTGAATAGGTGCAAGTCCTTGATGATTAACACTAAATCTTTACAATTTGACATTCACATTCTCTAGAAGTATCTAATTGTTGTTTAAAGTTATTACTATTTTAATGATGTAAAGAATGAGATTGTTTGACTAATTGTTCCTGTGTAAGACTTATAATCTCCTTGGACTGCAAATCTGTGGTGGCATTGCCCTTACACAGGGGTCTGGTTAATCCAGTATGAACTCTTAAATGTCATGTAAAGTAAGCATCAGTACATTCTCTTAAGTTAAGTTGTATTTGCATAAATAATTACAAAAATTGAGAATTATTATCTAAAAAAGTTGAAGAATTTCAAACAATTACAAACCATGAGCTATATATTGGCTACCAGTATTAAAATTAAAAGCTTAATTTTAAAACATTTCAAAAAGCACCTCCTACAGCACACAATTCAATTATCTGTGCTGAAGCAAGAAGTCAAGAGAATAAACATTCAATCTAATTACATGTGCTGCCTTTACATTTGTTGAGCCATCTGTAAATATGTAAGTACATTCTTTATTGGCTGTATACACAAATTTACAGGAAATAAAAAAGCATGCATAGAGGCAAATTTTAACAACTTCTCTTTTGGATAATGATTATCAATTTTGCCTAAAAACTTTGCACATGCAATAAGCCAAATATCAGTATTCTATAATAACCAATTTGATTGCTGTTTGAAATAAGGAAGTTCTTTCCCAAAATACTTTTGTGATTATGACCTACAACTCTTATTCAAACAGAAACAGCTTCAGAACAGGGTGTCTATTTATTTATTTATATTTTGAAGATGAAGAAAGATGAATCCACATTAATGGCCCCTTTGCCAAAAGACTGTGATGACACAACCAACAATTGGTCATAGTTTATATAATATATCTATTGTTGATTAATACCTTCCTCTACGTTTTGTGAAGCTATTGTCCCTCATCATTTATCATTGAGAGGAATTAGGATTTGCATCCACCTTGAGAATATCAAATAGAGGCTTAAATCCCCCTTTACTGAGCTTAAGATGAGGTCTTACCAACTAACATCTCCAGAAAGCCCTTGAAAATATTTTAAAGTAAGTAAACTATCTTTTCTTATTTGAATTTTCTGTGCCACAACTTGTTTAGAATATAACTGATGTCTCAAATATAGAAAAGGATATTGCCTTTGAATCTTTTCTGGAGCAACAACTACTCCCGAAAATTTAAAACTCATTGTATAAAAGCAAAGGCTTGTAGTAAAATACTTTCAGAGGGTTCAGCCAATAAAATTTCCATATAATGAATAATATATACTGAGCGATTCAAAGTCTTAACTTCTTCTATTGAAGCAGCAACACATTTTTGACATAATATAGGGCTATTAACCATTCCCTTAAGGCAAAAGTTTCCAATGATATCTTTAGCTTCATGGATTCTTTAAATTACAGCAGGAACACTAAATGCAAAGCTTTTTAAAATCATCAGGAGGCAAAGGAATAGTATAAAAACAATCTATTAAATCTATAATAATACTATAAGTATTTTTTTTTGGAATGGAAGCTGGAGTAGGTAAGTCAGGTTGTAATGCTCCAATAAGTTCCTGGTTTCATTAACTTTAGTAAAGCTTGTAATAATCTCCACTTGCTTAATATTTTTCATAATTACAATTATGGGTGAGTTAAAATCTTGAGCTTCTGACTGAACTGTAAACTGAAGCTAATGAAACATTGACAGTTTAACTATAATTTTTAAGTAGTTTTTGCAATATTAGAGCATAACTATAATTTGGAAAGCAAAACAAATTTTTAACAGTATAAACAATCCATTCTCTCTAATATCAATACCAAGGGCATTACTTTCATGTTAGAAAGTTTGGCTGCCAGTTCTTATAAAGGAAAGCATGAAAGTGCAGCTTTTGATACCTCATATTTTAAATCCAATCTTTTATAAATCTGGTTTCTAGAACAAGAATAACATAAAATATTATCCCAATTTATAGGTATTTATAGAGACCTACTTTCCTAGGTTGGTTTATAACACATGTTGTTTGTTGTCTAGAAGAATGATTCCAACTGAGTTACCAGTTTTGGGGGGTTTTGTTTGTTTGTTTTTTGAGATAGGGTTTCTCTGTAAAGCCCTGGCTGTCCTAGAACTCACTTTGTAGATCAGACTGGACTCAAATTTTCCTACTTTTATCTAGCTTAAATTTCAAACAAGGAGCACCTTGTCACCTGCTAAACACAACTACAGAGATTTTTTTTCTAGGAAAAACAACCTCCAGCTCCCTTAGCATAGAAGCTGAGAAGCTGTTGGCCCCTTTAAAGGTGGCTTGTGCAATCAGCCCCTAGCAGGGCTTCTCTAGCTATGCTTGACACCTCACTACTGAATTAGGGCAACTTATCTATTTTTTTGTTGAGCAAATTGAGACCGATTTTTGCTGTTTGTTTGTTTGTTTGTTTGTTTTTGTTTTTTTTCAAGGGGAGGATGACTTAGCAGATAATGGCAAACACAGGGCAACAATCATACAATGAAACAAAAACACACAGACATACCCTCACAAACATGGACAGATTGATGCACCAAGAACAGACAATAGACAAAGAATGAAGAGAACTAGATATGCCTAAGGGATCCAGAACCCAAACTAAGCATTCCTTCAGTAGGAGCCAGAGAGGAGGCAAATGCTTCCTAACCTCCTCCTCCCTAGGAGAGCTCTGGAACAGCGTATGTTCATTTTCCTTCTCTTTTGCCAAACCACTCTGGACAAGGGAAAGGACTACTTTTCTGAAATCCATTTTCCCTCTCATATCCAGGGTTAAAAGAAATAGAACTTCAGAAAAATCTTGCTTATGAATATAAATGAAAAATATTCAGTAATTCTGTCAAAACTAATCCAAGAACACATAAAAATGATCATTTACCATGATCAAGTATGCTTCATCCAAGGAATACTTCAATATATTAAAATTCACCAATATAACACACTATATAAAAATTCAAGGAAAAAATCCACATGATCATCTCATTAGATACTGAAAAACATTTCACAAAATACAAAACATCTTCATGTTAATAGTCTTGGAGAAATCAGGAATTCATGCCACAAACATAAACACAATAAAGCCAATATATATCAACCCTCTAATCCAGTCAACATCAAAGTAAATGGTGAGAAGCTAGAAATCAGGGACACGACAAGGTTGCCTACTCTCTCACTATTTATTCAATATAGTACTCGAAGTTCTAGTGAAAGCAATTAGACAACAAAACAAGATCAAGTGTATATAATCTGGAAAGGAAGAAGAGAAAATATCACTATTTGCAGATGATATGATAGTACATAAAAGTGACCCCTAAAATTCCACCATGGAATTCCTATAGCTGATAAACAACTTCAGCAATGTGACAGGATATAAAATTAACTCAAACAAATGTAAAACGGAAGGAAATGAGTTTACTATTTGTCCGACTCTCTTTTTGTCGTATTGTCGTGGAAGTGTTATCTGTGTTTATCATATTTTACAGAACCAAATTGAGAATGGTTCGTCTTAAATTAAAAATTTTCAACCAACCGTATTAAAACAAGTAAATAAAGATCATCGTTTGAGTAATTAAAATAAAGACCATATAAATCCCTTAACTTTTTTCCAGAAATACTGACTCTGTTGTACTTTGCTCCTGTTATCTTATGAAACAGAGCCTGCAGCCTGGAAAATACAATCTATGTGCTGATTCTGTGTTCTCCTCCCTAGCTCTAAAACCATGCCTCAGGTATAATTTCATTATGTTAGATTGAGTGCTGTGACAAATTTCTTCTCACACCGCTAGTCCCACTGTTAGGAGTCCACAAAACACCAAGCTAAACAACCATACCATATAATCCAGAGAACCTTCAGATTCATGTATGCCCTGTGCTTACCGTTTCAGTTTCTCTTAATTCCTATGAGCCCTGTTAGTTGATTCTCTGGGAGGTATTCTCCTGTTGTGTTCAAACCATATGGTTTCTAAAATCCTTGCTTTCCCCTAACCCATAGGATATCCTGAGGTTTCTCCAGAGTTTGGATGTGGTTTTATGCACATTTTTCACTGTCTATTCCCATTAGCTGACAGAGAAAGCCTCTGTGATGAGTATTGGGTTAAGGAACTCTCTATGAGTTCATTGACTCTTGTTTGCTTGCTTATTTTGTTTGTTTCTGTCTGTCTGTCTCTTTCTTCGCTGTTTTTTCTTTGTTTCTTTCTTCTTTCTTTCTTTCTTTCTTTCTTTCTTTCTTTCTTTCTTTCTTTCTTTCTTTCTTTCCTTTTTCCCCTCTTCCTTGACCAGTAATAGTTGGTTGTGCCCTGGGTCTCTGGGTTATAACTTCCATGTTCCTAGCCATGTAGGTAGTGCCAAGCATGGGCTTCCTCTCATGGCATAGTACTCAAGTTAGAACACTTATTGACTGGCCACTCTCACATATTTGGAGCCTTCTATCTCCCCAGTTCATCTTTCAGGAAGAACAAGTTGTAGGAAGAAGGTTCTGTAACTAAGGAAATGTCCTAGTTCAATCACTGGAAACCTTGTTTGGCATCAGAAGATAACCACTTCAGGCCCCAAATTCTCTATTCCTGGTAGTTATTGCTAGGCTCATCCTCACAGTTCAGAAGAAGTTTCTACTATACTAGATTTCCACATTTTCCCCAAATAGTCTCCCAATTCTAATGGTCTAGTCTTGTACTCTGCCCCCCCCCAATCCCTGTCTATTCCATCTGATCCTGTCTGTTCCCATTCCTACTTGCACCCAGACAACCTACTAAATATTTTCTATTTCTCCTTACCAGGGAGATCCATGCATCCTCTTTGTTATTTAGCCTCTCCAGGGTATAGATTGTAGCACAATATTCTTTACTTAACAGGTAATATTCACGTATAATTTAGTACAAACCATCTTTTAGGGTCTGTGTTGCTTCAGTAACATTTTTTTTCCAGTTCAATCACATTGTCTCCAAATTTCATGCTGTCATTTTGTTTTTAACAGCTGAGTAACACTCCACTCTGTAAACATACCACATTTTCTTTTTTTTTCTTTTTTTGATTTTTTATTAGATATTTTCTTAATTTACATTTCAAATGCTATCTTGAAAGTTCCCTATACCCTTATGCTACCTTGATCCCCTACTCACCTACTCCTACTTCATGGCCCTGGCATTCCCCTGGCCCCCAATAGAGAAGCTAGAGAAAGTATCTCAGGAGCTGAAGGGGTCTGCAACCCTAAAAGAGGAACAACAATATGAACTAACCAGAACCCCCAGAGTTCGTGACTCTAGCTGCATATGTAGCAGAAGATGGCCTAGTCAGCCATCATTGAGATGAGAGGCCCCTTGGTATTGAAAACTTTATATGCTCCACATTTTTTTTATCCATTTCTCAGTTGATGCTCATCATTTTTTCCCTCATTTTGACTATTATTTATAAAGCTGCTTGAACAAATATTTGTATTATAAGATGAAGAATCTTTTTGGCATATGGCCAAGAGAGATATAGCTGGGTCTTGTAGATCAATTGTCAATTTTCTGAGGAACAATTATATTGATTTTCATAGTGACAGTACTGTTTGCACTCATCAGTAAGGGAAAATTGTTCTATTTGCTCTGTATCCTCAGCAGCATGAGATGTTACATGTGTTACTGACCTTAGCCATTCTGTCAGTGTCAGATAAAATCTCAAAGTAGTTTTGATTTCAATTTTCCATATGGTTAAGGGTGTTAAACCTTTATTAAGTGTTTTATAGCCATGCAAAATTCTTCTAATAAAAATTCTCTGAATCTAAACATCATTTAAAAATTCTGATTATACAGCTTTTTTACAAATATTTTCTTGAGTTTTGTATATATTTTTGGTATTTGTCGTCGATCAGTGTAAAGTTGGTGAAAATCATTTTGAATTTTTTAGACTTCTCTTTTTTCCTACTGAAGTTGTTCTTTGCTTTACAGAAGCATTTCAGATTCATGAGGTATCTCATTTCTTAATTGTTAATCGTAGTATCAATGCTAAAAATGTTCTCTTTTATGGCGATGTGTTTAAGTCTATTCCCCTCTTTCTTTAATAACAGGTTCATTTTATCAGGTTTTATTTTGTAGTCTTTGATCCTCATGGACTTCACTTTTGTGTGGAGTGATATGAATGTGTTTGTATTTTTCTACATACAGACTTTCAGTTAGACTAGTAGTATTTGTTGAAAATGTCTTTCCTTTTGCATTGCATGATTCTGCCTTCTTAACAAAAGCCTTCAACTTCTAGGGTTGCTGTAATTGGGAATAATGTGGGGGAATAAAAATACAATGCGGATGGTAAGAGAGAGGCAGAGCTAGTTGGTCTTCTAGGAGCAGTGGCCTAAGGCTAAATAGAGATTATCTGCCTGAAATATGGTCTGGGACATAGAGAAAATCAAAGGAGGGACAGGTGAAGATTGGGTCTTTTAGAAGCTATAGAGTCTGGAAAGTTAAAAGTCAGGTGGACAACCTGGTCTTCTGACAGATGTGGCCTGTGTTTTAGTAGGTGGTCTCTGTTGGAGCAGGAGCTGGGACACAATCATGAGATGGGAAGACATACCATGACAGAAGCAAATTTTATGAAGGACACCATTTAATTGTAGCTGGCTTTTAAGTTCAGAGATTGAGTACATTTTATTGTCATCATGGTGGAATACATGGGTGCTTACAAAGAGGCATTGTGGTAGAGGACCTTGATACAAGAAATAAAACAAGGAAAAAACTGTGTTGTTTCCTGGGCTTGAGCACTAGGAGACCTCAAAACATGCCTACACAGTGACACACTTCCTCCAGCAAAGCCATAGTTATTCAAACAAGGCAAGCCTACTAATAATGCAACATCCTATTGGCCAAGATTATTCAACCATCAAAGATAGGAAGGGAAGACTGAGGTCTAGGTCTTTTGAACGTTAGAGAATGGAGAAGGTCTATAGAGAGATGGCCAATCTTAATTTCTGGAAGACATGCCTGTGATTGAGCAGAACGCATCTGTCCAAAGAAACCACAGACTTATAGTAATCTAATTAATAACAGATTTATTTCATGGGTACACGAAGTGGCTGCACTGTCTTTGAAAGTCTTGCTCATTTCTACTTTCTCTGAAATCTTTTGTGCTTACTCAGAATCTCTTTACTTCCTTCTCTATATTAGGTAGCAATTACAGTGAAACAACTCCCTACTAGATGTTAGATACAATGAATAATTACTATGGTTTAGTTATTAGTAGATTGACACAAAGGTGAAAGAGAAAAAAATCCTGTGTTTGGCACTTCTGGTGGTTTGAATAATGAGAGCCTGATAGGTTCCTAGGAACTAGCTTGTGTAGCCTTATTGTAGGAAGTGTGTCATTGAGGGTCAAGCTTTGAGATTTCAGATATAAAAGTTAAACTGAGCGTCACTCTCTCTTCCCGTTGCTTTTAAATCAGTCTATTGGTCTCTCAGATACTTCTCCAGCACATCTTTGCCTTCATGCCACCATGCTTCCTGCTATGTTGACAATGAATGTCTACATCTAAACTGTATTTCATCAACCAATTACATTTTTTTCTTTATAAAAGTTGTTATAGTCATAGTGTCTCTTCTCAACAATAAAACTCTTTTTTTTTATTATTAGAGAGTTTCTACATTTACATTTCAAGTGTTATCCAAAAGTCCCCTATATCCTCCCCCCCACCCTGCTCCCCTACCCTCCCTCTCCCGCTTCTTGGCCCTGGCATTCTCCTGTACTGGGGCCTATAAACATTGCTAGACCAAGGGCCTTTCTTCACGAATAATGGCCAAACAGGCCATCTTCTAATACATATACAGCTAGAGACATGAGCTCTGGGGGGTTCTGATTAGTTCATATTGTTGTTCCATCTATAGGGTTGCACTCTTAACTAAGTGGATTGGAACACTTCTATTTAAAGAATCTCATTATTAATAATTGTCAGTTGTATTCCCCAAAATAAAAGTTACTAATCAGGCAACTTAATGTTCCTCTCCAGACTGAGAAATGTCCTTCATTTTGCTTTAATAAATTGCCAAAAATAATATAAATCCCAATGAAATCATGAAATTTTATAGATCCAAGATGTAGTCTATCAAATTCTTTGTTCTATCACAAGCATATTTGTATATTATAGTCTATAGAATTCTATATGACTATGTATATTTTAATGATGCAAGTGATTAAGGTAAGAGGTTGGAAGGCAGTAACTCAGAGAAATAGAACCTGATAGAAATACAGATGTGAATTTCTCTACATTAAAAACAAAATTTGATTTGAAAAGACATCAAACATATATGAAAACTCCAGGGGTTGGTTTTGTTCTCTGCAGCTTTTCAGAATAATATCAAGGTAAATCCAACAAGCAAATTCAAAGCCTGTTATAGTTACTGAAAGCTACAATTCAGGAAGAAGGGACTTGTTAACAGCTTTATTGAGGAAAATGACAGTGTCCACAGAGAACACACAGAAACTGACATACTAGCAATTTCTTGAAAAACATCACCAAAAGATCATATAAATTTCTCCTAGAAATTGAACTAACACTGGAGTGTATTATGAGGACAAGAGAATAAAATAGAAAGAAGAAATATAAACTGGGAAAGGAACACTTGACTTATTGAAACTGCTATAAAATAGATAGAATGAGAAGCTTGAAATAGAAACATAAGAATGATTACAGATATTGAAGGTGAATACTATAAGAAACATAAAATAAAAATATGGTATAAAATCATTATTTTAGTAAAGATTTGATTAGTAAATAAATATTCTTTTATTTTTTCTGCATTTTCAAAGACAAAACTTAAAACCATTGAAGTTGCCAAAACTTAAGTTGAAGAAATAAAACTTACATTCACTATTTGAAAATATGACAATAATTTAGAAATCCTAAGAGTATAGGACACAGCAAATCACTTTCAAGGAAATTAAAAGAAGATAGAAGATAGGATATCTAAGTTACACTTACGGAATTCCAGACATTCAAACTTTAACTGTTTAGTAACTCCTACTAAAATGATAGTGAGCATCTTGGCCTTATTATAAAGGCAAATTGTAAACACATTCTGAGGCAATGGTTAATTTTGACTCTTTTTTAAACATTGTTAACATGTTTATCAGTTATTTTATGGCTAGAGACAAGAGTTCTGTGGGTTCTATTTAGTTCATATTGTTATTCCTCTTCTAGGGTTGCAAATCCCTTCAGCTTCTGGTGTTCTGTATCTAGCTTCTCCAATGTGGGCCCCATGTTCCCTCTTATGGATGACTATGAGCATCCACTTCTGTGGGAGTCAGCTATATCAGGGTACCTTCAGTAAACATTTGCTGTCCTATGCAATAGTGTCTGAGTTTAGTGACTGATTATGGGATGGATCCCCGGTGGGTTAGTCTCTGTATGGTGTATCGTTTCATCTTAGCTCTAAACTTTGTCTCTGTAACTCCTTTCATGGGTATTTTGTTTCCTATACAAAGTAGGAATGAAGTATCCACACATTGGTCTTTCTTCTTGATTTTCATGTGTTTTGCAGATTGTATCTTGGATGTTCTAAGTATCTGGGCTAATATCCATTTATCAGTGAGAACATATCCAATGACTTCTTTTGTGATTGGGTTATCTCACTAAGGATTATGTCCTCCAGATTCACCCATTTGCCCAAGAATTTTATAAATTCATTTTTTTAATAGTAGAATAGTACTCCATTGTGTAGATGTACCACATTTTCTGTATCCATTCCTCTGTTGAGGGACATCTGGGTTCTTTCCAGCTTCTGGCTATTATAAATTAGGCTGCTATGAACATAGTGGAGCATGTGTCCTTTTTACCAGTTGGAACATCTTCTGGGTATATGCCCAGGAGATGTATTGCTGGATCCTCTGGTAGTACTATGTCCAATTTTCTGAGATAATGCCAGACTGACTTCCAGAGTGGTTGTGCAAGCTTGCAATCCCACCAGCAATGGAGGAGTGTTCCTCTTTCTCCACATCCTCGCCAGCATCTGCTGTCACCTAAATTTTGATCTTAGCCATTCTGAATGGTGTGAGGTGGAATCTCAGTGTTGTTTTGATTTGCATTTCCCTGATGACTAAGGATGTTGAACATTTTTTCAGATGTTTCTCAGCCATTTGGATTTCCTCAATTGAGAATTCATTGTTTAGCACTGTACCTCATTTTTTAATGGGGTTATTCATTTTTCTGGAGTCTAGCTTCTTTAGCTCTTTGTAGATGTTGGATATTAGTCCCCTATCAGATTTAGGATTGGTAAAAATCCTTTCCCAATCTGTTGGTGGCCTTTTTGTCTTGCTGACTGTGTCTTTTGCCTTACAGAAGCTTTGCAATTTATAAGGTCCAATTAGTCATTTCTTGATCTGACCGGACAGGCCATTGCTGTTCTGTTTAAGAATCTTTCTCCTGTGCCCATATCTTCGAGGGTTTTCCCCACTTTTTCCTCTATAAATTTCAGTGTCTCTGGTCTTATGTGGAGGTCTTTGATCCACTTAGACTTAAGCTTTGTACAAGGGGATAAGAATGGGTCAATTCGCATTCTTCAACATGATGACCGCAGTTGTGCCAGCACCATTTGTTGAAAATGCTGTCCTTTTTCCAATGGATGGTTTTAGCACCCTTGTAAAAGATCAAGTGACCATAGGTGTGTGGATTCATTTCTGGGTCTTCAATTCTATTCCATTGATCTATCTGTCTGTTGCTGTACCAGTGACATGCAGTTTTTATCACAATTGCTCTGTAGTACACCTTAATGTCAGGCATGGTGATTCCCCCAGAGTTTCTTTTATTGTTGAGAATGGTTTTTGCTATCCTAGGTTTTTTATTATTCCAGATGAATTTGCAAACTGCTCTTTCTATCTCAGTGAAGAATTGAGTTGGGATTTTGATGGGGATTGCATTGAATCTGTAGATTGCTTTCAGCAAGATAGCCATTTTGATCATATTAATCCTGCCAATGCATGAGCATGGGAGATCTTTCCATCTTCTGAGATCTTCTTCAATTTCTTTCTTCAGAGACTTGAAGTTCTTGTCATACAGATATTTCACTTCCTTAATTAGAGTCACACCAAGGTATTTTATAGTATTTGTGACTATTGTGAAGGGTGTTGTTTCCCTAATTTCTTTCTCAGCCCTCTTATCCTTTTTTTTTAGAGAAAGGCCATTGATTCGTTTGACTTAATTTTATATCCAGCTATTGAATTGAAGCTGTTTATTTGGTTTAGGAGTTCTTTGGTGGAATTTTGGGGGTCCCGAATATATACTATCATATCATCTGCAAACAGTGATATTTTAACTTCTTCCTTTCCAATTTGCATCCTTTTGACCTCCTTTTGTTGTCGAATTGCTTTTGCTAGGACTTCAAGTACTATATTGAATAGGTAGGGAGACAGTGGGCAGCCTTGTCTAGTCACTGATTTTAATGGGATTGCTTCCAGCTTCTCTCCATTTAGTTTGATGTTGGCTACTGGTTTCCTGTTGATTGCTTTTATTATGTTTAGGTATAGGCCTTGAGTTCCTGATCTTTGCAAGACTTTTATCCTGAAAGGGTGTTGAATTTTGTGAAATGCTTTATCAGCATCTAACGAGATGATCATGTGTTTTTTGTCCTTGAGTTTGTTTATATAGCAGATTACATTGATGGATTTCTGTATATTAAACCATCCCTGCATTCCTGGGATGAAGCCTATTTGGTCATGATGGATGATCATTTTGATGTGTTCTTGGATGCGGTTTGTGAGGATTTTATTGAGTATTTTTGCAGTGATATTCATGAGGGAAATTGTTCTGAAGTTCTCTTTTTTTGTTGGATCCTTGTGTGGTTTAGGTATCAGAGTAATTGTGGCTTCATTGAATGAATTGGGTAGAGTAGCTTCTGTCTCTATTTCGTGGAATAGTTTGAGGAGAGGTAGAATTAAGTCTTCTTTGAAGGTCTGATAGAACTCTGCACTAAAACCATCTGGTCCTGGGCTTTTTTTGGTTGGGAGACTATTGATGACTGCTTCTATTTCTTTAGGGGAAATGGGCCTGTTTAGATTGTTAATCTGATCCTGGCTTAACTTTGTTACCTGGTATCCATTGTCCATTTCCTCCAGGTTTTCTAGCTTTGTTGAGTATAGCCTTTTGTAGTAGGATCCGATGATGTTTTGGATTTCCTCAGGTTCTGTTGTTATGTCTCCGTTTTCATTTCTGATTTTGTTAATTAAAATACTGTCCCTGTGCCCTCTAGTGAGTCTGGCTAATGGTTTATCTATCTTGTTGATTTTCTCAAAGAGCCAGCTCCTGGTGTGGTTAATTCTTTGAATAGTTCTTTTTGTTTCCACTTGATTGATTTCTGCCCTGAGTTTGATTATTTCCTGCCTTTACTCCTCTTGGGCTAATTTGCTTCCTTTTATTCTAGAGCTTCTAGGTGTGCTGTCAAGTTACTAGTGTATGCTCTCTCTAGTTTCTTTTTGGAAGCACTCAGGGCAATGAGTTTTCCTCTTAGGACTGCCTTCATTGTGTCCCATAAATTTGGATATGTTGTGGCTTCATTTTCATTAAACTCTAGAAAATCTTTTATTTCTTTCTTTATTTCATTCTTGACTAAGGAATCATTGAGTAGAGAGTTGTTCAGTTCCCATGAGAATGTTCGCTTTCTATTATTTATGTTGCTATTGAAGATCAGCCTTAGTCCATGGTGGTCAGATAGGATACATGGGATAATTTCAATATTTTTGTATCTGTGGAGGCCTGTTTTGTGACCAATTATATTGTAAATTTTGGAAGAGGTACCATGTGGCGCTGAGAAGAAAGTATATCCTTTATTTTTAGGATAAAATGTTCTGTAGATATCTGTTAAATCCATTTGTTTCATGACTTCTGTTTGTGTCCATGTTTAGTTTCTCTGCTTAGTTTCTGTTTCCAGGATCTGTCCATTGGTTAGAGTGGGGAGTTGAAGTCTCCCACTATTCTTGTGTGGGTTTAATGTGTGCTTTGAGCTTTACTACAGTTTCTTTAATGAATGTGGCTGCCCTTGTATTTGGAGCATAGATATTCAGAATTGAAAGTTCATCTTGGTTGATTTTACCTTTGATGAGTATGAAGAGCCCCTCCTTGTCTTTTTTTATAACTTTGGGTTGAAAGTCAATTTTATCCGATATTAGAATGGCTACTCCAGCTTTTTTTCTTCAGACCATTTGCTAGGAAGATTGTTTTCCAGCCTTTCACCCTAAGGTAGTATCTGTCTTTTTCCCTAAGGTGTGTTTCCTGTTAAGCAGCAAAATGTTGGGTCCTGTTTGTGTAGCCAGTCTATTAGTCTATATCTTTTTATTGGGGAATTGAGTCCATTGATGTTAAGAGAGATTAAAGAAAAGCTGTTGCTTCCTGTTATTTTTGTTGTATGGTTGGTATTTTGTTCTTGTGGCTGTCTTCTTTTAGGATTGTTGAAGGATTACTTTTTTAGTTTTTTCTAGGGTGTAGATTCCATCCTTGCTTTGGTGGTTTCCCTTTATTATCCTTTGAAGGGCTGGATTCATGGAAAGATATTTTGTGAATTTGGTTTTATCATGGAATACTTTGATTTCTCCATCTATGTTAATTGAGAGTTTTGCTGAATATAGTAATCTGGGTTGGCATTTGTGTTCTTTTAATGTCTGAATAACATCTGTCCAGGATCTTCTGGCTTTCATAGTCTCAGGTGAGAAGTCTGGTGTAATTCTGATAGGCCTGCCTTTATATGTTACTTGACCTTTTTCCCTTACTGCTTTTAATATTCTATCTTTATTTAGTACATTTGTTGTTTTGATAATTATGTGTCATGAGGAATTTCTTTTCTGGTCCAGTGTATTTGGTGTTCTGTAGGCTTCTTGTATGGTCATGGGCATCTGTTTTTTTTAGGTTTGGGAAGTTTTCTTCTATTATTTTGTTGAAAATATTTGCTGGCCCTTTAAGTTGAAAATCTTCTTTTTCATCTACTCCTATTATTCATAGGTTTGGTCTTCTTATTTTATCTTGGATTTCCTGAGAGTTTTGAGTTAGGATCTTTATGCATTTTGCATTTTCTTTGAATGTTGTGCCCAAGTTCTCTATGGAATCTTCTGCACCTGAGATTCTCTCTTCCATCTCTTGTATTCTGTTGCTGATGCTCATATCTATGGTTCCTGATTTCTTTCCTAGTTTTTCTATCTCCAAAGTTGTCTCACTTTGGGTTTTCTTTATTATTTCTATTTCCCTTTTTAGGTCCTGGATGGTTTTACTCAATTCCATTACCTGTTTGGTTGTATTTTCCTGTAGTTCCTTAAAGGATTTTAGTGTGTCCTCTTTGATGACTTTTACCTCTTTAGCATTGTTCTCCTGTATTTCTTTAAGTGAGTCATTCATGTCCTTCTTCATGTCCTTCTTCATGTCTTCTACCAGCACCATGATGTATGATTTTAAATCCGAGTCTTCTTTCTCAGGTGTGTTGGGGTATCCAGGACTGACTGAAGTGGGAGTGCTGGGTTCTGAAGAAGGTGAGTTGTCTTGGTTTCTGTTATTAAGATTCTTACGTCTGCCTTTTGCCATCTGGTAATCTCTGGAGTTGGTTGTTATAGTTGTCTCTGCTTGGATCTTGTTCCTCCTGTGATTCTGTTGGTCTCTGTCAGCAGACCTGGGAGTCCAGCTCTCTCCTGAATCTCAGTGGTCAGAGTAGTCTCAGCAGGCAAGGTCTCCTTTTGCAGGGAAGGTGCATGGAATTTTGGTGTTCAGATGTGCCTCTTAGGTAAAGTTGAAGACCCTATAAAGGGCCTGTCCTAAAAGATGTGTTGCCTCTGCGGTCTGCACACTCACCTGCACAGACTGGTCTCTGTGGGACCCTTTGTAGTCCCTGAGCTGACCTGAACAGACTGGCTTCTGAGCGACCTGGGTGCAATATGGCTCTCTCACCAGTTCCTGCAGGGAAGGCCCTCCCCCAGGAGGAAGGAGAACTATCCTTAGGCAGGGAGGGGACCTGGATGTCTAGAGCCCCAGGCTGTTTCTCTCACAAAGGTGCACTGTTCAGCTGTTCACTCACCCTTTGCAGTCCCTGAGCTGATCTGCAATGTCAGGGTCTGGGTGACCCTTTGTGGTCTGGGAACTGACCTGTGCAAACTTGCTCTGTGTGACCTGGGTGCAATATCAACTCAATTCTTTATAACATTAGAAAGAGCAATTCCCAAATTCATTTTGAAAAAAAAAAAAAAAAAAAAAAAAAAAAAAAAAAAAAAAAAAAAAAAAAAAAAAAAAAAAAAAAAAAAAAAAAAAAAAAAAAAAAAAAAAAAAAAAAACACAGAATAGCAATAACTATTCTCAACAATAAAAGAATTCCTGGTGGAATCACCATCCCTGACTTTAAGCTATATTATAGAGCTAAAGTGATAAAAACTGCATGGTATTGGTACAGGGACAGAAAGGTAGATCAATGGAGAACTGACAACCCAGAAATGAACTCACATACGTATGGTCTCTTGATCTTTGACAAAGGAGCTGAAACCATCCAGTGAAAAAAGACACCATTTTCAACAATTGATGCAGGTTGAACTAGAGAATGGCATGTAGAAGAATGCAAATCAATCCATTCTTATCTCCTCAATCAAAGCTCAAGTCTAAGGACCTCTATATAAAACCAGATACACTGAATTTAATAGAAAAGAAATTGCGGGAAAGCTTTGAACACATGGTCACAGGGGGGAAATTTCCTGAATAGAACACCAATGGATTGTGCTCTAAGATCAAGAATCTACAAAACAGAACTTTCTAAAAAGAGTAATTTGTGCTTGTGACAGTGTGGATTTTCTGTCTCTGGAAGTTAAGTTTAGTATTAATATCCTTTGGAAGAGGTCACCAGAGTCTTCATAAAAGATTATGACCAGTGGTAAGGAAAAAAAAAAGTACATTCAGGAACAAATATATTAATGTGTTATATATCAAGAATTTCAGTATTCAAGGAGACAGAATTCAATAGCTGATCTCAGAGAATACAACTAGTTGCTTAATATGTTAAGTAATGAAACAGTCTTAGTTAAGGGTTTTATTGATGAGAAGAGATACCATGACCATTATGCTATTATGGAAACACTTACATAGGAAAATATTTAATTTTTATTTAATTTGGCTAAAGGTTTGTCTATTTTGATTTATGTAATTGGTCCTTGTTTATAGTTTAGCGTTTTTATTGCTATAAAGTGAACATGACCTTGGCCTACCATTTGGAGGCTTAGTTCAACGTTGTCTTGGTGAGAAATATGGGAGCACATTGGCAGACATGGTGCTTGAGAGGAAACTGGGAGATCTACATATAGATTAGCAGGCAACAGTAAGAGAAAGACATTTGCCAAGGCTTGAGCACTTGAAATTTCAGTGACACACTTCCTCTTAAAGGGCCATACCTATTTCAAAAAAGGTCACAAGTGCAAATACGATCATTCTCTGTGATTATATCAGGATTATTTTCATTCAAATCATCAGAAAGACACTCATGATATACTGAACATAGACTAGTAAAAAATTCCTCTCTTTTAGTGAAATTCCTGATGGCAGTTGTTTCTAGGCAATGATTGTTACCCATCAACACAACAACTACAACAAAACAACAAATAATTAATAGGCTTGTTGGCTATTGCCTTTATTGTGTTTAGACATGCTCTTTATATCACTGATATCTCTAAGACTTTTGCCATGAATTGGTGTTGGATGTTTTCCAGCATTTAATCATGTGTATTTTTTTCTTTCAGTTTGTTTATATGGTAGATTATATTGGTGGTTTTTCTTATATTGAACTATCTCTGTATTCCTAGAATGAAGCCTACTTAATCATGGTAGATGATGTTTATGATATGTTCTTGTATACTGTTTACCAGTATTATACTGAGTACTTTGGCATGAATGTTCATAAGGTAAATTGGTTTGAAATTCTTTTTCTCTGTTGAGTCCTTGTGTATTTTAGATATTAGGGTGACTGTGGTCTCTCAGAATGTGATTGGCCATGTCTGTTCTGCTTCTGTTTTATGGAATTTGTTTAAGGAGAATTGGTATTAGGGCTTCCTCAAAATATGGTCAAATTCTGCTGTAAAAGTATCTCTTTCGGGTCTATAGTTTTTGTTTTTTGTTTTTTGGGTTTTTTTTGCGGGAAGGGCGAGACTTTTCATAATTTTATGACTGCTTCTATTTATGTAAAAGTTATAGGACTATTTAGATTGTTTACCTAATCTTGATTTAATTTTGATTTAATTTTCATCCATTTCATTTAGTTTTCCAAGTTTGTGGAGTATCAGTTTTTGAAGTAAAAACCCAATGATTCTTTGGAATTCCTAAGTATCTGTTATATGTCTCCTTTTTCATTTCTGATTTTTGATAATTTGGATATTTCTCTCTGCTTTTTATTTAATTTGGCTAAAGGTTTGTCTATTTTGATTTACTCAAAGAACCAACTTTTGTATGTATTTTCATTCTTTGTATTGTTATGTTTGTTTCTGTCTGATTGATTGATTTCAGTCCCGTTGTTTTCTTACCATCAGCTTCCCTTGGGTATGTTTCTTCTTCTTTTGTTTCCAGAGCTTTGAGGTGTGCTGTTAATTTGGTAATATAAGATCTTTGAAATATCTTTGTGAAGGCAGTTAATAATAGGAACTTTTCTCTTAACACAGATTTCATTGTGTCCCATAAATTTGTGGACACTGGTCCTTCATTTCATTGAATCGTAGAAACTCATTGATATTTTGTGTGTGTGTGTGTGTGTGTGTGTGTGTGTGTGTGTGTGTGTGTGTGTGGTCATTGAGTAGAAAATTATTCAGTTCACAGGAATATCTAGTCTTTATATAATTTCTTTTGTGGTTGAAGTCCAGCTTCATTTCATGATGATCTGATAAGATGCAATAGATTATTTCAGTTATCTTCTGTGTATCAAAGCTTCCTTATTGACTGAATACATGATAAGTTTTGGAGAAGGATCAATTCAATCACTTTCTAAATACATGGTATAGATGTTACAGTTGGACAAAAAGTATACTAGATAAGAGATTCTCTGTAGTAGTATGTTCAGATTTTTTTCTGCTTACTCAGAATTTCTAATACTATACAGAAAAATTGAATGTTGAAATTTTCAAAAATTTTTTACACTACAGATTTTATCATTCTCCAGGTCCCACATCCCATACCTCCACCCTGCTCCCTATCCCCAAAATGATGTCCCTATCTCTACACCCACTCCCAGCCTTCTATCCCACCAAACCTCTAAACTCCCTGGGTCCTGCAGTCTCTTGACGGTTAGGTGTATCTTCTCTGACTGAATGTAGACAGATTCAGTAGTCCTCTACTGTACATGTGTTGGGGGCCTTATATCAGCTGGTATATGATGTCTGGTTGGTGGTCCAATGTCTGAGAGATCTCAGGGGTCCAGGTTAATTGAGACTGCTGGTATTCCTATAGTGTTGTCCTCAGATTCTTGCAGATTTTTCCCTAATTCAAATACAGGGGTCAGCAGCTTCTATCCATTGCTTGGGTGCATCAAGTTTCAATAACATTATGAAAAAAAAAATGACATTTGTGAAGTATTTCATTGCCTTAGTATAACGATAGCTTTTGGCATAGATATTCCTAGGAGATCATATGGATTTAAGGAAAGAAGACTTAAATTTAAAAATAACTTATATAATGAATAAAATGAGAAGAGATCTATTTAAGGCATTTATAGTGAAATTTCCAGGCAAAGGGATGAAACTAGAAATTTTCATTCTTAGTGATAACCAAGACCCAAAATGACATGCATGGTATGTACTCAGAAGTGGATACTAGCTGTAAAGTACAAGATACACACAACACAATCCACAGACCCTAAGCAGGAAAATAAAAAGGAAGAAGGACACTTGAAGCTCATTCAGAAGAGGAAAATGTCATCAGAGGTGGATTGAAGGGTATAACTCGATGAATGAAAGGGTGGGAAGGGAAATGGAGTGAGACTGGAATCATTTTTAAGGAGAACTACTGAGAGAAGGACAAGAGACTGATTGGAAATTGGAGGTAAAGAGATATTTTTCTAAATGCCTTCTAAATTTTTATTCTTAAACCTAGTTCAACTTTCACCCCTCATCAGAGAACACATTTTATACAGAGACTCAATTTGTCTGATTGCAGAGAATAAGTGAATATGGCGGGTTCAACAATTCATAACATTACTCTCCATGGAGATAAATCAGCTTGGTAGTAACTAATGTCAATGATACTCAATATTCTTGGGGACAGCATTAGTATTTTCAGTGATCTCAATGTAAAACCACTTCAGTGACATTGCAATTTTTAAAATTGTTGACTGATCTATTGAAAAGAGAAGTTAAAAACTGTTATATGGCCTATCAAAATGACAAGATACAATCCATAAATCAATATACACATTGCTCTAATATCTATCTATCTATCTATCTATCTATCTATCTATCTATCTATCTATCCACTTATATGAGACAGGGTTTCTCTGTATAGCCCTGGCTGTCCTGGAACTCACTCTGTAGACTAGGTTGGCCTCAAACTCAGAAATCTGCCTGCCTCTGCCTCGCAAGTGCTGGGATTAAAGGCGTGTGCCACCACTGCTCAGCTAAATATATATATATATATATATATATATATATATATATATATATATATATATCTTTTAGCGAAGACAGTCATTCTCTAACCAGTGTATTTGAAAGAGTATAAGAATTTTGTTGCTAAGAACATACCTTGAAAAACAAGTTGTTTATAAACCCAAATTAGAGATACTAATGTAACTCAATGTAATATAATGAATTAGATTAACTAATTTTTTAAATCTTTGTTTCATTTTCATTAATCTTGGTTCGGATTACCATATGTCTTATTAAGTATTTTGTCCTCTAGGTCTTATCTTTTTCTGTAGGAATAGTTAATATGATAGAATTCATGATAGCAAACTAGTTTTCTACTATATGAAGCAAATTGGTGGTGAGCGAGGAGTCACAAAATTCAGAGAAGGATGTGTATTTGCTTAGAAGTTTTCAGTGGAGGGGAGAGTAGAGGGGGCTTTGGGGATAACATTTGAAATGTAAAGGAAGAAAATATCTAATTAAAAAAACAAAGAAGTTTTTAATGCAATTTTGGAAATACTACAACTTCAAAAATAGTTTCATCTGATAAATAACTAAACACCAACAAGGGAGAACTTGCAAAAGAATATTAATTGTATGTTAATATCTTTCATTAGTGATTTGGTGAAGATATTTGCACATTATATTGCCTCCAAGTTAGAGCCAAAAAATACCTTAGAAACAATTTTAAATATTACATTTATTTTCTATTACTTTTCAGAATAACATCTTTTTAGTTAAATTTTACTGCTTTTGGTATTTATAGTCATTCAAATACATTTTGAGGAGATATATATTGTAGAATAGAATACAAGTTGTTCCTCAATAGAGAATTATAGTTCTCAAGAATTAGTGTTGGCAGCCATGCCATTATGTAATAAAAATACTTCAGTGTAGCATTTAATAGGCTTCTATTGTTTTAATATGCCTTCAGGTCCTGTTGGAACAATGGCATAAGATAATCTTTATTCTGTTTAGTAAACATCATATCTGATAAAATGCTCTGAAAATCATGCTTATTTATTCTAAATTCTTTTGATGAAGTTATAGTTTAAATTTACTGTAGGGAAATATGATTGCATTTCAGCATTTACTGGAATGATAAGGAATTTACCTGAACACTGAGAAAGAAAAAAAAAAGTTCTAGAAGTCAGAAAAAATATCCTAATTAATCATGGATTGATTATATGATAGTTGCTTCTTTTGGTGATAGTAAATTAACTCCTAGTATCACTTGACTTAATGACATCACACAATAAAAATTATCATTCTCATTTGAAAATTTATGGCTTTATACTTTCAATGGCTCTTCAGCTGTTAGGATTACTAAGCTTAACATTAAGGGAAAATAATAAAATAAAATGGACAACAATGACTACTTTAAAAATATTACTAAAACTTTTAAATAAATCATTATAAAAAATAAAATGAAACATTTTAAAAAACTTAAAGTAAAAAATGTAGACAAGTCACATGTAAACATTCTCACATATCATTTTTCCTATCATTTATTTTGGAAATAGAGTACAAGATAATATGTTACTGCAAACACATTTTAATTTTAATTTTGCTTAGAAGACAGTTCTAGTGATAGTATATTTAATATAACATGGTTTTCAATATTTCACTAGAATCACCTAAAACTCCAGAGAAATCATATTCTTTATGGATCCCATAAATGGTGTCATTTTTAAAAGCACAATTTCAACAGTCATATATGATGATATAGTGATATAACAAAACCTGTCTAGGGTATTCAAACAGACACCTAAATCTCTAAGGGTCTGCATAGAGGTCAACATTTATACAATATTTATAAAGAAAATACCAAGAAACATCTTTTCACTATCACATTTCATGTACATCACTATATTACCTACCATGAAGCTGACATTTTTATTGGCAGAAGCATTACAGCTTCAGCATCAAACTTGGAATTAAAAATTGTTTTTTATTCTTGAATTTTATTTCTTGTCTCCAGAGAGAGGACAACCTGGCTTAAAAGAGAACATAATAAAAGACTATCAAACACTTATTCAAGCTTCTTTCAAGTTTGATGTTTTCTTCATTAGACTAATAAATGTCCAGTTGACATAAGACAATTTTCTAAAAAAAAAAAAAAAAAAAAAAAAAAAAAAAAAAAAAAAAAAAAAAAAAAAAAAAAAAAAAAAAAAAAAAAAAAAAAAAAAAAAAAAAAAAGCACTGATAACAGGCAGTTCCTGCAAATATGAATTGTACAAATTTTTCCTTATATTAAATTTGATATGATATCATTTGGTACAACAACATTCACTGTTTGTTGGCAGATATATAAAATTCTATAGATAGGATCTAAGATCTAATTAACAGGAGTAGAAATTGAACTAATTAGCATGATCTCTTTTTAAGGCATTAATGTCACTTATACCAGAATACTTACAGCATCTTTATCTCTTAGATACACAGAAAAGTTCTCTTTAAAGCTTGAAATGTTCATGTTGAGTGAGTGTAGGTGTGCATTGGGTTTGGGTGTATGAACATATAGTTTATTAAAAGCTGTAGCCTTTTAATAACCAAAAGATGTGTTTTAAACTTAACCTTGTCAACTTTTTTCCCACTATTCTCATGAAGAATTTGTATTTATATGTATATTTGCATCTTTTCATCCATAATATGCATTTAAGTGAATATAATTTAAAACTGATTTTACATTTAATTTAATATAAAGGAGTAAAGTATGTTCAGTTGTTAATGAGATTGATAGTTAATATTTTAAATATCTGAACATGAAACAACTATATTTTTGTGACTATTAGAAAATGATTAAATTCCCTCAATTAATTTACTATGCTATCAGAATTTAGGACATATGAAATATAAAATTCTATAACAACTGAAGGGAAATTTGCATAGAAATATGCATATTCTTTCTGAATCTGGAGTGTCTTAAACTATATCACATCAAAGGTGACTTGTAGGTAACATTTATGTAAAATCTAAGAAAATGAATGGCCATGTGTGCACACTTAAGTTTCCAAAAATACTTATTCTGTAGGGTAGACAATGGCACAAAAATTTATGATCCTTTCAATGCCCCAAAATGCTACAGAGATATATGAGAACATTGATTTCTCTACATAGTTAACAGAAACCTGCTACTTTATATAAAACTAGTAAAATTAAAATTGAGACCAGCAAAAACATGTATGAAACATCTTGAAGAATAAAATATCAGAATGGCATGTCTAGAAGACTAAAATGAAAAAAAAATAGTTAACTTTAAAAATGTTGTAATTACAATTACTGTTATCTATGTGATGCAGTACCTATAATTATGAAAATATTTATAACTGAGTTATACAAACACATACATTAAGCTTACTTGAACAACTTTAGTTATTATTACAAAAGATTTTGTTAACTTGAAAAAAAAGATAATGACATTATCTCAAAATTATTACCAGATAAATAATGATATTTCT
>LR751850.1:42500-47371 GCA_902729485.2 Mus minutoides
AAATCCTTAGACAAAGTAACTAAAAGGCAGAGAAACAGTACCCAAATTAACAAACTCAGAAATTAAAGAAAGAGATAAAAACAGACAGGGAAAAAGATTAGGTCATACCTCAAAACCTGTACTCCACAAAACCGTAAAATCTAAATTAAATAGATGATTTTCTAGAAAGATAATATTAAAGTTAAATCAATATCCAATAAACTATATAAATAGTCCTATAACCCACTACAAAATAGAAGTAGTCAGCAAAAGTGTCCCAATCAAAAAATTACCAGGGCCAGATGATTTTGGCACAGAATTCTACTAGACTTTAGGTGAAGAGCTAATACCAATACCCTCAAAGTATTCCACAAAACAGAAAGAGAAAGAACATTGCCAAACTCATTCCATGAAGCCATAGTCATCCAAATACCTAAAGAATAAAGAACCAGAAATAAATCCAAACACATAATGACACTTGAATTTTTAAAAAGAATCCAAAACCATACAATGTAAAAAGGAAAGCATCTTCAACAAATGAAACAGGTCTAACTGGATGTCTGCATATAGAAGAAGGCAAAATATAACCATATTTACCACCATGAACAAAACTCAAGTCCAAGTGGATCTAAGACTTTAACACAAAATCATATTCTCTAAATGTAATATTAAAGAAAGTGTGAAATAGCCTTGAATGCTTGCTCCTTGCAAGCAGGTCCAGGTTAGAGGAAAGAGGTTCTGGTTTACCCAGAGTCTCTTTGGAGCAGAGTGGCAAACACATCAACCCAGGAGTTTTGTCAAAACAGGAGCTCAACTTTATGGCATCAGACTCTTGTTTATAAAAGTTTGGAACATAGGGAGGGGGATTTTTGGTGGGGTAAGATGATGTAGGAGGTGGGGAAGGGTGAGAGAGGGTAGGGGTGACTGACAGGGCCAATGGCAAAGCTCTACATCAGCAATGGCCAGGCAGAGACAGGGCCAAACCAGTCTTGTTGTGTCATGCCATACAGAAGTGACTGAAACAGGTCTTGAAACAAGCCAGGCTTATGGTCTCCCAAAAGGCTTCAGAAACGTGAGTCAGGCTCACGTTTGTCCTCAAGGCCTCAAACCAGGGCCAAAATGGGCCCCAACACTTGAACTCGTTAGTATAAGAGACAACTTCCTGAACATACCACCAATGGTAAAAGTTCTAAGATTAACAATAAGTAAATAGGACCTCATAAAAAGGAAATGTTTCTATAATACATTTAGGACACATTCAACTGTACAAACAGACCACCTGCAGGTTGGGAAAACTTTTTCATCAACTCTAGATGTGACAAAAGCCTAATATTCTAAATATAATAAAGAACTCAAGATGTTAAACACAAACAAACCAAATACTCCAATTTAAAAAAAAAAATGGCATTCAAAGCTAAACAGAGAATTCTCAGCAAAGTAATCTCAAATGGCTAAAAAGCAACTTAAGAAATGTTCATCATCCTTGGTTATCATTAAAATGAATATAAAAATGATCTAGAGATTCCATCAGTATGGCTACGGTCAAAAATTCTAGAGGCAGCCTGTTGCGAGCTCTCTGCTAGGCTGGACCACCACACTCTGTGCTCCTGTCATGCCATAAACTTTCTCCAGCTAGCCCCAGCTACACCCAATCACAGTGTTCCCAGCTTTCATTCACTTGTCCCTGGTGCTGCCAGTTCTTCCTCAGCCATAAACTCACTTAATTGGCAATCCCACGTTTCAGTAATGAAATGAAACCGCCAACCTCACAATTATATATCACAATATATCCCAGTATCGTAATAAAATAATTATTCTTTATCTTAATTAACCAATAAGATTTATGTATCAGTAACATCACAATTTACAAGATGCCAATACAATAATTTCAGAGCTAAATGATAATGATAAAAGCTCTATCCCAATTAATCTAACCTTATGATAACACAACCACCTGTGATAAACAGTCAGGCGGATTTAAGTTGCAGCCATCTTCCTTCTCTTCCTACCCTGAGAAACTCCCTGTCTCTTCAATTCTTAGCTCTGCTTCCCTTTTCTCTGTCTAATCACAGGCCTCCTCCTCACCAATGTAATTGGACAGGGAAAATCCTGTGACAGCAGCACATGCTGGAAAGCTATACCTTTTTCTCTTTGTGAGGAGTTATCGATCATCCCGACGTTTGAACATATCGGTGAGACCTTTACTATCACCAAAGAGTCTTTTAACCCTTACTAAGGTGGACTTCAGGGTCTATATGATGTATACCCGTCTATTCCGTTTCCACAACATGGAATAGTGTTTCTGTGTGTAAGAGGATATAAATACCGTCGAAAATTTATAATATCTAATATCTGGAAATAAATCAAATGACCCTCAACAGAAGAATAAATACAGAAAATGTGTTGGATGACTCTTCAGCTATTAAAAATATGGATATCATGAAATTTCTAGGCAAATGAATGAAACTAGAAAATATACAGAGTCAGGTAACCCAGACCCAAAAGGATAAACATATATGTACCCACTTATAAGTGGATATTAGTCTGAAATACAGGATACACAGACTATAATCCACAGCCCTAAAAAAGATAATAAGATGGAAGATGCAAGCAATTATGTTTGAATCTTGCTTATAAGGGGAAATAAAATAGTCATTGGAGACAGGTGGATGGAGAGGTCGAGGTGGAAGAAGGGATGAGGAAGGGAATAGGACCACTGAGGATTAAATGTCGTGAAAGAAAGGAGAGAGGTTCAGGAGAATGGATGGAAATAAATGATCAACAGGTTTAAGGGTAAGGGCCATCATAAGGATTGCCAGAGACCTGGGATGTGTGAGTCTCCCAGGAGTCTATGGGGTTGATTTTAGCTGAACTTTCTAGCAGATGGGATATGTAACCTAATGTAGACCCCTCCTCTTTTTAGACAGGGCACCTCAGTGGAGGGAAAAGGACACCAACCGACAAACTTTTCACCTAAAATTTGTTTCGTGTGAAACAAATGCAGAGACAGTAATATATCAGATACTGAGTGAAAAAATAAACAATAAACAGCCAAACTTGGGACTAATACCAAGGGAAATACCAATTCTTGACACTGTTTATGATCCTCTGCTATGCTTCCAGAGGGGAGCCTATAATAACTGTCCTTTGAGAGGCTTCACCTATCAGCTGGATATATGTAGGCTTTACCTATATAGAGGCCTAGAGCCAAATCTTGGACAGAGCTGAGGAGTTAGTGGAGGAGTTAGGGGAAGGATCAAGGCTCTGAAGGGGAGGAGAACTCTATGGGAAGACCAAAAGAATCAGCTATCCTAGACCCTTGAAGGCTATAAGATACTGAACCATCAACAAAAAAGCCTACATAGGCTGTACCTAAGTTCCCATCACCTAGTAGCAGATATGCAGCTCAGCCTTACTATGGGTCCCCCAACAACTAGCATGGGGGACTTAACTGTCCCTTAAGCTGTTGCCTATCTGTGGATCCTGTTCCCCTATCTGAGCTAACTTGCCTGGTCTCAATGGTTGAGGATGCACTAGAGAGAAATAATGTTCCAGGGTGGGGGAGACACCCAAAAGTTCCTCAAACTACCACAGGAAAAAGAGGGTGTGGGAGGAGGGGCCATGGAAGGGAGGGACAGGGAGGAAGGGGACATTGATAGAAGTGTAAAGTGAATAAATAATGTATTAAAAAGGAGAAAAATGCTAAATTCCTCTATACCTTTTTTATTGTATATTTTACATGTGTGTTTTTGTAGAGCATTTGTATAATATTCATACTAATGTTTATATGGACAAATATATTATATGCCATTATATACAACACACACACACACACACACACACACACACATATATATATATATATATATATATATATATATATATATATATATATATATATATATATATATATACACATATACATAGTCTTAGTTATGGAAAAGACAAAGACACCAAGTCTTATAATTACAGTTTCAGAGGTTCAGTCCACTATCATCAAGGTTGGCAGCATCTAGTCAGGCACATTGTGGACAGCGGTGAAAGTTCTACATTTTCATCTGAAGGATACTAGTGGAAGATTGGCTTCCAGGAAGCTAGGACTAGGTTCTTAAAGCCCACCCACACCTGTTGTGGATTGCACTGGTACTGGTTGTATTTTGATGCTAATTCTTCTTCCCCCCAGAGGGGTTGCCTCTAACAAAGAGGGGAATGAATCATGAATGCAGGTGACATCATGTAAATCTTCCCATTTTAACTGGGAAAATAAAGGCTAAAGTCTGTGATTGGGCAATGGAAGGAAAGGTGGAGATGAAAGTTTTAGAGAAATTAAAAAGAGAGGGAGAGGGAGAGGGAGAGGGAGAGGGAGACGGGGAAGAGGAGAAGACAGAAGATTGTGAGACAAGAAGGAACAAGAAGAAGAAGATGAAGCTTTAGAAGCTGCAAGTAGCTAGAGATTTCATAGATGGGCAATATAATAACATAGGGTACATTTGACCAATCTAGGCATTTATCTTGTATTCATGTCAATTGAGTTTTGTGTTCTTTCTGTGCGTATTTTGGGGTTGACAATTTACTGTTATGAATTTGGCTGGTATAGTACAAGACTCTAGTGTAACCATTTACAGGGCTAAAGGAATCTGAGCAAGTGGTAGCTGGCTTTCTGCAGGCTAGAGTCAGGGGGTAAAGTGCAAGCAGCTGGGTAGCAAGCTAGCTGCAGGAACCACGTGGACAGGTTAGACCACTGACTGGGGTGCTTAGCGGCTTTAGCATGGCTTGATTCTTAAATCTACATGCAATATATGACCACAAAGCCACACCTACTCCAGCAAGGCCATGCCTCAAAATAGTGTTACTCACTGGGCTGAGCAACTACAAACCACCACACACACACA
>LR751850.1:49174-129954 GCA_902729485.2 Mus minutoides
CACACACACACACACACACACACACACACACACACACACACGCACACGCACACACACACACACACATATTTAGGCAACTGTTATCAACTGTTATCAAGTCTTTTTGAGTCAGATCATTTGTATTGTAATGGGAGGTAAATGACTCAGAGGCCTTCCATAACTATCAGGAATAAATGTCTCATTCTTCTAATAAACTTTACTTGTTCATATCAATATACTATGAGTATTATTGTTCATTTGGCTGAGCTTTTTTTCAAATGTTAACAATGAACCTTTGTAGAGAGCAAGCTAGGTGGAATATCAGATTCCAGAAATATTTAACAAAGTCAAGTGCTTACTTTGTAATTTTAGCCTATTAAATCTTTATAATCTTTTTTTCTGAATTCTTATTTATTCAAAGATATAGTGCCTAATCATATTGTCACTCTAGGAATGTCTAGTTCATTTTTAGATTTTATGCTTCTAATATGGAGCGATTATATTCAATTCTGCCTAAAAATAGCTGAGGAAATAATCCCAAATGTAATCTGATAACTATATTAATGTCTGAAAGCACATGTGTGTCAAAGCATTATAATCATGATCTCAAAACAGCAAATCTTTAATGTGCCTATGTAGAGATCCAACTGCACATGATTTTATTTGGAATATTGTAACTGATCATCAAAAGGGAAGTTGTGAAGTGAGGAGCTTTTTATTTTAATTATAATAGCTACCTTTGTCTGTGCTTTCCACTGATAATTATGTAGTACCTTACATCCAGAATTATGTGAACACAGACATAAATGCAATCATCTGTAGGCACATGTCACTAACAAGCCAGGAGGCAGTCTCTACAACAGCATATAATGTTGTTCAGTTTTAAAAACTTTCAAAGTCTTTTAGCTTTAAGAATAACTTATGTAATGTCTGAGTTTCTTAAAGAGAATTATAATAAATAGTGGAAATGAAGGAAATTTAAAAAAATCTTTGTTGTTTCAAAAGACATTCACAAGTCTATTAGATTTATGATTTTTATCAGAGTTCTTACTTTTCTATGTGTAATAACCAGGCTAATGCAGTAAATAGTTGATCATTTCTGAGATACCATTAGGGTATAAATGAGCCTGCCTTCTTCATTATCAAGTTAAGAGTTTATTTACCATACTGGGATATTAGGAAAATTGAAATATTGTTCTAGTACAGGCGCTTGGGAGGTGGTGAAGATTATAAAAGCTAGTCTTGGTAAAGTCTGGAAGATTAGATGTTATAGTTCTATTATGAATGAGGCAAAAATAGATATTGGAGTCCTTTCTTTGTATGACACCATGCCATGATACTAGACAATCTCCATTCCTCAATTTGACTCCATGACCTTGATTTTCTAGAACCCTGAAGCAATATAATCTTTCTTTAAACCCCATGATTCTTTGCTGAAAGGTTAATGACAAGTAAAAGTCCTGGCACTGAGTAAATAGGATCTATATGATTTTGTACATTCCAAATTAACTATCATGGTGACCCCATTTGACAGGTGAGTTAAAACTTCCATTTCATGGATCCTAGGGTACACAGTTGATTATTGGCAATGATATTTCTGAGGAAAGGCTACTTATTGCTTTATTTATTTATTTATTTATTTATTTAAGTTTGCTAGTACAAGCACAGCATAATCATATAAGACATTCAAAACACTGAATAAGCATTTTCATAGCCTCATCAGAAAGCCACTAATGTGTCCATATGCCTTTCTGGGTTTATGTATACCATATGCCTTGATATCAATATTCTGTGAGAGCAACATATGGCCCTTTGATAGAATGTGGTAGGAAGTGACAGGCAGTTTCAAGATGCTCTATCACCCAATTCATGAATAATACATTGCAATAGGATGAATAATCAGTGTCATTTATGTTTGCAGTGTTGTGAGAGACAACAGGAGCAGGCAGAAGAACCAATGATCTCTTCTCATTCTTTCAGTAAAAATTTTATTTCAAATATTATTCTACATTATTTATATTACTTGGAATCAAGGTTATATTCACTGTGAAGAAAATTAAAAAGAAGAGCAACATCTCAATAGCTGAAGTTAACTGTTGCATTCATCTGGTTATAAATATCAGAAATAAAAAAAATAATGTTAGAATATGGATCTATTTTAAGCTTTTGAAGATTAAATAAAAAGATGTGCAAAGGGTTTTTAATCTAATAGTTATTTCAGAATGAGGTCTATGGTTAATGTGATTATTATAATGCTGAGGGCAACGCTGCATTTTACAGTTAGATTACACTTGACAGAAAGTTCTATATTAGCTTTAATTTTCTAATTAAGCATATTTTTCCACTGAATGGTTTCATGAAATATTTTTAATAGTTTGTTGAAATTAGTATGATGATATTTCTAAGAAATACTTATGAGACTCTTTAGCATTAAAATATACTCAGTGAGCAATGACATCTTTTATAAAAATATTTTCTAGCCGGGCGTGGTGGCGCACGCCTTTAGTCCCACCACTCAGGAGGCAGAGGCAGGTGGATTTCTGAGTTCGAGGCCAGCCTGGTCTACAAAGTGAGTTCCAGGACAGCCAGGGCTATACAGAGAAACCCTGTCTCGAAAAAAACCAAAAAAAATTTTTTTAAAGTGTTTTGAGATGTAAGATAATTACATCATGTCACCATTTCCTTTCTTGTAATAAGCCCATCCATGTACCCCAATACAATACAATGTTACATTTATATGTGTAATAATATTACTTGTATAAATATTTACAGGTCTGACCATTTGGTTTTGAGTAACCAGTTGGCAAGTTCTTTTGTGGGGAAGACAATATCTCCTACTCTTGGTACTCCTTAGTTTCTCAGAGTTTTTTGTCTATGGTTGAGGCATCATGTTCAAGAAAATTTCTGTGTGTTCTTGATGGAGATGAATACAGAAAAGATCAAGCAACCAAAATGCAAAAGAATGAAACACAGTCTCAACCGTTATATCTACATCATAGCCATTGAAAGGAATTTTGCAGAAGTGGAGGAAATACTGTGCAAGTTAGAAGAACAAGAAACGACTGTGGAGTCATGTCTTCTGGAAATAAAATCTATACATAAGCTACCTCACCAACTGAATTCTACTTATAAAGTGACATAGAAAGGGTATGGAACATCATGTTTGTAAAATTATTTTGTATTACTTGTACCTTCAGTCCTTAATATGCACCTTTTAGGAACTACAGAAATTGTTGCCTTTTGTCTCTATATATTGACTGAACATAAAAGAAGAGTGATTTACATTTTTGTGGGTAAATGTATAATTCTTATGTTTGTATCCACCTTAAAATATCTGTTGTATTGTAATATATGGTTTATTTCCTAGTTCCAACAATACCCAAAAGATATAATATGACAAAGATTAACTAACTAGTATTAAAATTTAATGTAGAATTTTGATAATAGGTCAACACTATCAGACACTTTGTAATACCCACTACTGAGCTGCATGATCTTTCTTTCATACATTTTTTTCTTTCCTTCTTTCTTTTTTTTCTTTTGCCTTTCTCCTTTCTTTCTTTCTTTCTTTCTTTCTTTCTTTCTTTCTTTCTTTCTTTCTTTCTTTCTTTCTAATTAATACACATTCTTAGAAATTACAGTATCAATGGTTGACTAAGTAATGTATTTTAGCAAACAAAAATATTGTAGTGTAAAGTTCATCACGGCCCTGACCTGCATGACTAAATAGTAAGGGTTTCGAGGGAGGGAGTAAGAATGGAAGGGACAGGAGAAGCAAAGGAAGGAGACAGGACAAAATCTGACCAAGTCTTGGTTACTCTTCAGAAACAGAGGGCTTATAAAGCCACAAAGCACAAACAATATTTGTCCAGGTAAATGGGCCAAACTGGTTTTATCACTTGGTGAGGCATTGATGTCAATGGAATGTCCCCATCATAAAATGTCCCTAGTCACTTACAGAAGTAAAATCAAGACAGTAGAAGAAACAAAAGAGTCATAGTTATAAGATGATGGCCCAGGGACAAGATGGAACCTGAAATGCCAGGGTCTTTTGGGCCCAACACATCACTATATGATGAGGATGAGCACTAAATCAGTTATTTGNAAGGAAACGGGCCCTTTCCACTACCACCACTAACTGGCTCCATACTGGCTACACTTATCACATATCAACATGTAGAAGGCAGTTTCAGTTCTAATTCAGAGCATTAACACCCTATACAAAGCCCACAAATGGACAATCCACAATTGCTTTATCCTGAGAGCTATCTGCCACATGTTCCCATGAAGTGACTAACAGTGCAACTTGTGAATGCATATGCTCCCACCAGGACCGACATCAATACAGCCCATTTCTCTTGGGCCAAATGATTTTTCTTACCTAATTTCCAAGTCTCCTTGACAAGGCAGGAGGAACTTGAGCATTTGTACGGCTGGACTGTTATGGGAACATGAGAGAATATGCAGTTGAGTAAGGCTTCTATACTCTGAAACCACTGAGCCCAGTTCAGTGCAATGCTGGGTTTTGGATTCTTGTTTACTGATTCCCCAGCTCACCTTTGTGGGTCTTTCTGTTCATTTTCTTAACTGGCAGGTATCCTTCCCCACCCTCAATAAAATAAAGTACATACTATATATTGGGTAAGACAAGATAGAGCAGCATTTCTACAAGAAAAACAGGCTTGAGGATCATGGCACAGTAGATGCTTGCATGACTCACTGATAGTGCTCAGGGGTGAAGTTTAGCACCACTTTTTTTTTCTTTAACTATTTAGAAATTAAACAACTCTTAAAATACAATGCTTGAACAGTGATAAGTGTAACCCTATGTATAAAATGCTATTTTGTAAATTGGAAGTGGATGGCTCAGTCCAGAGCTGAGAACCCTACATCAATCTATGGCACCTGAGAGCACCTGATGTCACATATCAATGACATAACCTTCATTCCCTTCAGCAGCATGAGACACCTTCATCTTATGAATGTGAAGGAGCCGAACCTGTCAGTAAGAGACACGCATCCTCGGCATTCCAATGCTGTCATCATTTCTTTCAATCATTCCAGGTCTGTGATCATCCCTGGTACAACCTCTCTGCCCAGTTTAAAAACAAAACAAAACAAAACAAAACAAAACAAAACAAACAACAAACCGAGACCTGGAAGTGACACCTAGAATAGAGCATAGAAAGTAGCTCTACTTCCCTTCCTCCATTCTTGCCACAAGAAACTCATATGATCTTATGACTTGAGGATTTATCCATTTTGGAAAGCCACACCATCACCATATCAATCTTATAAAAGAAATCAAAATATATGCTCACCAAGTTTAGGCCACATCTGCTTCATGAGTCTATATGAACGTTGCTGAAAACCAGTGTTTCATCCTCAGGAGCCTTTGTTCCAGCTCGCTGTTTCCTTTGAATTGCCTGAGCAGTGCCTTTGAGACAGAGTTTTCAAAGCACCTTCCTTGTTTCCCACCAAGTGAGTGAAAAGAATTGGCTAACAGCTATTTTGGAATGAGTATAGATGGTAGAGGGAATGTCAAGAGTGTAAATGAGCAACAGAAACAGTTTGGACATTTGCACTGGTGAGGTGAGGAGTCCCAGTACAGTAGGCGAGTGAAAGGTTCACCTGATTTTATTACACAGCATTGTTCTAGAGTCCTACTGAGGACTGATATATCAAGTCTTCCTACTTCTGTAGGCAAATCAGAAAAAAAGAAATCCCCTACTTAAAGGTCCCTCAGGATGTTTGCCTGTGAAGAAAACAAGCTCAGAGATCCTGGAGACTCTCCTATGACAGTATGTCCTAAAGCCCAACCCAACTACCTGTTTATAAGTCTGTGCTTCTGAGAACTTAGATGTAGCTACATAGGCATTGCTACTAGAGAGTTGAGGTATCCGGTGGTAAGGAAGTGATCTCTCCTTTCAGACCTGCTTACGATGATGACATTAGACCTTTATGGGTATCTCCACTCCATTCCTCAGCAGGCTATGCCACAGAGATCTCTGTTCAACACCAGGAGACTCAATGTAGGAAAAGTACCAGAACATCCTCTGAGAAACCTTCACAGCTTACTGTAAAATGAAATGTCATCACAGGACTTCGAATCTTGGTAAAAGAATCTTGTCCAGGACTCAGAGGGACTCATGGTGCCCACATTCAACCCTAACATGGCGTTCACTTATGAAGCATAGAGGTTGTGAATCAACTCGGTACACAATAAACTGGAAGTTTAAAACAGAGTATTTAAAACAACCTAAAATGATTCATGTTGGTCTCTGTGGCCCAGACTGCCTGGCAATATAGCTAATTGACGGGGTAGGCTGTGGGAGCTTGGGGAAGAAGCCTCCATGGATCATGGTCAATTCCTGTTTTCAGTGTGTGACCAACACATGTGGGAAATTACCAGACAATGGTCTTCTGAAACCACACAGCCATTCTCACTGGTTATTGGAGCCCTGATCCAATAGAACTCCAGACTGGGGAAAGGCTGATATAAGTAAGGTGTGGGCTGCTCGTGTTCTGTTGTATTCAATGTATCCCCACACTCTCCAGTCAGCGGGAGACAGACTTGGCATTAAATGGTGCAGTAATAGAAGTAACTGGGCCAGGAAGAGGAGGCATCTGTTCCGATGATGCCATCGCCATAGGTGGCCACAGGGGGGTGAGACTGGTCAAGAAGCTGTGTGTCAGCTGTGTGTCATGATTGTAGAGGGGCGGGGCTTGAAGTGCACTATTATGGAAACAGTGTTGTCCAGAATCAATACACTCTGCATAACTGATTGTCACATTCTCTCTTTGATACCTCGTGAGTTTGATTGATTTTCTGAAGTCACTGGTAATTGGAGACTTAAAACCACCTTTCCTGAACAAGGAGTCTGTAGTGTGGATCTGATCCCAGTCTTGTTCCTTAGAAAATTCAGGTAAATATGTGGCTGTGTGCTTGATGCCTTTTTCATTGATGAATTCAATCTGTTTCCGATGGACCAACCTCCCAGTTCATGTAATCACTTGCATCTTCAAAGTTAGTAAGGAGGGAGACAGAACAGACAAGTTTGGGCAGCTCCTCTCGGGTCAGGGGTGGGAACCAGCTGTCCTTAAGTGCACTGATTAATGTGTATTCGCTGAGTTCTGAATGAAGATTCATGGCTGAGAAGGTCCCAATGCAGCCACGAAACTGCTTGTCTCACCCTGTCTTCCAGGTCACAAAGAGAGGATAGGGGTCACTGGTGAATCTGGGAAGTCTTGGCTGTAGAAGGCCATAGAAGTGACAGTAGAGTACATCAAAACAGTAGCAGCAAATTTCTGCAGTCACCACCAGGTTCTTAGTGGTATTGGCAGTTAGTTCCATTGAGCCAGGGGAGAGGGATCAGGGCTGCAGAAGCAGGATTCATTCCTGTAATAGGAGAGTTTCCAGGTACCAGAGTTAAGTTGGATACATTTTTCATACAACTGCTGCTGTCCACATGCTGGTGGTTTTGAAGACCTGAACTTGAGCCAAGAACAGTTTTGGACTGAATTTGTAGTTGCTTACTTTGTGCTGAGTTGTGGTAATATCTTTTACAAAGAATATTTTTTGTCTTTGAAGTGAATGAACTTTGACAGAATTTGCTGGCAAATCCATAATATGTCTTGGGATGATTTACAGCTATATTAAATCTGCTATCCTGTGGTATGATATTTAAATCCCATTACACTATTAAAACATCTTAACATCACCAGCCATATTATATCTTGAATTCCCCATGTAATAAGCATTTAGAACTGTAACTGATAAATAGCTTATAATCTCTACTCTTCCACACCCCCAAAAGTGTGTTCATGTGTGTGTGTATTTGTGTGTATGTGTGTGTGTTGTGTTGCTCATTTCCTGAAAACTTCCCAAAAAGTAAAAGCAATAAATATTGTATAAGTTTTGAAAGCAACATATAGGTATAGAAGATTACATAAGCATGTGGACTCATGAGCTAGTCTATGTCTATTGAGATCAGTATGATAGTTACTTCTCTTGTAACATTCTGTTGAAAATTTCCAAAGAAGAGAATTCCTTATTCCTTCCCCAATCCATGATTTCTATATTGTTTAGAAAATACAGATTAAAACCATATATTAGGAAAAGACAAAAGACAAAAAGAGAGAAGAAGATTCAAATTTGACCTTAAACATATTTTAAATTAGCCCCGGGGAAGTATTATTGATAGAATGCCTATTATTTTGTGAATTCATTCTATAAAGTATATTAGAAGATTTACTTTTTTATAAAAACAGGTCATGAGAACACTTGTACCTTTACCTAACAAATTCACACAGTAATGGTTATTCTTCAAAGAATAATATTGCAGTGAATAGAATGAATAGGTTTTCAAAGCAAAATTTTACTTAATACACATACAATGTGTGACCAAATTTAAAGTAGATACTCTGCCTTTTATACTCCTGAATAATTTAGAGAGACCACAGACATAGTAGAAAATTATTAATATTAAAGTTAAGTACAGCTACATAACTTGTTAAAAAATAATATTACTGGCACAGTGCCAACATAGTTTTATAGTTAGAAACATCAACCAAATAATGTTGAGATTCTAGATTAGGAACAATTGTAATGAGCATTTTAAAATGTTGGTATTTAGAATTGTAAGAACATCATCTGCTACTTTTGCATAAGAACAGTGGAGACAAATGTAACAGTTATTTGACATATATAACAGTGCTTTTGAAGCATTGCTCTTTACTATTGAGGAATGAATCTTTGAATTCCAGCCCAGAGCTAGAATAACTGCCAAGAAATATAAAAACTTGATAAGTTATGATTAAGAATTTATTTTAAAATTAAATTCCAGAATGATGGAGGATACAACAGAAAATGAAAAGGTTGTTATAACTATCATTAAGTTGTGCCAACTATAAAACCTATTACAGTGCCTAAAGCAACGCTGTTACCATTATACTTTATGTAAGGATACGCATGTTTCCATCACTGACACTGATTTTCCATGCAGATTGTTGATCTATTTTTTAGCACCTAGAAATGCTTTGAAAAATTCTTGAAATTTTAGAAAATTCAACCTAGATTAACCATATATTAAATGCATCACCATGTAGACTCTACTACGGAAGGAATAGAAACATCTTTATGGAGCCTTCTAAGTTCTAATTTTGTACACATTTTAATCATTGGTAGTTAAAAACTAGTTCTTGAATTATTGCATTACTGTATTACTGTATTTTCACAATGTAAGTAAAGTCTACAGTATATTTGGCCAATTTTTATATTACTTCATATACCTGAATGCTAATTCTGTTCTGAATAATGAATCTTGTTAAAAAATGGACATTTAAATCCATATAATTTTATGTATTCACTTGTATATAGAATATACTCACAATCTTTGTTGTACCTGTATACTACTTTATGTCTTGGTTACTTTTATGATATTTATTTGCTTCTTTGTTTTATTTGCATTTTGTTGATATATTAGCTTACTGTGTTTTATTTTTATTAGTTATTTTTTTCTATTTACATTTCAAATGTTATCCTCTTTCCTAGTTTCCTCTCCAAAAATCTCCTATCCACTCCCCCCTACCCCTGCTACCCAACACACCCACTCTTGCTTCCTGGCTCTGGAATTCCCCTGCACTAGGGCCTAGAACATTCATAAGGCCCAGGGCTTCTCCTCCCATTGATGACTGATTAGGCCATCCTCTGCTACTTATGCAGATAGAGATACAAGTCTTACCATGTGTTTTCTTTGATTAGTGGTTTAGTCCCAGGGAGCTCTGAGGGTACTGGTTAGTTTGTATTGTTGTTCTCTTATAGGTCTGCAAACCCTTTCAGCTCCTTGGGTACTTTCGCTAGTCCATTGAAATATTCAAGAAATTATCTACTCAGATTTCTTAATTTGTGATGAAATTCTATCCAATTTTTAGTATATCTGTGCACATGCCATGCATCTAAATTTTGGTCACATTCAAAGTTTGTTGTTCTTGTTGTTGTTGTGTTGTTGTTGTTGGTGGTGATATTAGTGTTTGTCTAAGTTAAAAAAATAATCTCTGATTCTAATTCATTTAGTTCTCTTGTAAGATAGCTTATTTTCGTTCAATAATCTAATATATCATTTTGATTTGAAACAAACATAAATGCATGTATATGCAACATATGTACAATTAGTAGTTATTTATTATATAATTGTGTATATATATATATATATATATATATATATATATATATATATATATGATCTGTATACATGGAGAATGTGATTGAATTTAGGTATAATTTACATAGAAACAGTAATGTTAATTTTATATTTTGAGATTTTAACCAAAGATACAAATCAGTGCAATTATGACAGTATCAAATTATTAAATATATCAATGTAGAAAGTGTCTACTTCTTCAAATTTGAATTTTGTTTATTTGGGTGCATGATTATGATGTTTTCATTTATTTTCAATGTTCTTAATAGAAACTATGGAAATGCTTTTTGAGGTGCTGCTTGTCAGATGTCTGACATTGGCCAAGGACTAGGAAATGGGCTTCAGACAGGCCTCTGACATTGGCCATGAGAAGGAAGTAAGCTCAGGCAGGATTCTGACATTAGGGCATGATAAGGAAGTGAATTTCAGTGAGAATTTAACTTTAGGCTATAATAGGGAAGTAGGTAGGGTAAGACATGAATTTTAACCTTAGGGTGCAACAAAAGAAGTAGGCTACAGGCAAGATTTGGGGCTTGGAAAAAGGAAATGGGCTCAAGTATTTTGGTCATTATAAGAAGCCCTTTTAAACAACTGTCATGGGAGTAATCACAGGACTTTGCTTATTGCCTTGATAGTTCCTTATTGTACTGCTTGCCCTTAATACTTGCATTTAATTAAAATGGTATAAAAGGCAGATTGGGAAAATTAAATTTGCCTTCAGTCTCAGAATTGACTGGAGTCATGCAACAATGTTGTCTAACTGTCTTATTTCTTTTTAATCCTCACACCTGTGCTGGAGAACCTATTGACTGACTGAGCAGTCTACTTAAAATCAATAGACAAAGTTTTATATTCTACATTCTGTCAATTTCATCCCAACTTTACCTTAGCAAAATGTCAAATTGCTGCCACAATTAATTTTATTTTGCTTTTGGAATATTAAATGCACCCACATAAAGATACACACAGACAAACAAATGCACACAAGCACATGCATGCATCAAAATATATATTCTTGTGTCCTTTGGGTTCTTCTAGTTAATGTCTAGAAATTTTTTCAGTGTCACGTCATGTTTCAGTGGACCATATCTATTGAGTTGTGAAAATTATTCCCCGGAACTTTTCAAGTTTTGTTTAAATGTTTGTGATATTACATTTTTGTAATGTGAAGGAATAGAGTTGTTATTTTAATTGCTATATACACATAGAAAAATTGTATATTGTTGTTGTTGTTGTTTAGGCAGCTATGTTGATAATTTATTAGTGTAGCTTATTTGGCAGTTTTAGAAGGAATCTATTACTCCTAGCTCTTAAGATCTTTTCCCTTTTTTATTCTGTTCCACAAGCCTCAAAAGGAAGAGTTATGTCACAGATATAGTACTTGGTCATGGGTACTATACTGCCATTTGATGTGCATTCTGTTCAGCTGTGATTTCTGTAACAATCTTCATCTGTTACAAGTACACAATTCTTTGCACAGGAGTGAAACATATACTTATCAGTGGGTATAGAATAAATATTTAGAAAAAAGTTTAGGTATTGGGATGGTTTAATGTAAGTAGTACAGTTTTCTAAAGGATTCATTACCACAACAGCTACATATCATTCTTTTTGTTCTGAGCAATAAGCATGCTTTGTAAGTCCTTCATGTTGAGCAGGCCTTAAATTCAATCAGAAAATTGTTAGTTCACTTTATGCCATGCATGCCATTAACTAAACTTAATGGTATTGTATTATGCTTGTCCTTGTCTATTTCACAGGAATCATTGCTAGGTATGACTTTTGATTTATTCTTTGCCTTGGAGACTGCATCGTGCCCTTTAGTCCCATGGAAGCTAGTTTCCTCATCCTCAAGGACAAGGCTTTCATTTCAGTAATGGAGATCTGCACTCTACAAGAAACACATCTTAGTTTTAAAATATTAATATCCTAAAAAAATATGAACCAAACATTGATGTACCAAAATTTATGAAAATATATTACTGAAATTAACGATACTGATTAACCTCAATCCATTTGATGTGTTAGAATGGTGGGTCATGTCTCAACAGCACACTAGGCCAAGACAGTTCCATGTGGAAGAGGTTTTATTGGGAGAGACAAGGTGGTGGCAGAAAGAGAAGGGGGAAAGAGAGAGAGGAGGGGGTATGCCCCTTATTTATAAGGAAAATGAAATAAAGGTGGGAGATGAACCCAATGGATTCTGGGATATGGTGGCCGATGTCTTGACACCAGGTCTGTAAGCAGTGCTGTGACCTGTGTGATATCATAGGTTTTGGAGGTCCTGATGCCAACACCATTCATAAGAGATAATTTCAATACCTCAATGTCTTCAACAAACTTTCACTCTTAACAAAATATAAACAGATAACCTTCATAAATAAATTGCATTAGCTACCATGTGGGCTTAACTGATATTTACAAAATATTTTGTCAAACACAAAAGATTGCATATTATAGTCAACATCACAAAAAGACTTTATAAAATATATTATATCTGGGACTCAAAACAGATCTTGACAAATTCAAAAGGACTAGAATAATTCTGATTATCTTCTCTGAGTATAATGAAATAATGGTAAATAACCTATCAACATATCTCTAGTAAGTACAAAATTTACAGAGATTAAATGACTCAACACTTAATGAGTCAAAGAAAAATAATAAAGAAAGAAAGATGTGGGGAGCTTTGGGAGCCACTTGGCAGGAATCTGACATTGGCCAAGGACAAGAAAATGGGCTTCAGACAAGAATCTGACATTGGGTCATGACAAGGAAGTAAGCTCAGGCAGGAATCTAGTGTTTGGCCAGAACAGGGAAGTAAGCTTAGGCAGGAATCTAATGTTAGGCCAGAACAGGCAGGTAAGTTCATAAAGGAATCTTAATTTTAGGGTGGAATAAAAGAAGTAGGCTTCAGGCAAGAATCTGATTTTGGGCTTGTGCAAAGAAGTAGGCTCAGATATTTTGGTCACCCTGATAAGCTTTTAGAAACAGCCATCACAAGAGTGATCACGGGACGTTGCTTATTGCCTTGCTAGTTCCTTGACTCTTTGTGTTTATTGCTTGCATGTAGTCAAATGGTATAAAAGCAGATTAGAAAAAGATAAACCTACCTTCAGTCTCAGAATTGACTGAGGCCATGCTGCAGTATTGTCTACTTGTCTCTTTCTTTTCAATCCTTGCTTCTGCACTGGAGAACTTATTGACAGATAGAGCAGGCTTGGTCAGAAATAAAACTTTCCTGGAACTAAACTGAAATAAAACAAAACACAATGGTACATTTACACAATGGAGTACTACTCAGCTATTAAAAGCAATGAGTTTATGAAATTCTTAGGCAAATGGATGGATCTGGAGGATATCATCCTGAGTGAGGTAACCCAATCACAAAAGAACACACATGATATGCACTCACTGATAAGTAGATATTAACCCCGAAACTTAGAATACCCAAGATACAATTTGCAAAACACATGAAACTCAAGAAGAAAGAGGACCAAAGTGTGGATACTTTGTTCCTTCTTAGAATGGGGAACAAAATACCCATGGAATAAGTTATAGAGACAGAGTTCAGAGCTGAGATGGAAGGAAGTACCATCCAGAGACTGCCCCACCTGTGATTCATCCCATAAACAAACACCAAACCCAGACACTATTTCATATGCCAGCAAAATTTTGCTGACAGGACCCTGGTATAGCTTTCTCTTGTGAGGATGTGCCAGTGCCTGGCAAATACAGAAGTGGATGCTCACACTCATCTATTGGATGGAACACACAGCCTCCTAATGAAGGAGCTAGAGAAAGTACCCAAGAAGCTAAAGGGGTCTGCAACCCTATAGGAGGATCAACAATGTGAATTAACCAGTACCCTCCAAAGCTTGTGTCTTTAGTTGCATATGTAGCAGAAGATGGTCTACTAGGCCATCAATGGGAGGAGAGGCCCTTGGTCTTGAGAGTATTGTGTGCCCCAGTACAGGGGAATGCCAGGGCCAGGAAGTGGGAGTGGGTGGGTTGGGGAGCAGGGTTGAGGGAGGGTGTGGGGTACATTCAGTGGGGAATCTAGGAAAGAGGATAGCATTTGAAATGTAAATGAGGAAAATATCAAATAAAAAATTAACATTTAAAACAAAACAAAGCACAGTGATACCTCTAGATAATATTGAAATAAATCCTATAAAGGAAATATATATTGTTATGAAAATTTGTACATTTAAATGCCTACCTTAAAAACTAGAAAAAGAACAAATAAATTACTTAATCATGCACCTCAGAAAAATTCAAGTACAAAAATATAGTACTAAAGTATATTCAAACTCAATTCCAATAAACACAAAGAAGTAATAAAAATCACAGTTGAATTTAACGAAATAGAAACAAAAAACATGATGCAAATAATGAATTAATCCAACACCTCATTCTTTGGAAAGATAAACAAATGAACAATATTAAAAGAGACTAGCTACAAGACAGACAGACAGACAGACAGACAGGGAAAGAGAGATTGGGACATACTAAGATAATCAGGAATGAAATAAATGAAACTTTAAAAAGGTATTGCAGAAATTCAGATCACTATAAAAGAATATTTTAAAAATTGTACTCAACAAATGCATGAATTCTTAGATTAGACAAACCACTAATTTAAATCAAGCAACAATAAATAGACCAAATAGACTCCTAACAAATGAGATTAAAATAGCAATGTAAAAGACTTTTAACTAAAATGTCCAGACCCATATATATATACACAATAATATTACTAGGCTTTTCACATAAGATTTTCAGCCAATATCTTAAATATTAAAAACATATAAAAGCTTGAGAACTAAGCCATGAGAGACTACCCTTGATGTTATTAATGCTATTTTCTGACACTTTCAGACAGGAACATAGCACACATGTCTTCTGAGAGGCTTCACCCACCAGCTTATAGAAACAGATGCAGAGACTCACAGCCAAACATTAGTTGGAGCACAGGAAATCATTTGGAAGAGACAGACCAAGGATTGAAAGACTCAAACACTCAGGATGAGATGTGGAGAAAGAGGAACACTCCTTCATTGCTACTGTGATTGAAGGCTTGTACAACCACTTTGGAATCAGCATAGTGGTTGCTCAGAAAACTGGACATAGTGCTACCTGAGGAACCAGAAGTACCACTCCTGGGCATATGACCTGAAGATGATCCAACATATAACAAAGACGTATGCTCTACTATGTTCATAGTAGCCATATTTATAGTAACCAGAAGCTGGAAACAACCCAGATGTACCTCAACAGAGGAATAGATTCAAGCCTTATTTTAAATGATGGTTCTTAAATGCTTTAACCTCTATTGTACCCAACACCCACCAGAAGTAGTGGAAAAGAAGGATATGGGGAAATGGGCCTGTCTAGAAAGGTTCTTTGGAGCAATGGCAATCTGTCTCTTCTGGAAATTAGCAGTTCAACTCACAAGTTAGCAATGGTAGCATGATCCATTGGCAAACACCTCACAGATACAATAACAGTTAGGTAGGGTGAGGATAACAAACATGAATAAACAGTGATGGCACTAGCCAGGAGAGACAGCCAGGCATTAGCCTAGGCTGAAGTCAGCAGGAAAGACCAAGAGGAATGCCTGTAGAGGCTCTCTGCTGTGCCTCTCTTAGGGAAGCAAAGATAAGCCAAGGCTGGAGACCCAAAAGCATTGAATAACTAGCTGTACCAGAAAGCTTAGCTCAGCCTCCATCACAGTCCACCAAGTCCTATTTATATCCACCAAGCATCATGTGTCCTCCATGGCATCTGCCTCAGCATGTGCATCTGTCACAGCTGAAACCACATCGCCAATCACCCAGAGTCTGGAAGCATAAAGAAACTGCAGCACATCACCATAAGTATTTTGTGACATTTCTATGGAGGCAGACCAAAATATGTGTGTAGTTACCAAAGAATCCCTCATCACATGTCCTTTCACATGTTCACTAGAGCAAGGCATTCTCTCTCCTGTGTTTCAGTGAAACATTCCTGCATGAGTCTGTGTTAATGTTTCACCTGGCCTTTCAGCTAAACATTCCTTCACATATTTTCCCCAGCATAACACCATCCAAACAACCCATAAGTTTCCACTTCAGGAAACTTATATGTACCACAATTTTATTACCTCATCATCAAAAGCACGGGTACTTAGATTCTTTCTGTTTCCTAGAACTTTATATAAAGCAGAAAAGATGATGGCTGAGCAAGGATCTATAGAGTAGGATATCTTTTGGTCATTTGGGAAGGCCTAATATAGCTGGATAATATGGTGGACTAACATTTAGCTAGTTTTGAATTCTCTGATTTCCAGAGTGACTGTGTGAATTTGCAACCCCACCAACAGTGATCAAGGTTTCCTTTTTGTTACATGTCTTCTGGCATGTGTGTTAGATTGTTTTGGAAATCTTTTTTTCTTTCCAACTGTAGTTGTATGAAATTTCCACATTTTTTTAATTTGCATCTACCTAACTAGTAGTGATGATGAAAGATTTTATGAGATACCTCTTATTGTTTCTTTGTTTATTTATTCATTCATTCATCTTTTGTGTACCCTGTGTAGAAATTCCATGCCTCATTTTTTCCAATTTTTATTAGATATTTTCTTCATTTACATTTCAAATGCTATCCCAAAAGTCTCCTATACCCTCCCCCATCCCCCGCCTTGCTCTCCTATCTACCCATTCCCACATCTTGGCCCTGGCATTCCCCTGTACTGGGGCATATAATGTTTGCAAGACCAGGGCCCTCTCTTTTCAATGATGGCCAATTAGGCCATCTTCTGCTACACGCACAGCTAGAGACAAAAGGTCTGGAGGTACTGGTTAGTTAATATTGTTATTCCACCTATAGGGTTGGAGACCCCTTCAGCTCATTGGGTAATTTCTCTAGCTCCTCCACTGGGAACCATGTATTCCATCTAATAGTTGACTGTGAGCATCCACTTTGTTTTCCAGGCTCTGGCATAGCCTCACAGGAGACAGCTATATCAGGGCCTTTTCAGCAAAATCTTGCTGGCGTATGCAATAGTGTCTGCATTTGGTGGCTGATTATGGGATGGATCCCGGGCTGCAGCAGTCATTTGTTGGTCAATCCTTTTGTCTCAGCTCCACACTTGATCTCTGTAATTCCTTCAATGTGTGCTTTGTTCCTAATTCTAAGAAAGGGTGAAGTGTCTACACTTTGGTCTTCATTCTTCTTGAGTTTCATGTGTTTTGCAAATTGTATCTTGGGTAATCTAAGTTTCTTGGCTAATGTCCACTAATCAGTGAGTACATGTTATGTGAGTTCTTTTGTGATTGGGTTACCTCACTCAGGATGATACAGTCCAGATCCATCAATTGGCCTAGGAATTTCATAAATTCTTTGTTTTTAATAGCTGAGTATTACTCCATTGTGTAAATGTACCACATTTTCTGTATCCATTCCTCTGTTGAGGGACATCTGGGTTCTTTCCAGCTTCTGGCTATTATAAATAAGGATGCTATGAACATAGTGGAACATGTGTCCTTATTACCAGTTGGAACATCTTCTGGATATATGCCCAGGAGAGGTATTGCAGGATCCTCAGTAGTACTATGACCAATTTTCTGAGGAACTGATTTCCAGAGTGGTTGAACCAGCTTGCATTCCCACCAACAGTGGAGGAGTGTTCCCCTTTCTCCACATCCAGGCCAGCATCTGCTGTCACCTGAATTTTTGATCTTAGTCATTCCGACTGGTGTGACGTGGAATCTCAGGGTTGTTTTGATTTACATTTCCCTGATAATTAAGGATGTTGAACATTTTTTCAGGTGCTTCTGAGCCATTCTGTATTCCTCAGTTGAGAATTCTTTGTTTAGCTCTGTGCTCCATTTTTTAAATGGGGTTATTTGATTTTCTGGTGTTAACCTTCTTGACTTCTTTATATATATTGGATATTAGGCTCCTATCTGATTTAGGATTTGTAAAGATACTTTGCCAATCTGTTGTTGGCCTTTTTGTCTTATTGACAGTATCTTTTGCCTTACAGAATCTTTGCAACTTTATGAGGTCAATTCTTGATCTTATAGCACAAGCCATTTTTGTTCTATTCAGGAATTTTTCCCCGGTGCCCATATCTTCGAGGTTTTTCCCACTTTCTCCTCTACAAGTTTCAGTATCTCTGGTTTTATGTGGAGTTCCTTAGACAATTTAGACTTGACCTTAGTACAAGGAGATAAGAATGGATCAATTCCCATTTTCTACATGATAACTGCCATTTGTGCCAGCACCATTTGTTGAAAATGCTGCCTTTTTAAACTGGATGGTTTTAGCTCCCTTGTCAAAGATCAGGTGACCATGGGTGTGTGGATTCATTACTCGGTCTTCAATCCTATTCCATTGATCTACCTGTCTGTTGCTGTACCAGTACCATGCAAATTTTAATACAATTGCTATGTAGTACATCTTGAGGTTAGGCATGGTGATTCCACCAGAAGTTCTTTTATTCTTGAGAAGAGTTTTTACTATCCTATGTTTTTTGTTGTTCCAGATGAACTTTCAAATTTCCCTTTCTAAATCGTTGAAGAATTGAGTTGGAATTTTGATGGGGATTGCATTGAATGTGTAGATTACTTTAGGCAAGATAGACATTTTTATTATATTGGTCCTGCCAATCCATGAGCATGGGAGCTCTTTCTATCTTCTGAGATCTTCTTCAATTTCTTTTTTCAGAGACTTGAAGTTCTTATCATACAGATCTTTCACTTCCTTAGTTAGAGTCATACTAAGATATTTTATATTGTTTTTGACTATTGTGAAGGTTGTTGTTTCCCTAATTTCTTTCTTTTGCCTTATTTCTTTCTTTTCCCTAATTTCTTTCATGTGTGAAACACATGAAAATTCTTCGTATAAAGAGGAGCTCTTTATTATAACACAGAAATTCACAACTGGTCAAAATATAAACACCAAGAGACTGTACAATGCCCTGACATAAATAGTATATCTGTATCATATTGTCTATGGGTGATTTTTTATATCAATTTTACACAAGCTAACGTCATCAGAGGAGGAAACATCAATTAAGAAAATGATTCTATAAATTTAATAAATTCTATCAATGCATTCAATATGATTTTATTATATTTATCCATATTTTCTGTCACTCCAGCAAGTTTCAGAACTGTGGTATCCCTTCCTACATTATACCCACTTTTGTTTTATGACCTTCTGAATCCATGTGTATTTTCCGTATAATTATTAGTGTGGTGTCCACTGGTGCGTAGTTGACTATCCAGAGTCATAGCTTTCAAATAAATTGACTATGAATCTCTCAGAAGCCAATAATTATCTATAGCTTCTCAGCTAACATGAGGCCTTCTGAGATGTTCCTCTCTATATACTAAAATATTGATCAGCTTTTCATTTTGCAGAATTAAAGAATCTAAATACTTATGGTGTTGTGTAGTAATTATTTAATCTATAGAAAATTATAAATACACATTATAAAACAAGTTTGAAAAGAAGCAAAGGTGTATTTTTCAGTTTCAAGACAACTAAAATAAATTTAAGCCTTGCAAAATATCAATTCACAAGCATGCAAAGGAGCAACTAATAAAAATAATGAACAGGTTCAAAGTAGAATACAATGAATTATTTAGTTATAATTATTTTGTTAGTAATTTTACAGTGCACACATGTCCTTAACCTAGAAGTGTAGCTACATATACAATTGTATTAGTTGTAATTGAACGCCTGGTAATGTATCTAAATTTAAAATTATGTTATTGTTAATAAAGTATATTTTAATACCACTGGTGCTATTATTAAAAGCTAATTTGATTCACCTCTTTTCCATCATGCTTAACAGGAAAGAGTCTATTCTAACGAGAGCAGTCTAATGAGGGCAGTCCTTCATTTGCTGTTTTGCTTCTGGACTACTCACAGCATCTTCGGTTTTGATTGATTGCTGACACAATCTCCATTTTTTTCACTTTTCTTTCTACATACTCCATGACTAATTTAGCTTACTCCTGATGTGGTGACAGTACAATTTGCATCCTCTGACCCTCAGTTGGTTTTAGACTTCCCACATAAGTTTTGATCCTCATCTTACTTTAAGGAGGAATGGAACTTATACATTAGGAATTTTGTTCTTTGGGAGAAAATTTATCCATTGTCTTTAAACCAAATTATAACCCCAACTAATTATGTCCACAGATGAAACACTTTCTCAGTGCATTTTCTAGAAACACAAACATACATTATATAGTATCTATTAATATTTTAAGTTAACTGGTGTTATGAAATACATTTTCTTGTGATATTCATATTATTTGAAAACTTATTTTGTTTTTACATATACCACCAAATTAAATGATTTGCAGTATAACTCATGATGCTAATTATCTCTTATGTTGGTCACATCCACTTGTTAATTTTTATACCATGCTACATAATTCTTGAACATATTGTTACAATATTTTTAACAATAGCTTATAGTTATGTTAATATACAATCAGTTAGAGAGGGTTCATGGCAGTTACACTTAAAGTTGTTTATAACATGTGTGTGTGTATTTGTATGTGTGTTTACTTAATGGTGTTTTATTATTTCAAAGTTTATAATTAATATTTGGGAAAGCATTTGTAGAAATCAAAACATTCATGTGACTAAGTCATTTGTTTAATCATCAGGTGATATTTCAAAATTTATCCTGTAATAACCATTCACCAATTGTATTATGAAATAAAGTCTCTGTCACTAATTTATCATTTTGGTTTTTCTGTTGGTTTTGTATGTTTTTGTTTTTAATTTATTTTTATTTTTGTTAATTTATCATTTTATTTATTTACATTTCAAATGTTTTCTCCTTCCCAGTCTCCCCTTTGCAAACCTTCATCCCATTACCCTCCCCTTTGCCTCTAAGAGAGTGATCCTAACCCATTCACCAACTCCAGCCTCACCCCTCTAGGATCTTCCAATGCTGGTACATCATCCCTCCACAGGACCAAGGGCCTCCTCTCCCATTGATGCCAGATATGGCAATCCTCTCCTATGTATATATACACCCATGTATACATATATACTCTTTGGTTGATGGTTTAGTCCCTGAGAGCTCTGGGTTGTCCAGCTAGTTGCTTCCTATGAGGTTGCAATCCCCTTCAGCTCTTTATAATGGAATCTTTCTAAAATTTAAATTTAATGATATAAAATATCATTATTCCTAGATTGTCAAAATTTAAATTGTGTGCTGTGTTCCTAGCTTACAAGTTGTGGATTAATTTTACTTTTTTTTCCAGCAAAATGTATGGTAACATTAAAAAAAAATCATTAGTGAGGTAAAATAAACTAAAAAAGATAAATGTTGCATGATGTATGCCATGTGTGTATGATACATTTGAATATGCATTTTGAATACTCACATAGGTAAAAAAATTAGTAAGCATCCATGCAAAAGTCCTTTCAAGAGAATGGAGACAAAGAACACCAATTTAAATGATATTGAGGAACAGAAAGGAATAAATTGTGGTAATTGGGAAAATAGGAGAATATAGGGTTAAGGGGTCCTTCATTCTGCTCCACCACAGGTCTCAGACAGCTCCTGGAGGCTGGAAGTTTTGCCAGGCAGGTGTTGGGCTATGGGAAGCCATGGGACATCACTACGTGGGTTGGGGAGTACAGTCTGAGGTCCCTGGCACAGCTGGAGCTGACTTGGGGATCCCGGACCTGCAAGGAGACCAGGACTATCTGGTTCTCAGGCTCTTGGACAAACAGGCACTTATGGATGCCTTGGAAGAGCTGAGAGTGGAGTGGGGACCAAAGGGCTGGATCTAGCCCATGGCCGAAGGGGAAAAGAGGGGAAAGCTCTGGCTGGATCTTGTAGGGAGGAGAAAGTCCTTGGCTTGGTCAGCAGGTGGCTTGAATTGTTGGAGGCCTTGGCTGGGAGCACCAAGAGGTCTTCTGCAAGAGATTAAATGGCTGGCTCTTTAGGCAAAAGTCTGCTCCATTGCTCCCCACAGTGGATCCCAATGAAAAGAGGCAGTCCATGGTTTTAAGACATTGATTGTCTGGTGGAAAGTAGATGAATAAAACCTTACTGGACTTCTCAGGGTCACCGGGCTTTCCAACCTTAGCTCAACAAGGAACTAGGCTTCATTTCACAGTCCTACAGGAGAATAAAGGAGGAAAATAAATAATGTAACAGACTTTTCCAAAAATGTATATGAAAATTCATTACAACAGAAGCTTTTATAAGTTCTTCTACACATGAACACAGGCAAAAATTAAAATGTAAGTGTCTTATAGCAGGAAAACAATGCATATAGTAGATACACAAATCACCAAAAATTATTCACTTCCAGTAATGAACTTATCTATTGGAATTGTTGGCCAGTGAAATACCAAATTCCATCAAGAATTGTAATCTATTCATAATGTAATTGACTCTTGCTTACCTTCCAGAACTTGGCAATTTCTTTTTTGAAGAAACTGTGGTTTTGACTCTTAGAACATAAAGGAATAAATTTAACCTCATTTTTATTCATTTCACAGTGCTGGAGATTCCCATTCTTATAACAGGAGAATAAAAGTAAGCATCAGTCATTTTTAGTGATGAATGCTTTGTATTATAATAACTACAAGCTTGTCAAAACATGCCCATTGGTGTAATAGTGATGCAGACATCAAAAGATTCACTCACGCTTTTCTTGTTTAATTGAAATCCCACTTCACATAGTAACATCCATATCTCAAACAACAATTAGGCTGAGTTGCTATGGTTACATAAGTCATAACACATACAATAGAACCTATTTCAATTATTCTGCTAAGGAGGACTAATACTAAATCAACTACTAATGCCTTATTGTTATAGCCATAAATTCAAGCATCTCTGCACCATTATCAAAGAAGCTTCTGTTAATAGGAGATGATTATCAACAAAAAGATCCACAATTGGAAAGTCCAACGTGTGGATACTTCATTCCTCCCTAGAATAGGGAATAAAGTATCCATGGAAGGAGTTGCAGAGACAAAGTTTGGAGCTAAAATGAAAGGATGGATCATCCAGAGATTGCCCCACCTGGGTGGTCCATCACATAATCAGCCACCAAATGAAGACACTACTGTATACACCAGCAGGATATTGCTGAAAGGACCCTGATATAGCTATCTCCTGTGAGGCTTTGTCAGTCCCTGAGAAATACAGAAGTGTATGCTCACCATCATCTATAGCGTGCAACACAGGGCCCCCAATATAGGAGCTAGAGAGAGTACCCAAGAACTGTAGGGATCTGCAACCCTATAGATGGAACAACAATATGAACTAATCTGAAACTCCAGAGCTCGGGTCTCTAGTCACATATGTATTAGAAGATGACCTAGTAGGCCATTGTTGGGAAGAAAGGCCCCTTGTTCTAGCAATCTATATAAGCCCCAGTACAGGGGAATGCCAGGGCCAAGAAGTAGGAGTGGGTGAGTAGGGGAGCAGGGCAGGGGAGGGTATAGGGGACTTATGGGAAAGCACTTGAAATGTAAATGAAGAACATATCTAGTAAAAAAAAATTCAATTGTTGAATACCCAATGGCTGAGAAGCACCTGAAGAATTGTTCAACATCTTTAGTTATCAGGGAAATGCAAATCAAAACAACACTGAGTTTCCATCTCACACCAGTCAGAAGATCAAAAACCCAGGTTACAGCTGATGCTGGTGAGGGTGTGGAAAAGAGGAAGACTCATCCACTGTTGGTGGGATTGCAAGCTGGTACAATCAGTCTGGAAATCAGAGTGGTGGTTCCTCAGGAAATTGGACATAGTATTACCTGAGGACCCAGTTTTACTACTCCTTGGTATATACCGAGAAGATGCTCCGATATGCAATAAGGACATATGTTCCACTATGTTCATAGTGGCCTTATAATAGAAACTGGAAAGAACCCAAAGAGGAATGGATAAAGAAAATGTGGTACATTTCACAATGGAGTGCTACTCAGCTTTAAAAATCAATGAATTCATTAAATTCTTAGGCAAATGGATGGAACTAGAAATATCGTCCTGATTGAGGAAACCCAAGTACAAAAGAACCCACATGGTATGCACTCACTGATAAGTGAATAAAATCTGGGATATTGCAAGATACAATTCACAGACCACATGAAGCTCAAGAAGAAGGAAGACCAGAGTGTGGGTGCTTAGGTCCTTCTTAGAGAGTGGAACAAAATACTCATGGAAACAAATATGGAGACAAGGTGTTAAGCAGAGTCTGAAGGAAAAGACATACAAAGACCCCCACCACTTGGGGATCCATCCCATATACAGTCACCAAGCCCAGACACAAATGTGGATGCCAAGAAGTGCATGCTGACAGGAGCCTGATATAGCTGCCTGTTAGAGACTGACAGAAAGAGACTGACAAATACAGAGGCAGATGCTTACAGCCAACCATTGTACTGAGCATGGTGTCCCCAATGCTGTCCCCAATAGAGGAGATAGAAAAAAGACTGAAGGAGCTGAAGGGGTTTGCAACTGCATAGGAAGAACAAAAATATCAACCAATGATGTGTCTAAAACACTAACCAAGGAGTACATAATGCAGGAACCCATGGCTCCACTTTAATATGTAGCAGAGGATGGCCTTGTTAGTCATCAATGGGAAGAGAAGCCTTTGGTTCTGTGAAGGCTCAATACCCCAGTGTAGGGGAATTTGAGTGCCAGAAGGAAGGAGTAGGTGGTGGCAGGACACACTTGTAGAAGCAGGGGGACTGGAGATGGGATAGGGTGTTTCAGCGAGGCTAGTAACTGGGAAAGGGGACAAAATTTGAAATAAAAATAAAAGAAATACCCGTTAAAGAAATAAAAACAAAGAAACCAAAAAGAAAGTAAACTAGAGCAATCCTTATGACTATCTGTAAGTCAACTGATTTGTTTTTAATTATTATTATATAAGGAAGTGGTTATATATGTCAAATGACAAGGACATAGTTGTAAAATCATTATAATATTTTAAAAATAAATTTATTATCAGTGGAACCACTTTAAGAAAAAGAACAAAAAGAACCAAAATCTTGTTCCACCCCCTTTTTTCTGTGAAGACATTTATTAAGAGTGATTATATTTTCCATAGGTGAGTCTTTATTGTAGAGATTCACTTTACATCCCGCTCACTGCCCCCTCACAGTCATACCCTCCCACAAACCTCCTCTTCACCTTCTTGACTGAGAGGTTAGGGGACCTGATATCTGTCCCCCTCCCCACACATCAAGTCTCTGCAGGGCTAGGTGCATCCTCTCCTGCTGAAGCCAGACAAGGCAGCTCTGCTACAAGAAGGAGCACACTCTAGAGGCAAAGGAGCGGGGGGATGAGATGGGGGTTGTTTAGGGGCAACCAGGAAGTGGACAACATTTGAAATGTAAATATAGAAAGAATTTACATTTCAAAACCTGCAGTATGTAAAGTAAAACACACAAAAAAACCAAAAGTACTTATAAAGTAGTTCACGAATTATGATATATAGCTTCAAAAACATTATGGTCTATTATATTTACTTTTTGAAATTTTGATAAATAAGCAGAAATTAACTTTGGAAAATAAAGATCTGAACATTATCATATATTACACACACACACACACACACACACACACACACACACACACACACACACACACATACCCTGGACTGGCAACAGATTTCTAAATAGCCCTTATACAGTTGTTCTGAACCCACATGAAGACATGAAGACCACACTGCACATGTACTACAAGTGTATGGGGAAATCTAGGTGTATGCTCTTTGGTTGGTGGTTTAGTTTGGGAGTCCCACATATCCTGGTTAATTAACTCTATTTGTCTTTCTGTGGAGCTCCTATCCCTTTTGTTGTCCACAATTATTCCTCCTAATGTCCTTAATAGTCTCTAACCTACGTCCACTGTTTGGTTGATGGAGTCTGCATTCCTCTAGTCAGGCGTGAGGTAAAGCCTCTCAGAGGACAGCCATGCTAAACTCCTGTCTGTAAGCATACCAAATTTCATTAATAGTGTCAGATTGGTTCTTGGCCTTGGGATGGTTTTCTAGTTGGGCCAGTTATTGGTTGGCCATTCCCTCAGTCTCTGCTCTATCCCCCATCTCTGCATTTCTTGCAGACAAAATAAATTTTGGATCTACTTGCATTATTGTACATATAGACATTCAGAATAGTCAGGCAGAAAACCCATTGGAGCAATAGGCACACCAACCTGCCCACAACACTTTTAACACAAAATTTATTCTTAAGAAAGATGCTTTCAGCCGGGCGTGGTGGCGCACGCCTTTAATCCCAGCACTCGGGAGGCAGAGGCAGGCGGATTTCTGAGTTCGAGGCCAGCCTGGTCTACAGAGTGAGTTCCAGGACAGCCAGAGCTACACAGAGAAACCCTGTCTCGAAAAACCAAAAAAAAAAAAAAGAAAGATGCTTTCTTTTTTCTATCATATGGTTTCAGTTTACTTCATAAAAATTGAGGTATCCATAGGTTTTTGTGTTTTCCTTAGATAGATCATCCATATCACATGTCCTGTTCTACAGGACTGAGAAATTTTTGTTTGTTTGTTTTTAAGACCGAGTTCCTCTGTGTAACCCTGGCTATCCTGCAACTTACTCTGTAGACATGATTGAACTCAAAAATCAGAGATCTAACTACCTCTGCCTTCCCTGGTACACACAGCCAGAGCCCATGGAGAATTGGGGATATGCAAATAAGGCAAGCAGAGTAGAAGCGGCAGAGAATGTGAATCAGTGATGCTAAGGAAACAGTGGTTTCTAGACCCAGGAGGGCAATTATCCCTGTGAACTTTCAGTACTTAGCACAATTTGTATGTAAGCCAGATCTAATCCATCATGCAGAGTGGAGTTGGGCAAGAAGCTCCACCCCTAGACAGAAAGCTATTGGTAATTTTGTGATGCTGGGAAAAGAAAATTTCTGAGCTGGGGGTGCCTATTGCTGTGAAGAGATACCATGCTGATGGCCACTTTTATATAGGAAAACCCTGGATTGTGGTTGGGTTACAATTCAGAGGTCAATCCATTATTATTGTGGCAAGAAGCATGGTTGGAAGCATGACAGCACTCATCAGACATGGTGCTGAAGAGAGAACTGAGAGATCTACGTCTGCATCCATAGGCAGCAAAAAGTGAATTACTAGACCAGGCTTGAGCTTTTGACACTTTAGTGCTGCTCCACTACACCTCTAATGACATACTTCCTCCAACAAGGCCATACCTACTCCCAAAATGCCACAACTCTTAAATGTTGTATTATTCTCTAAGAATATATGGGAGTTATTTTCATTCAGACCACCAAAGAAGGATAAGGTTTCTATGTCTCTGGTAAATCAGTCCATTTCCAGTAGAAGCCCACATATAAAATGATTAGACTAAATTGATTAAATTGACCTTGATATGAAAAAAAATTGGTACAAATTTCTATAGAAAAGGAAGTGAAAATCTCGGAACAATTGGGGGAGGTGTACTTAACATGACAAGTAGTGCTTTTTTATTATTATTGTTTTTTTAAATTTACATTTCAAATATTATCCCCTTTCTTGGTCCCCTTCCCCCTGAAAACCCCCTATTCAATCAGTCCTCCCCTTGCTTCTATGATGCTGTTTCCCCACCCATTTCTGCCTCCCCACCCTTGAATTTCTCTACACTGGGGCATTGAGCCTTAACAGGACCAAGGGCCTCTCTTCCCATTGATGCCTGACAAGACCATCCTGTGCGACATATGCAGCTGGAGCCATGAATACATCCATACATACTCTTTGGTTGGTGTTTAATGCCTGGGAGCTTGGGGGGGGGGCGGGGCTGAGTGGTCTGGGCTCTACCAGAGCCTGACAAATACAGAGGCAAATCCTTGGAGCCAACCATTGGACTGAGCACAGGATCCCCAATGGACTAATAAGAGAAAGGACTGAAGGAGTTGAAGGGGATTGCAATCCCATAGAAAGTAGTGCTTTTGATATTTGATTAAAATAAAAGGCCCCTTCTATCCCTTACTGATAACTTAATTTTCAAATTCTTCACAAGAGCTTTGACTTATTAAAGACTCTTTAAATATATTATTTTATATTTATCCAGAAGTAAATATAAGTGCCATGAACACTTAATATGAAATTCAATCCACAGTTTCCATATGGGAGGGCAAGAGTAACACTAGTGTGTTATCTTCTGACCTTCATCTCTCACACAGACACAGACACAGACACACACAGACACACACAGACACAGACACAGACACAGACACACTCAAAGACAGACAGACAGACAGACAGACAGACAGACAGACACCCAGAGTGGGAGATTAAATAATTAGAAAATTGCTTTTTTTTTTTTTTTTTGTTTTTTGTTTTTCGAGACAGGGTTTCTCTGTATAGCCCTGGCTGTCCTGGAACTCACTTTGTAGACCAGGCTGGCCTCGAACTCAGAAATCCGCCTGCCTCTAAATAAAAATTTAGAGGCAGGCGGATTTCTGAAAATTGCTATTTTAATGTAGTCAAAGTCAAAGCAAATAACCAATAGAGAGAGATTAATTAAAAACAACAGGTACTACAGAAACAAGAATTGATATATGTGTATTTAAATTACTGTATTATAGATAATAAATGGCTTACATCCAGAGAGCATATATTTACAATCAATAAGCTAATGAACATAATCCTAAAGTAATTGGTGTGCTATTTCTTTATTAGTAGATGAAAGTTATGCAATGAATTACTGTGAAAATAATTAAACTCTTTGTGTCCTTAAAAAAGCTGGAGGGAGTTTATAATTGCAAAAGGCATGGTATTTTAATGTATTATATCTTCAAGTGCCTACCCTTACTTTGTAGTAATAATGGTATATATTAACATCATATAATTATTTAGATAATTTCATAATAAATTTGAAATGCCACTTTGAAGCTTTGTAATAAAAATAAATTTAAAAGACAAAGAAAGAAATGATCACATTTAAAATTACTGTACTTTTATATGTACTGTGTTTTAGGTTATCATCTATTTAAACACGTTAATGAATATAGTTTATTATAATTCTTTAAAGGTATGAAAAGGAAGAAGAAAAGTCACCTGAGTTTCCTGAGCATACACACAACATAAATTAAAGGACAGGAGAACAACATAAACAAAGAGGATGTTTTATAAAAATCAAACTGTTATTCCTTTAAAAATATATCTTAGAATAAAGGAAATAAAGTCACGCCTATGATCACGTCATATTTCTGTGGACATTCTATTTTCATATGAAACTTTTGTTATAATGAATGCTGTTGGAAAAAGTAAAGTCGTAAGTAGATAATGAAGAAATATATGACTTCTTCCTTAGACCCCCTGAGTATTAGATATACTGAAGGAAGTTCATAAAGAAAAAACCTGTTCACATTAGATAGATAAATGTCCCATGATTCTACATGCTTAAAGTATTAAAATATTAACTTCATAAAATCCAAAAAGTGAATGCTTATCAGACTTGTGGGAGTTACTGTTCATTTATTAGCTATAAATATACGTATACAGAAAAGAACAGTTCTATATTTGGCATACTATATTTAGACATTATAGCAACACTATGTATAGTTAATAACACTTGGAAGTGTGTATAGGTCTGTGAAGGAGTTTGAAGAGGTAGGTCTTTGGATAAGAACATTTATTATTCTTGCAGAGAACCAGAGTTTGTTTCCCAGAACCCAAATTGTGCTACATAAAACTGTCATTATATATTTCTGTCCTCTGTATGCACCTGCATTCATATTCACATACCCACATATAGATTCAAATACATATGCAAATGCATGTCAATAAAAATAAAATGAGTCTTTACAAACAATAATAATTAAGATTTGTATATAAGTATATTATTTTTTATTAGACCATTTCTTTAGTTACATTTCAAGTGTTATGCCATTTCTTACTTTCCCTTCTGAAACTCCACTATTCCCTCCCCCTGCTCCCCAACCCACCCACTCCCATTTGATGTCCTGGCAGCATTCCCCTATACTGAGGCATAGAGCCTTCACAGGAACAGGGGCCTCTCCTCCCACTGATGACCCACTAGGCCCTCCTCTGCTATATATACAGCTAGAGTCACAAGTTCCACCATGAGTTTACTTTGGTGGTATAGTTCCAAGGAGCTCTGTGGGTACTGGTTAGTTACTTTTGATATTTCTCCTATGGGGCCTCAGACCCCTTCAGCTTGCTGGGTACTTTCTCTAATTCCTTCAATGGGGAACTTGCATTTCATCCAATGGATGACTGTGAGCATCCATTTCTGTATTTGCCAGGCACTGGCAGAGCCTCCCAGGAGACAGCTATATCAGGCTCATGTCATCAGGCTCTGTTGGCATCTGCCTAGTGTCTGGGTTTTGTGGTTGATTATGGGATGAATCCCCAAGTGGGGCAGTCTTTGGATGGTTGTTCTTTCAGGTTCTGTTCTGAACTATGTCTCTGTAATTCCTTCCATGGGTATTTGGTTCCCCCTTCTAAAGAGGATTCTGAGCTTCTGGGCTAATAACCAGTTATCAGTGAACACATATCATGTGTGTTCTTTTGTGATTGGTTTACTTCACTCAAGATGATATCCTCCAGATCCATAAATTTGTCTAACTATTTCGTGAATTCAGTGTTTTTAAAGCTGCATATTACTCCATTGTGAAAATGTACCACATGGTAATATTGAACCAACTGGTATCCCTAGAGCTCCCAGGGACTAAACCATCAACCATGAATCATAGCTTCACCTGCATATGTGGCAGAGGATGACCTAGTCATTCATCAATGGGTGGAGAGGCTCTTGATCCTGTGAAGGTGCTATGCCCAGTATAAGGGAATGCCAAGGCCAGGAAGCTAGAGTGGGTGGGTTGTTGAGCAGGGGGAAGGGGTGGGGATAAGGGGTATTCAGAGGAAAAACCAGGAAAGGGACAACATTTGAAATGTAAATAAATAAAAAATAAATAAATAAACTTTCAACCTAGAATACCCAAGATACAATTTCCAAAACACAAGAAAATCAAGAAAGACCAACGCATGGATACTTCATTCCTCCCGATAATAGGGATTAAAATATACATGAAAGGATGTGCAGAGACAAAGTTTGGAGCTAAAATGAAAGGATGGACCATCCAGAGAGTGTCCCACAAGGGTGGTCCATCACATAATCAGCCACCAAATGCAGATACTACTGCATACTCCAGCAGGGTCCTTTCAGCAATTCAGTGTTTTTAAAGCTGCATATTACTCCATTGTGAAAATGTACCACATGGTAATATTGAACCAACTGGTATCCCTAGAGCTCCCAGGGACTAAACCATCAAGAGGAGCTCTAGGGATACCAGTTGGTTCAATATTACCATGTGGTACATTTTCACAATGGAGTAATATGCAGCTTTAAAAACACTGAATTGCTGAAAGGACCCTGATATAGCTGTCTCCTGTGAGGCTTTGACAGTCCCTGACAAATACAGAAGTGGATGCTCACAATCATCTATAGGGTAAAACACATGGTCCCCAATGTAAGAGCTAGAGAGAGTACCCAAGAGCTGTAGGGGTCTGCAACCCTATGAATGGAACAACAATATGAACTAATCAGAACCCCCAGAGCTCATGTCTCTAGCTGCATATGTATTAGAAGATGGCCTAGTTGTCCATTATTGGGGAGGAAAGGCCCTTGGTGTAACAATGTTTATATGCCCCAGTACAGGGGAATGCCAGGGCCAAGTAGTGGGAGTGGGTAGGGAAGCAGGGCGGTGGGAGGGTATAGGGGACTTAAGGAATAACACTTGAAATGTAAATGAAGAAATTCTCTAATAATAAATAAATAAATAGATAAATAGATAAATAAAAAATAAATAAACAAATAAATAAATAAATAAATAAATAAGAAAATAATTAATTGTAAGGGCCTCCTGTGGCATGTAGCTTTACACACATACAAAAACAAACAAACAAACGAACAAAAAAACCTTTCCTCAAGTATATTTTATGGGACTTAGAATGCCACATTATGCTACTAATTAGAAAATAACTAACACTCAGCTCAACTATAAAATAACTGCATCTGTATCACTCTCTACATATTTAACCAAACATAAGATTTTCATATTGTACCAGTACAAAGTTTCAATATTGTCATGAATATAACTTTAAGAATCACAGATGATTCTTCAATAGGAACTGATAATGAAACAGAGATTGTGAGTCAAATCTCACACAGTAACCCCTGTCTAGTATAGTATTTTATTTCTCTCTAAAAATATCATGATCTGGGCCTCTACTATAAGCACGTTTTTAGCATTCTCATCTTTCAAAGTTCTACTAAATTGGTCCAAAAAGATAGAGTATCAAGCACTTCCATACTTCTCACAAAACTGAAAAACACATGGTCAAGTGTAACATAGAGATAACCCTACTTCTGCTACAAATTTCTCTTTTAGTTTTAATTCTATTGCTGGGATAAGATGCCCTGACAAAACAGCTACAATGAAATGGGGTTTTAATACAGTCTATAATTTTGGATTGCAATCCATCATAGTAGTGTAAGCCCAAACAAGAAACAAACAAAAATTCACACTGAATTCACAGTCCAGAAAAGAATGTAATGAATGTGTACATGCCTGATTTCTTCCTGTCAGCTTGATTCATCCACTTTTACATAATTTAGAACTTCATTCTTTGGAAGTGATATAGTTCACTTTGTTCCCACTGTAATTATTTAAATCAAGGCACCCTTCTCCACATGTGCCAAAAAGTCAACTCAATATGGACAGTTATGTATTGATACTCTTTTTTTCTGGTTATTAATTATCTGAATATGCACTCGTGTTGGAGGCAATCCAAAAATAGAATCAATTGAGACAAACCTGTTTGACATTTCTGAGATAGTATCATTTGTAATATAGTAGAGAACTTGTTATACTACACAATTGCAAAGCTTTGTCTCATGATTCACTTGCAATAGCTGATATCTAAGCTCATTACACATCATAGGTGAAAATAAAATTCCCAGATTTAGAATTGTGTTTATAATTTGTACCGACTTTAACTTTATTGGCTTTTTGTTTTTAGTTTGTTTATTTTAGGGTACCATAAAAAATAGTCCGGGATGACCCTGAAATAATCATTTTGTTAACTTTGCTTCCCAAGTTCTTAAAGTACAGTTATCTTCCACTATCCTTGGGTTATGGTCATTACAAAGTGACATATATACATGTGAAGATTTAAAAGGCAAACACCAAGAACTGTGCATTTAAACAAACACTGATCACTTTGTACTGCCTTTTCTTATTTCCTGTGTCCAAGATTCTTTTGGTATGACTTTTCAATTTTTGGCATCTTTCAAGATTACTTCTCACCCTCAGATTTCATCACTTATGATAAACTTTCTAGGTTTAGTTGAAATTCAATTTATCAATACCCTTTTTGATCTTAGAGCATTTTTTTTTTCTATATTAGAAAAATAGTCAATTTTCTTCAACTAGTTTTTCATTAATCCTTCTGCTCATCTTGTTGTACTTTTAAATATTAAACATTTTGGTGCAGTTTTAAATTCACTTTTCTTTCTTCAGTGTACTTCGTAATTATTGAGTTTAACTATTTCTAATATCTGAATATTTAAATTATTTCTTTTCTGCAAATAAGTCTGAACATTAATATTTTAAATAAAATATTGGGTGTGTCAATTCTATTATTTCATTTTTTGTAGATTCACTAACTTTACATTTATGTCAATTTAAACTGTATTTGATTTTGACTCAAAGATCATATATATATATATATATATATATATATATATATATATATATATATATATATGATCTTTTATTGGCTTTTTGTTTTTAGTTTGTTTATTTTAGGGTACCTTAAAAAATAGTCCAGGATGACCCTGAAATAATCATTTTGTTACCTTTGCTTCCCAAGTTCTTGAAGTACAGTTATCTTCCGCTATCCTTGGGTTATGTTCATTACAAAGCATATATATATATATATATATATCCACCTAAAATTGATGAATTTTGATTTATTTACCCTTCACAGTAAGGACAATGTATAAATTTTTATTTTCAATTTAAAATTATTTTGTATTATTTCAGGAGCCTCTGAACTTCTCTAACCATTCAACAAAGTTGTTCAGTAGTCAGTACTAGAGTTGTAGTTTTATTAGCCAATGCTACCAATTCTTTTTACAATTTACTCAACACTACATGTTATATTATTGGAAAATAGTGAAAATTTTGGGTCAGCATTTTCCTCATATTAGCCTGTACATTATCATTCACTGTATATTATTAACAGAATAGTGTTGTAATTTGTAGGCTCACATAAGTTGCTTTAGTTATTCTTTTTCCATATTGATACTTCACAAATATTTTAAAAAGCACAAAAATATTAGAAATAAAAGTGTGACTTTGAAACTTTTTTTTAAAAAGTTAAATACATAAAAAGATTGTTTTACTTCCAAAGTTGGATGTGATTATTTTTAAAATAACCTACTTATGCACTCATATATCAACATGAGAATATCAACAAATTTGTGAACTGAAAAGAAGAAGCAGTAAAGGTAAGAAGTGACCTAAAAATTATACACTGAGATTATATGTTCTTAATCACCTACCTGGATATGTTTTGTCTGCTGTGCATTTCGATTAATTTCTTTTTTCGTAAGATTGACAATTTGTCGCATACTTTGAGACGGTTTCTCTCATCCTCAATGTCTTATCCAAAGCTGTTTTAACCCTGCCGAGTTTCTTTCAGTTTTTCAGATTGCACTATTAACATATGACCTGTTGCACTTCTCTTCTGGTACAGCATCCATTTAGAAATTTTCTTCTGGCATATATTTAAATACCTCATGATAAGGCCACCAGGAGAAGAAATTATTCCAAAAGTGTTTATAGATGTGAAAACCCTTGCCTAATGCAATCTTAGGCTGCCAAGAGAGAAAAGCATATCTTAATATGTGCTTGGCATACAGTTACAGAAACCCTGCCAAACAAGCTTAATTTTGTGTGAACCTCAAGACTTTTTTTCTGTGAAACAGCACTTCTGCTGCTGCTCACTATAAAATGAAATGTGCCTCTCAGGTTCAGAGGCTATTATTCAATGTGCTTTGCCTTTTGCATCTGAAGAAATTGAAACTATTTTACATTCTAGCTACTGAAATAAGTTTGCTGAACTCTGTAGTATTTATTTGAAGATGCAGACAGCATTTTTCCTGTTATGCTGATTTGAGGGTAGTTGACTGCACGTATTGGGATTTTATTAAGGAGCTTACTTAATGCATGCTGTGCTAATAAAAATGGGAAGTGACTGTTCAATTTAGCCAAATAGTGGTCAGTCTCATTCTAGTAAACACCAAGGGCTCAAAAATATCCTTGTTAAATCTTATCACAATGGCAGTGGAAAGAAAGGTCATCAAATACGCCATTGAATAAGCTCTAAACATTCATAATACATTAAAATGTATGCAGACATAATAGTTTTTCTTGTGCTCAAGTGGATTTAAATCAATGTAAAATGGCATACATGTCACAAGTAGATTTAATATTTTTGTGTACAAATTATGTGTGACTTTTGATTTCTGAGATTAATTAGTATATGTGGTCAAATAAATGGTTCATATACTGACTAATGTATGATATCTAATGATCAAAATATTATTCACACAATACATTTGTTTGGTATTCAATTATTAATGGTAAAATGTACAGTATATTTACTCTATGTAAAATTTTAAGCCAAATGCACTTGGGAGATACATCATTCATGACTTATACAGAAGCTAAAGTTCCTGAAAGTTTTAAACCTGAAGTTACAGAGTCAAAAATTTGTGAAAGATACTGAGTCTAATTTAGATGGTAAGGCAAAACCAAGTTCAGGTAAAATATTTTGAAAAATTCATAAAAAGTAATTAGAGCCTAATTATAAAGAACATACATCTTACCAGAGTAGGCACATGTTTGAGACAAAAAGAATTTACACCTAGAAAAGAAATATGCTTCAGTCTCTCAACATTATGATTTTTGGCGTATCAGCTGTTATTATTCATTTAACAGTGGATTATAAAAATGAAGGAATTTCCTGAAGTTAAACTATGTCAATTCAATCTCACTTATATTTTTGAAGCTCTTATTGACTTAAAAAGGACATGGAATGTACCATATTTACTATATCCCACCAGCATTAAAAATGCTGAATTATCCTAGTTGATAGTTTTATTACATTAAGTTTTCTTCAATTATATTATGTGAAAAACATTTAAGAGTTTAATAAAATGCCTATCTGAACAACAACAAAAGCAAAATCATTTGCCTTCATGATTAAAGTGTTGCAGGGGGAAACCACAGCACCTTTGCTTTTGTGGTGTGAATGGGTAAGAGAACTTTCTTTTGGTTATTCCAATTTCAGTTAAAGAATAGGTGGGGAATGCATTTATTATGCTCTAAGGTCCCTGAGTTCTTCCTTTCACTGAGTGTGACATATCAAGGTTTACATCTTTGTCCCCATTTCTCTGATGAGACCAGACTGATAAATCAGCTTGTGCTTCTCATCTGCAAACTAGACACTCTTATTTCTAAAGGTTTATTCATGTTATGTTCAATCTTTCTTTGCTTGTCACTTTCTTTGCTTGTCACCAAAAGTTGAACATCTGTAAGTTATAAGCAAAGGTGGTGTATGTGTCTTTCTCTGATGGTAAACTTTGTATTAAAATCAGAGTGAATGAAGTCTTCATTACATACTCATTTTACTTCATGAAATAGAAATTTTTAATTTCAATCACTGGAACTTTAAGTAGATAATGTATATTAATTTGATTTGGGGTTATTATAAGATATTGTTCATGCATTAATAAACATTTTGTGCATTTTAATTTAAGGACAATATTTAAATTTTTAGTTTTAAAAATATCCAGAAGGGGAGACATTATAATATTTGTTGTCTAATTTGCTGATCTCTCAGGGTTTCATAAAGCTTTTCTTGAAGATTGTCACACAGATGGTTGTCTCAAATGAGTTGTACAGACACACAAACCCACATATATACACACACATGAACAAATATACATGTATACATGATAGAAAATTTTGAGAAGTGAATGAGTAAATAGGGGCTCAGGAAGGTAGGCTGTAAGTGGTAAGTATAAGATACAGAATAAAAATTGTCAATTAATTAATGAAAAGTTAATATATCCATCTCCCAATCAAATCAATCAACTATAAAAGTGTATACCAATATGCTGTGTCTCAAAAATAATACTTAAGCCACACTGCAAATGTGGTGGCATGAAGAAATGCTGGAGACTTAAAGTTCCCATCTTCATAAGATTGGTATTTTTCTCAGAGAAGCTTTGAAGACCAGATTTACTTCCTTCATGTAAGAAGGCTGATATAATGACAGATTGTGCTCTCAGAGGAAAATAATACTACAGGTGACTAGAACTTAAACTTTTCTTTTCTTTACTTTTCTTTTCTTTTTTAATTAGATATTTTCTTTATTTACATTTCAAATACTATCCTGAAAGTTCCCTTTACCCTCCCCTCTGCCCTGCTCCCCTACCTACCCACTCCCACTTCTTGGCCCTGGTGTTCCCCTGTACTGGGGCTTATAAAGTTTGCAAGACCAAGGGGCCTCTCTTCCCAATGATGGCTGAAACTTTTCAAACTCTCTAATAAATTTCTGAAAGTGTAAATTATTTAATTAAGGCATTATTTTCCAGTAACAGTACATAAAACACTGAGTCGTGTTTTCTAATACTCAGCATTAAGTTCCCTAAAATAAACATGTTTATGATGCTATTTATAGATTTAATGTTGTTAAAATTGATCATAGGCAGTAAAATTTCAGATTCTAATTCTGATCTCTATAAATCTACCATTTTTCTTTCTTAATTTTTTCCTTTATTTGTTTTTCTTCCTTGCTTTCTTTTCTTTCTTTCTTTCTTTCTTTCTTTCTTTCTTTCTTTCTTTCTTCCTTTCTTCCTTTCTTCCTTTCTTCCTTTCTTCCTTTCTTCCTTTCTTCCTTTCTTTGTTTCTTAATTTGTACACAAAATATTAAATCTACTTGTGACAGGTATGCCATTTTACATTGATGTTGTGCTGACCACTCCCACAGCCCTCAAAGTGGATGAGATGTCTACCTTGATTCATCATATTCATGCTGGCCTAGCCAAACCTCATCCAGACCTGGACAACATCACACCCACTGCATCCAACAATGACAACCCTCTAAAACTTCTATGTTCTTAGGTTTCTTTCTTGTTTGAGTTTCACCTTGGAGATCTTCCTCCAAGACACCAACCCACATCAGCTTAGGATCATGACATGGATCCTAAGTGAAGCATCCACTAGAATAATTTTCACCAAGTTGAATAAGATAACCGCCCTCATTAATTGTTTCTCATCTCACTTTCCATCTCTTATCATTACTTAGAAATATATAGTAGTGTTTAAATCCATTCTTGTTATTTCTGTCTGGGCCACAGAAAATAAGATAAGGGCTTGGAGAGAAAAGTGCAGTGGGGCAGAAGGATATTTTTGCAAATCATGGTATTGTTAAGCACAGGGCACCTTTGATGGATAAGTTTGGTTCACAATAACTTGATAAGGAGAGGTTGAGTCTCTGGTGGTCATCCCTGTGAATTTGATATTATCTACTCTAAATGAAAAAAAAAAAAAAAAAAAAAAACTCTAGTCCAGTAATTGTTCAGTTTATAGAACAAGGAACAAAGGCTAGAGATGGCAAAGTAGGGAAAACATGGTGGCTCAGAATATATGATCATGCCTGCCTCTTTCTACAAGATATGGGTACTCTGTTTACTTTGAAAATAAGTCAAGATGTGCTCCAGGCCACTTCTTTTGGTCTCTGACTCAATCCAGTATTTGTTNTGACATTGCTTATAATTCTTCAATAATTGAATCTTCAGAAGTTAACTACTATAGATGGCAATAAACTTGCTTATAGTCACATTACCTTACAATCGATTAAGGGAAAAGAACTAGGCATGAGCCAACACATACCCAAAAGTACTCTCACTTTTGTACTCAGAATGTTCCTTAGGCCTATCATAATTGTTACTACTTAATTTCCCCCCCCCCACCCAAAAAAATGCCTGGTGGGCCTGCTCAACTGTCCTAACCCTAACATGGAGGCTTTTAACACCTCCTCTGACTTCTTTGTCCTAGTCAAGATGTTCCCTAGGATAACTTATTCTTGAGAATTTGCTCTCAATCACTTCACTCCAAGCCCTCATACCAGATTTAAGAGAGAATTCCTTACAGCCATTATTTTGTCCAAAGTCTTAGGAATTGGTATTGCAGAAACTATAGGAATAGGGGTCACTGCTTTGGCATTACAAGATGGCCACTACTGCACCTAATGAGAGGCCATCAATGGAGTTGTCCCAAGATTAGAAAAAATAATGCCATCCCTAGAAAAGCCAAATTTATCTCTAGCTGAAGTAGTTTTGCAAAATTATAGAGGCTTAGACTTGGTCTTCCTACAAGGAGAGCTCTGTGTAGCCCTAGGAGAAGAATGTTGTGTATATGCAGATTATACAGGACCCACCAGAGAAAACATGGCTAAATTGAGAAAGCCATTCCAAGGTAAGATCCTGGAAAGAGAACAGTCTATGGGATGGTATGGAAGTTTATTCAAAGGATTCCTCTGATTAGCTATTCTAGTATCTTCTGTGGTTGGCACACTGATTATATTATTCCTGTTACTTAATTTGAGACTGTGCATTCTTAGTAAGATATTTAACCTTGTCAAGAACTGAGTTAATATTGTATAACTTATGATTCTTAGATCTCATTATCAACTATTAAATCTTGACACCATGGTAACTACTGAGGTCCCATGATTGGGCCTTCTTGGGTACTGTGACAAGAGGAATGAACTACCCAGCCCAGATAAAACTATTCTGTGTTCAGACCCCATCTTACTTCCAGCTTGTTCTTATTTTGAACTTAGTAACTGGATAAACCATAGCTTGTTCCAGGAACCAAGGCACTCCCCTAAACAACAGTCAGTCCAGCCTAGTAACGGGAAAAGCCAAGTGTCATGTTCTAGGCAAATGACTTAAGTTAACCACAATATATATTAATAATATATAACAAAGTTAATGGTGTTACCTAAAATTTTGGTGCAAACTATGTTTTCTAAATGTCAATCAATCATGATATTGTCAAGATGAAAAGCCCCTTATCTTGCTTGAACTGAATAAAAAGAAAGGCTGACCCCATCTCAAGACCCTTCCACATTCCTCCTCTGTGTTGGAGAGGTTAGAGAAGTCTGAGCTAGATCTTGAATGAAGACATTTTTCGTTTGCGTAGGAGTTGGACTCCTGATAGTCTCTGTGTACCCTGTAGTCTGGGCATAACAAAATTTCATTGCTGAGGAAACTATACATACACCCTCGTTACTGTTAGACATTTGGTGACTCATCAATGGCTCTCTTTTGGAATACTATTAATAACTGAAAAGGTGATCTGGTTTCAGGGAGATGAATGAAAATTACACTTTTGCTGTCTGATTCCTTGGTTTCCCAATGCTGAAGCTGGTACATATCTATATGGATACTTTGATACATATTCCTTCTAAAATATATCACCGTGCCTTATTTCATGAATTTTTTTTTGCTAGATAAAATTGTAAACAAAAAGTAATTATTATAGCATATATAATGACTGGTGAGAGTTTCAAGTCAAAACGTGTATAATAAATATGATAAAACATCGGAGCACATTCATTTCATGGTTCCAGTTATATGTGCCTTGTTCCTGTAGAGGTTAAGAACAGGTAATATCATTAAAACTGTTTTATGTTGCTTTTCCCAGAGCCACCTGAATGAATATGTACATTCCTCAGACAAAATACTGACAATAGACCAATGAAACAATTCCATTCAAGTCTAGTTTGTTGAATTAATTATTTTATAGTAGGAGTTAATGTAGGAATGTTAGTGACCTAAAATCCATCTCATCAAGGATTGTGTCTCACATACCTCATTATTGGAGTTTTCTGTCCAATTGGTAGATAGCTGCACTGAAATATCTTCTCATTCCCAACAATGTTTTATGAAAAATAGAACCTAAAGTAGGGCCTTCATATTTTTGTAAGCTGTTTACAATAGTTAATCTGAAAAACAACATATGAGACATCCACACAAAATAATTTTAATATATTCAAGTACTCTTTAGGTTTTAAAACATATGTACTCATTCTTTATTGCTGCTTCTTAGGTCCATATTCTGAATACCAAATTTTGTAAATTTTGAATGATACTCAAATATAGAAGAAAGTTTGCTATATGTTCAGGATATTGTGGAATTTGTTCTTACATCACTAAATGAATTGGTTTCGTTTGTTTATTTATTTTTACCAAATTTACTCTCTCTGGCATTATAAATGTCTTATCTAGCCTCATGGTGACTTCGTATCCTAGTTTATAGCTAGGGATCTCAAAACATGATAAAAGAGGTAAGCCCATGGACAAATGCTCAGGTGAGTTCTGGTCTGATGGTGTTACTCATTTTAAGGTATACATATAAAAGGCGTAAAAAAAAAGCTTATAGATCTATGAAAAAAGAATGTGGCTAGGTAACTGAAGGCTTCAGGCCAGGCCTGGCAAATTGTTTTAATTGTTTCAGACATAGGTAGCCAGTTTGCATAATGTGTAATTAGATGATGTACAACTAATATTAATTGATATGATACATTATTGTGTTTTCTCAGAAATTAAAAGGTTCAGGGAGATTTTGATCTTACAATTTTTAATTTTGCATACAATTAAAAGAATTTTAAAATAATTTCATACACAATAAACTATGGTAGGTTGAGTTTTCGAAAATTGATCTAATTTATGTTCAAATAGAATATAATGTATATGTCTTTAAAAATTGCATATGCAATTTGGTTTCTGTAAAAGCATAAGAATGTAAATTTGGATCCTTAGAATCCACTAAAGTGTAGCATAGTGGCATCTAGAGTACCTGTGCTTTCACAACGAGAGAGTAGAGGCAGAAATGGATTTTCTCATAGATTATAGGCTAGGTATTTTGGTTTTGAAAATATAATAATTTATGTACATTAGTAGCCCAAATTTTTTAAAGCATTAGAAAGCTATGACTTCCATTTTAATGTCTTTGTCAGCTTTCCTAGATGATTGTTTTTTATTCTTTCACAAAACATAATCATCATATAAACAATTTTAAGACCTATTCCATTTAATTTTTGCATCATTTTTTCTTGTTATTCACTTCAAATTTTCTTTACTAATTGGTTTGTATTTATTTCTCCCCTTCCCTTTCTTTCATTTCTTATAAGAGAAATGATGGATTGCTTCTTTAATAAGGTAGACCTTATGGATGCAGTTCTCGAACTTTGACAAATAAATATAATTCCTTTAAATAATTTAAAGTATGCACAAAAACACACACACAAACACATACAGACACACACACACAGATAGAGAGAGAGGGGGAGAAAATATATTATCACTTTGACAAATTTTTAAATTTTTTGATATATATTTAAGATATTGTAAGGTACTCCAAAAATTCTACCGGAGAACTTCTCCAGCTGATAAACAACTTCAGCAAAGAGGCCAGATATAAAATTAACTCAAATAAATCAGTAGCTTTACTTTATACAAATGATAAACAAGCTGAGAAAGAAATTAGGGAAACAACCCCCTTCTCAATAGCTACAAATAATAAAAAATATTTTGGAGTAACTCCAACAAAAAAAGTGAAAGAGCTGTATAACAATAACTTCAAGTCTCTCAATAAAGAAATCAAAGAAGATCTCAAAAAGTCGAGAGATTTCCCTTGCTCTGGGATCGACAGATTTAACATAGTAAAAATAGTCATCCTACCAAAGGCAATCTACAGATTCAATGCCAATCAAAATCCCAACAAAATTCCCCAAAAATGTGGAAAGAGAAATTCTCAAATTCATCTGGAAAGGTAAAAATAAACAAACAGACAAACAAAACAAAACAAAACAACAATAACAACAACAATCCAGAATAGTGAAAACAATTCTAAGCTTTTAAAGAGATGGGTGAATCACCATCCCTGACCTCAAGCTTTATACAGAGTAATAGTGACAAAAACTGCATAGTATTGATACAGAGACAGACAGGTTGATCAATGGAATAGAACTGAAGACCCAGAAATAAGACGACACACTTACAGTCACTTGATCTTTGATAAAGATGCCAAAAATATACAATAGGAAAAAAAAGGCATCATCAATAAATAGTGTTGGTCAAACTGGCTGTTTGTATGTAGAAGAAAGAAAATAGACTCATATTTGTCACCTTGTACAAAGCTCAATTCCAAGTCTATCAAGGACCTCAAGATAAAACCAGATACACTGAATCTAATAGTATAGAAAGTGGGAAAGATCCTTGAACTCACTGGCACATGCAGAAATTTTCTAAACAGAACTCTAATAGCTCATGCTCTAAGATCAAGAATTGATAAATGGGAACTTATAAAACTGGAAAGCTTCTGTAAGGCAAAGGACCTAGTCAATTGGCAACTTACAGATTGGGAAAAAATCTCCACTAACTCCACATCTAATAGAGGGCTAATAGCCTAAATATATAAAGAACTCAAGAAGTTAATAACCAAAAGACCAAGCAACCCTATCCAAAAAAAAAAAAAAAAAAAAAAAAAAAAAAAAAAAAAAAAAAAAAAAAAAAAAAAAAAAAAAAAAAAAAAAAAAAAAACAAAAAAACAAAAAAAAAAAAAAAAAAAAAAAAAAAAAAAAAAAAAAAAATGGGGTATAGAACTAAAGTAAGAATTCAAAACAGAAGAATCTCAAATGGCTGAGAAGCATCTAAAGAAATATTCAGAGTCCTTAGTGATCAGAGAAATTAAAAGCAAAATGACCCTGAGATTCCACCTTACACCAATCAGAATGATTAAAATCAAAACCTCAAGTGATAACACATGTTGGAGAGGATGTGGAGAAAGAGAAACATTCCTCCATTGCTAAGGATGTGGAGAAAGAGAAACATTCCTCCATTGCTGATGGGATTAGAAACTGGTACAACCCCTCTGGAAGTCAATCTGGAGATTTCTCAGAAACCTGGAAATAGATCTACCTAAAGACCCAGCTATATCACTCTTGGGAATATACCCAAAAGAAGCCCCACCATTCCACAGGGACACATGTTCATAGTGGCATTATTTGTGATAGCAAGAAGCTGGATCAAAGATACTATAGATAATTAAAACTTCTAGAGATTTAGCATACAATTTTGGTCTCTATGAATGCAATCCTTCCCAGAATCTGGAGCTTGGATGGCCTTTTCAGTAATTAAATACTGAAGAAGAAAAGGAATAATAGTCATGTGATGCATGACCATTGTGAGCAGCTCTGTTGAAATTGTTTTGGGGAGGGTTGTTGTTTTTTCGAGACAAAATTTAGTAAATATCTTAAATATCTTTACACACACACACACACACACACACACACACACACACACACACACACACACACACATATATATATATATATATATATATATATATATATATATATATATATATATATAAAATGTTTTTTAATGTAAAAGTTGTTACATATTGAGATATACATAACAGACAGTGGTTCAATTTGGTATTCAGGTGTTTTAGCTCCCAACATGGATTCATTACATTTTATTTACAGGTTCCATCTAACAGTTTCAAGGAAATGACTTTGTACATAAATAGTTAAAATTTATAAACATTACATTTATAGATTTATTTCCTTTGTTGGGGAACAAAACGTAACATTTTACATTTAAGTTTCTATGTTTTTGTTGCCAATACAAGAAATTTTTTTTTAGTTTATATGTTCCATACTATGCTGAGTTGCTTATCAGTTGCTTTGAGTCCTTCGGTAGGTTTCTTTCAGTATGCCTGGCAAACACGGAGGTGGAAGCTCACAGTCAGGTATTAGATGGAACACAGGGTTCCCAAGGAAGGAGCTAGAGAAAGTACCCAAGGAGCTGAAGGGGTCTTCAACCCTGTAGGTGGAAGAATAACATGAACTAACTAGTACCCCTGAGCTCATGTCTTTAGCTGCATATATAGAAGAGGATGGCCTAGTTGGCCATCATTGGGAAGAGAGGCCCCTTGGTCATGCGGAATTTATATGCCCCAGTACACGGGAATGCCAGGGCCAAGATGTGGGAGCGGGTGGGTAGGGGAGCAGGGCCGGGAGGCGGGAGGGTATAGGGAACTTTCTGGATAACATTTGAAATGTAAATGAAGAAATTATCTAATAAATGTTGAAAAAAAAATTAGATGTAACTGGAGCAAGTGAGGCGGTCCGGAGCGAGCGGAGCAGAACAGGGACTGCAGGAGCAAGCAGGACGGCTGGAGCTAGCGGGCCAACCAGAGCAAGCGGAGCCGATTGGATCGAGCTTGTTCCAGCTGGGCCCCGCTCGATCCAATCGGCTCCGCTTGCTCTGGTTATATCTAATTTTATACAGGATAACACTTGAAATGTAAATGAAGAAAATATCTAATAAAGAGAAAAAAATTAGATGTAACACAAGAAGTTAGCTTCCTTCTGTGTATTTCCTATTTTTCCATTTTTGCACAGAATAATCTATGAAGCTAATAAATAGAAATGAGAACATCAGAGCACACATGCATTTATAATTATACTGATTATAATCATACATAAAAATCTACAATCTTACTTTTAATAAATGCTTTATCAATCTGTTAGGGGCTGGTTAGTTCTAGTCCTAAGTTGTTACGTTTTATTATTATAAATACATATCACTTGTGCAAAAACATCCTTTGTATGCACATAATGAGTGTGCACTTAGTCTGTACAGTGTGGTAATTCATGTCCTGTCCGTAAACACGAATTGAACTAATGTGGGAGAATAAAGTACAGTTCACCTGAAGAATCGGGAAATACACAGAATCTTAGTGTATAAAGAGAGTTCTCTTGTTTTTATCTTTTCTTAAAGAATAAAATGTTAACAGTTCTTTCTTGATGATGACATTCACTGTGTTATTGAACTTTGTGTAGACAGGTAAAGACTTATTACTTAAGGCTTTGTGTGTTGAATCTCTCAATGTTTTATATTTAAAGTGTTAACATTTTTAAATTGTTTCTCTAGATATTTATAATTTCATTAATAATGTGTGGGATAGCCTTTTAGATTTGATTATTTTTCTCCACTATTCTTCCTTTCTCTCTGTTTGGACCAACTTTATTTATATTATTATTTATTGTAAAAATGCTGGCTTTAGGACCACAGTCCGGTAGCTCAACATCTAATAGAATGTTATCTTTTTCTCATTTTTTGAGATCTTTGATTGTATCTAATAAGAACATCTGCACCTGCTGCAAATGTAGCCTTGCTCTTTTCCACCAGCTAGATTAGTATCCATGGTTCTCGAATAGCCAGCATGTTGTTTTTTCATCCTCCACAGTATACAACTCTAGGTACTTTTACTTCATGAGCCACTGGTTTATGTTGCATTTTAATCATTATTGGTGGAATATGTTTCCTTCTACATGTACAGTCTTTTAAACAGTATCTTACAGTGTGGGGGCTATCAATGTCTAATTGGTTAGACAGTACTAAGATATGGGCAATAAACTATATGGAGAAGTGTAATTAATTGATTAGAATGCCAGAATTTTAACATGCATATCATAAGACATGAATAAGTTACCTAAACAAGAATGATGGAAGGAAGCCAGCTCAAAGATTTTGGAAAACTACAAAGTAAATATAAATAAAGAATGGCAGTTAAGATAAACAAAGGGAATGGACAATTCTGATGAACACCCCAAGGTGTGAACTGGCTGTAGTGAGATTACTATGCAGCATTTCCTTTGATGTAGCTGCCAAACCAGCTCTGTAGAAAGAAATGTGAGCATATAGTCCAAAATTAGGTTGACATTACAATAAACAGCATTAAAGATTTCTTATTATTGTTGCTGGAAAGATTTGGTGTACATAATTGAATTACTCCAAGCTATCATGGAATGACTCCAAAATTATGTATTATGCAAAAAACTCATTAAGGACTTTTGGTATGACTATAAAGTAGAAGTGTTGAAATATATTAATTCCATTCCTTTCATTTTGTTTTTAGACTAGAAGAAATCCTTAAATTTGAAAATAGAAAGGAACAATAAGTAAAGCACCTTGTTACATTTTAAAGTAGACACTCTAATTCTTTATTACATACCCACAGAACTAAGAGAGGTGGCAAAAGAACCACACATTTCAGGCTTCTTGGAAAAATAACAAATATAATTGATGCAAGTGTGTGTGTGTGTGTGTGTGTGTGTGTGTGTGTGTGTGTGTGTGTGTGTAGTTTGATTTTATTCAGTTATTATATGAAATAGTCTAATTATCCCTTTCTTTTGCTTTTCTTCCTCTACCTTTCTATTTCTTCTCTTTATTTTATATTTTCATTAAATTTTAAAATGTTTCTACTAATACATTGAGAATTTTATACATGTGTATATCTTTTGATCATGACCACCCCCAATATTTCTCAATTATACTCCTAATCACACACCAGTTAAACGATATGAACTTTATTTTTTATTAAAATATAAAGCATGAATTTCAGTTTTTGTCTTCAATATACTCATTAGCTGGACCATGGTAAACCTACTGGAGGTTATAATTTCTAAGAAAATTGAATTTCCCATGCCCAATTAGCCCTGATTATTAATAGTTCTGTTTCTAGGAACTGGGATATTATATGAGCCTCTCTCAATTACACACTGGTGTTTTTATTAACTGATTTGTGTAGGCAAAACATGCTTGAGAGTTGATAGGTTCAAAGTTTCTGAAATATCTAGAGGACACTATTTGGCCCTGCTTTTCCATTACCTCTCCTCATTAAAATCTTTCTTGTTATATCTAAGTGCACTGTAGTTGTCTTGAGAATCACCAGAAGAGGGCAAAAGATCTCATTACAAATAGTTGGGAGCCACCATGTGGTTGCTGGGATTTGAACTCAGGACATTCAAAAGAGTACCAATGCTCCTAGCTGCTGAGCCCATAAGCTGAGGACAAGAGCAATCCTGTAAGAGGACCAGCAGTCTCAATTAATCTGGATGCCCAAGATCTCTCAAATACTGAACCACCATACAGACAGCCTACACCAGCTGATATGTGGCCTCCAACACATATACAGTACAAAACTTCAGGTCTGTGTTCATTCAGAGGTGATGCACCTAATCCTGAGAAGACTGGAGGCCCCAGGGAGATTAGAGGTCAAGTGGCATGAGGGAGAGGAGCATCCACACCGAGACAGTGGTGATGAAGAGGAGGTCTGGGGGATGGAGAAATAAGCAGGTGGATGGGGTGACAGGGAATGGAATATGGAATGTAAATAATAAATTAATTTTTAAAAATCTCTCTGATTTCTTTAAATGAAATGCTAAACTACAGCCATATGTGCAAAGAAGTAAGATGTATATTTTTCACTTAAATGGCAGGTGAAAACTAGTGAATTGAAAAAAAAAAAAAAATATATATATATATATATATATATATATATATATATATATATATATCACAGACATGAGGTACTTTATAGACAAATAATGCTTTCAAGAATATTGAGCATTATTGATGTTAGCAAAATGTATAACCAAATCACAGAAGTGGGTGGCAAATAATCAAATATACGATATTATTCTGGAACTAGATATGAAATATACAAGAAAATGGATAAAGAGAACTAAAACAAATTAAGAAAACAAAGCAAGGTAGAAAATCTTATTTTTTTAAATATTTTATTAGATATTTTCTTTATTTACATTTCAACTGCTATGGTCCCCTAAACCTCGGCTGCCCTGTTCCCCTACCCACCCACTCCCACTTCTTGGCCTTGGCGTTCCCCTGTACTGTGGCATATAAACATTGCAAGAACAGGGGCCTCTCTTCCCAATAATAGCTGACTTGGCCATCTTCTGCTACATATGCAGCTAGAGACACGAGCTCTGTGGGTACTACTGGTTAGTTCATATTGTGGTTCCACCTATAGAGTTGGAGACCCCTTAGCTCCTTGGGTACTTGCTCTAGCTCCTCCATTGGAGGCTCTGTGTTCCATTCAATAGATGACTGTGAGTATCCACTTCTGTATTTGCCAGGCACTGGCATAGCCTCATAAGAGACAGCTATATCAGGGTCCTTTCAGCAAACTCCTGCTGGCATATGCAATGTTGTCTGCATTTGGTGGCTGATTATTGGATGGATCCCTGGTTGTGGTAGTCTCTGGATAGTCCCTCTTTTGGTCTCAGCTCCAAACTTTGTCTCTGTAACTCCTTCCATGGGTATTTTGCTCTCTATTCTAAGGAGGAATGAAATATGCACATGTTGGTCTTCATTCTTCTTGATTTTCTTGTGTTTTGCAAATTTTATCTTGGGTATTCTAAGTTTCTGGGCTAATATCCACTTATCAGTGAGTGTATATCAAGAGAGTTCTTTTGTCATTGGGTTACCTCACTCAGGATGATCAAAAAAATCAGATAACAGCAGATGCTGGCCAGGATATGGAGAAAGAGGAACACACCTCCATTGCGGATGGGATTGCAAGCTTGTACAACCACTCTGGAAATAAGACTGGTGGTTGCTCCGAAAATTAGACCTAGTATTAACAGAAGATCCAGCAATACCTCTCCTCAGCATATACCCAGAAGATGTTCCAACTGGTAACAAGGACACAGGCTCCACTATGTTCTTATCAGCCTTATTTATAACAGCCAGAAGCTGGAAAGAACCCAGATGTCCCTCAGCAGAGGAATGGATACAGAAAATGTGGTACATTTACATAATGGAGTACTACTCAACTATTAAAAACAATGAATTTATGAAACTCTTAGGTAAATGGATGTATTTGGAGGATCTTATCCTGAGTCAGGTAGAAATTCTTGATTCACTAACCTAAGTGGTAAGCTTTTCCTTACTGCAACTGAATACTAAGAGTTTCAACACTGGATTTCAAAGTTATATTTTAAAAATTATTAACTTTGAAAGGGATGCAAAATGTTTACATTTTAAGAATGATTTTAACATGAACATATTTTTCAATTCAGGTGTGATAAATTAATGAAATAATGTTTTCTTAATTTTTACATTTAAGGTGTTATTTTTTTTTAAGATTTATTTTATTCATTATATGTAAGTACACTGTAGCTGTCTTCAGACACTCCAGAAGAGGGTGCCAGATCTCGTTACGGATGGTTGTGAGCCACCATGTGGATGCTGGGATTTGAACCTATCACCTTTGGAAGAGCAGTCGGGTGCTCTTACCCGCTGAGCCATCTCACCAGCCCTAAGGTGTTATTTTTATCACCAGATATTAAATAGCTGTACTGGCTAGTTTTGTGTCAACTTGACACAGCTGGAGTTATCACAAAGAAAGGAGCTTCACAAGAAAATCAAAAAAGACTAATACGTGGATACTTCATTTCTCCCTATAATAGGAATTAAAATATGCATGGAAGGAGATGCAGAGACAAAGTTTGGAGCTTAACGAAAGGATGGACCATCCAGAGAGTGCCCGACCCAGGTGGTCCATCACATAATCAGCCACCAAATGTAGACACTACTGCACACACCAGCAGGATATTGCTGAAAGGACCCTGATATAGCTGTCTCCTGGCAGACTTTGACAGTCTCTGAAAGGGTCTTCAACCCTATAGGTGGAAGAATAACCATGAACTAACTAGTACCCCCTGGGCTCGTGTCTCTAGCTGCATATATAGAAGAGGATGGCCTAGTTGGCCATCAATGGGAAGAGAGGCCCCTTGGTTATGCAGACTTTATATGCCCCAATACAGGGGAACGCCGGGGCCAAGGGGTGGGAGAGGGTGGGTAGGGGAGCAGGGCCGGGAGGGGGGAGGATATAGGGAACTTTCTGGATAACACTTGAAATATAAATGAAGAAAATATCTAATAAAAGTTGAAAAAAAAAAAAGAAAAATAAAGAAGTGGAGGCTCACAACCATCTATAGGACAGAACACAGGGTCCCCAATGTAGGAGCTAGAGAGAGTACCCAAGAGCTGTAGGGGTCTGCAACCCTATAGATGGAACAACAATATGAACTAATCAGAACCCCCAGAGCTCATGTCTCTAGCTGCATATGTATTAGAAGATGGCCTAGTTGGCCATCATTCGGGAAGAAAGGCCCTTGGTCTAGCAATGTTTATATGCCCCAGCACAGAGGCATGCCAGGGCCAAATCGTGGGAGTGGGAGGATAGGGGAGCAGGGCAGGGGGAGGGTATAGGGGACTTTTGGGATAACACTTGAAATGTAATGAAGAAATTCTCTAATTAAAAAAAAAGAAGAAAGGAGCTTCATTTGAGGAAATGCCTCCATAAGATCCAACTGTAAAGCATTTTCTCAATTTGTGATCCAGGGGGAAAGGCCCCTTGTGGGTGGAACCATCTCTGGGCTGGTAGTCTTGGGTTCTATAAGAGAGCAGGCTGAGCAAGCCAGGGTAGGCAAGCCAGTAAAGAACATCCCTCCATGGCCTCTGCATCAGCTCTTGCTTCCTGACTTGTTTGAGTTCCAGTTCTGACTTCCTTGGTGATAAACAGCAGCATGGAAGAATAAGCCAAATAAACCCTTTCCTCTCCAACTTGCTTCTTGGTCATGATGTTTGTGCAGGAATAGAAACCCTGACTAAGACAATACCCAAACTCCTATTTTTAGTTATTACTAAGCATAGATTAATAAATATTTCTGTATCTTTTCAGTCATTTGTTACTAATCAGCATTTGGAGCTAACATTCTAAGATCAACTTTGATGGGAACAATAAATTTAGATCACATGGTGTAAGAGAAGTTATCCTTTTGTGCTGGACAAAACTAAATCTAATGTCTTTTTTTTGTTGTTGTTGTTCTATTGATCAGCTACAAATGACAAAATTATGTTTTCCTAAGTGGTAGTAATCTACTGTGTATATGGACTGCAATTTTGTAGTTGCCAATCTTCAGTTCAAGAATACATATGTTATTTCATTTTAAAGAGTGTTGTGAGGAATGCTAAAACAAGCACAGGAGAGTAGATAAATAATCCACAGGCTTGAGTAATTTCTGTAGTATATTTACACAGTTTGAGGATCAGTTGTTCATATGATCATTCTAGATATTCTCTCTATGCTACATCTGCTCCAGTAGCAGCCCACGTGACAGGCTGAAAAGTCTAGGCGCGGTCCCAGGGCAAAAAGCCTGGGACTTTATTCTCCTGGAATTGTGGCATCCTGTATAAAGAATGCTCCAACGTCCTTGATTTAGTTAGTAAACAGATCTGTGTGCTTTCCCCTAATATTGCTTCATTATAAGTGCCTTCTAAGGATTCATATTTTAACATATAGCTAAGTTAGATCCTAGGCAGTCCTTGATCCAACCTTGAGCATGAATAGCTAAGTCACTGCCCTACACAGGAATTCACCACTGCCTAGGAATAAGGAAGTTTGCAACCTGAGAAGGAACCAGACTAGATACTTAGAACTATGGCTAGCTGAGTTACACCCAGATACAAGTATTTACAATGGCCTAGGGGGAAGGTGGACTAAGACAAGGGCATGAAGCCCTTGCCCCTGGCTTCTAAGTTTAAGCTGACCTCAGGTGGAATTGCTTTTGATCCCAGTGTTAACCTTGAGTCTTACCCCAGTTGGTTCTTGCCAGTCCTTCCTCGATTGTATTACTGTTTTGTTATCTTGCTGGTGTGTCACCTAACTTCCCCATTTTCTTCTGTATAAAAGTCTGATGCTCAATTTAACAAATTACACTCAGATATTACACACTCCCTTGTGTGTCCTGTCTGTCACTCACCGAATCTTTGCCCACTTCCTCAAGAGAACTTGCCCCAGGCAGGCAGGGGACCCAGAGGGCCTGTGGCATCTCTAAATTAAAAATTTTATTCTAGCTTACATTTTGTATCTTGTGTTTTAACCTAATTGTATGATTACAAGTATTTTTACCTATGTATTTTTCCATCCTAAAAATTAAGAAAAGTATGTGTGGGTGTGTGTAAGTATGTGTGTGTTTCTATTAATATGGCTAATAATTTACAAAAATAATACATCAAGTTAAGACATATAAACATCTTTTATGATGAATTATTAGAAATTATGCAAGTTCATATCAGTAAAATAAACTGGAATGTGTTTAATATCAATATAACCATTTGTAAAATATATAGATTATTATATGTTTCATTATTTTTACTATATCTTGTATTTTTATTTTATTTTTAATAAAATTTTAGATGCAAAGAATGTAATAATCCAATGTCAATTCTACTCATAAAACAAAACTATCCAATCTAAGCTGTTTCAGATACATAGAAAATTAATATTGGTCAACTCACAGTATTTTTTATACATGGGTAAATATTACCAAAATACAAATTTGGGGGCAAACAAACTAGTGACCTATGGCAATGCCTGTGAATTACTGACAATAATTGCTTGATAATCATTTCATTTATATTTCCAATTTGACACTTATGTTTTGTTGATAGTATTAGTCAACTTATGGAAGCTTTACATTTACTATAGTAGATATGAAGTAAGTCAATGATAATGATTGGCCATATTTCCTAAAATGATATAAAAATATGATACAATTATTTAAATATTTTGTAGCACTAATATAGCACTAATAACAAAAGTTAGTAGGATAATGAGGAAATTGATATTGTGATAAATTTTATAATTTATTAGATATTATCTTCATTTACAGTTCAAATGCTATCCTCAAGCCCCCTATACACTCGCCCTGCCCTGCTCCCTAACCCACCCACTCTTGCTTCCTGGCCCTGGCATTTCCCTGTACTGGGGCATATGATCTTCACAAGACGAAGGGCCTCTCCTTCCACTGAAGGCTGACTAGGCCATCCTCTGCTACATATGCAGCTAGAGACAAAGCTCTGGGGGAAGGGAGGTACTGGTTAGTTCATATTGTTGTTCCTCCTATAGGATTGCAGATCTCTTTACCTCCTTGAGTACTTTCCCTAGCTCCTTCATAAGGGGCCTTGGGTTCCATCCAATAGATGACCATGAGCATCCACTTCTGTATTTGCCAGGCATTCGCATAGCCTCACAAGAGATAGCTATATCAGTGTCAGGTCAGCAAAATCTTTCTGGCATAGGCAATAGTGTCTGGGTTTGGTGATTGTATATAGATCCCAGCTGGGGCAGTCTCTAGATGGTTCTTCCTTCTGTCTCAGATCCAAAATTTGTCTCTGTAACTGCTTCCATGGGTATTTTGTTCCCTATTCTAATAAGGAACAAAGTATTCAAATTTGGTCTTCCTTCTTCTTGAGTTTCATGTGTTTTACAAATTGTATCTTGGATGTTTTAAGTTTCTGGGCTAATATCCACTTATCAGAGAGTGCAAATCATGTGTGTTCTTTTGTTATTGGGCTACCTCTCTCAGAATGATATCCTTGAAATGCATCCATTTGCCTAAGAATTTCATGAATTCATTGTTTTAATTGCTGAGTAGTACTCTATTGGGTAAATGTAACACATTTTCTGTATCCATTCTTCTGTTGAAGGACATCTGTGTTCTTCCCAGCTCCTGGCTATTAAAAGTAAGGCTGCTATGGACATAGTGGAGCATGTGTCCTTATTACAAGTTCAAACATTTTCTGGATATATGTCCAAGAGGAATTGCTGGATATTCCAGTAATACTATGTCTAATTTTCTGAGGAAATGCCATACTGATTCCCAGAGTGGTTGTACCAGCTTGCAATCCCAACAAAAATGGAGGAGTGTCCTCTTTCTCTACATCCTTGCCAGCATCTGTTGTCACCTGAATTTTTGAATTTAGCCATTCTGAATGGTATGAGGTGAATTTCAGGGTTGTTTTGATTTACATTTTCCTGATGATTAAGGATGTTGAACATTTATTTCACGTGCTTCTCAGCCATTCAGTATGCCTCAGTAGAGAATTCTTTGTTTAGCTCAGTAGCCCATTTTTTAATAGGTTTATTTGATTTTCTAGAGTCCATCTTCTTGAATTCTTTATATATATTGCATATTGGTCCCCTATCTGATTTAGGATTGCTAAAGATCTTGTCCCAATCTGTTGTTGTGGCATTTTTGTCTTATTGACAGTGTCTGTTGCCTTACAGAAGCTTTGTAATTTTATGAGGTTCCATTTGTCTATTCACAATCTTACAGCACAAGCCAGTGCTGTTCTGATCAGGAATTTTTCCCCTGTGCCCATATCATAGAGGCTTTTCCCCATTTTCTCATCTATAAGTTTCAGTGTCTCTGGTTTTATGTGGACTTCCATGATCGACTTAGACTTGAGCTTTGTATAAGGAGATAAGAATGGATCAATTTGCATTCTTTCTACATGATAATCACCAGTTGTGCCAGCACCAATTGTTGAAAATGCTGTCTTTTTTCCACTGGATGATTTTTAGCTCCCTTATCAAAGATCAAGTGACCATAGGTGTGTGGGTTCATTTCTGGGTCTTCAATTTGATTCCATTGGTCTACATGTCTGTAGCTGTACTAGTACCATGCAGTTTTTATCACAATTGCTCTATAGTACTTCTTGAGGTCAAGAATGGTGATTCCCCCAGAAGTTCTTTTATCATTGAGAATATTTTTTGCTATATTAGGGTTTTTTTGTTATTCCAGATGATTTTGCCAATTTTCTTTTATAACTCTGTGAAGAATCGCATTGGAATTTTGATGAGAGTTTCATTGAATCTGTAGATTGCTTTCAGGAGGATAGTCATTTTTACTATATTGATATTGCCAATCCATGAGCATGAGAGATCTTTCCATCTTCTGAGATCTTCTTTGATTTCTGTAGAGAGCCACACCCTGTGCTCTACCCAGTAAACAAGTCGACAGAGCATGTGGAGAGCCACATCCTGTGCTCTCCCCAGTAAACAAGTTGACAATGTGGAGAGCCACATCCTGTGTTCTCCCCAGTAAACAAGTCTACTGCACATGTGCAGAAGGTGAGTGCGTGCCGAGTCACTGCCCATCCCGGGGCGTGGTGAGTGAGCAGCCAATCAGAAGCATACACGACTTGTCAGGGTATATATAGGCAGTGCTTTTTGGGGCTCGTGTCTTTCCTCTTCATTAAACGTTTGCTGCAGAAGGAATCTGGTGTCCATGTCCATTCTTGCTGGTGATGTGATAGCTTGGACTCTTACAGATTTCTTTCTTGAGACTTGAAGTTCTAATCAAACATATTTTTTCCACTTCCTTAGTTAGAGTCACAACAAGGTGTGTTATATTATTTGTGACTATTGGGAAGGGTTTTGTTTCCCTATTTTTTTTTTCTCTGCCTGTTTATTCTTTGTGTAGAGAAAGGCCACTGGTTTGTTTGAGTTAATTTTATATCCAGCTACTTTACTGTAGCTGTTTTTCAGGTTTAGGAGTACTAAACCTTTTTAGCATCACTTATATATACTATCATATCATCTGCAAATAGTGATATTTTGACTTCTTCCTTTCCAATTTGTATCGTATTGATCTCCTTTTGTTGTCTAATTGCTCTGGCTAGTACTTCAAGTACTCTACTGAATGGGTAGGGAGAAAGTGGGCAGCCTTGTCTAGTCCCTGGCTTTAGTGGGATTTCTTCCAGCTTTTCTCCATTTAGTTTGATATTTTCTCCTGATTTGCTGTATATTGCTTTTATTATGTTTAAGTATTGGCCTTGAATTCCTGATCTTTACCAGACTTTTATCTTGAATGGGTATCGGATTTTGTCAAATGCTTTCTCAGCATCTAACCAGATGATCATGTGGTTTTTGTCTTTGAGTTTGTTTATATAGTGGATTATGTTGATGGATTTCCATATATTAGACCATCCCTACATCCCTGGGATGAAGCCTACTGTATCATGATGGATGATTATTTTGATGTGTTTTTGGATTTGGTTAGAAAGAATTTTATTGAGTATTTTTGCATCAATATTCATAAGGGAAATTGTTCTGAAGTTCTCTATCTTTGTTGGGTCTTTGTGTCCTTTAGGTTTCAGAGTAATTATGGCTTCATAGAATGAATTGGGCAGACTACCTTCAGTTTTTATTTTGTGGAATGGTTCGAGGAGAATTGGAATTAGGTCTTCTTTGAAGGTCTGATAGAATTCTGCACTAAACGCAGAGACTATTAAAGACTGCTTCGACTTCTTTAGAGGACATGGACTATTTAGGTCACTAATCTGATCCTGATTTAATTTTGGTACCTGGTATCTGTCTAGAAAGTTGTCCATTTCATACAGGTTTTCCAGTTTTCTTGAGTATAGCCTTTTGTAGTAGTATCTGATGATGTTTTGGATTTCCTGATATTCTGTTGTGATGTCTCTCTTTTCATTTCTGATTTTGTTAATTAGGATACTGTCCCAGTGTCTTTTAGTTAGTCTGGCTAAGGGTTCATCTATCTTCTTGATTTTCTCAAAGAACCAGTTCCTGGTTTGGTTGATTCTTCGAATAGTTCTTTTTGTTTCCACTTGGTTGTTTTCAGCTGTGAGTTTGATTATTTTCTGTCATCTACTACTCTTGGGTGAATTTGGTTCCTTTTATTCTAAAGCTTTAAGTGTGCTGTCAAGATACTACTGTATGCTCTCTCTGTTTTTCCAAATTTTTTTTTTTTTTTTGGCATTCAGAACTATGAGTTTTCTGCTTAGGACTTCTATCATTGTCTCCCATAAGTTTGGTTATGTTGTGTCTTCATTTTCATTAAACTCTAAAAAGTCTTCGATTTCTTTATTTCTTCCTTGACCAATGTATCATTGAGTAGAGTAGTTCAGCTTCCACATGAATGTTGGCTTTCTATTATTCATGTTGTTATTGAAGATCAGCCTTAGTCTGTGGTGATCTGACAGGATGCTTGGGATACTGTCAACATTTTTGTTTGTGTTGAGGCCTGTTTTGTGCCCAATTGTTGGTCAGTTTTGGAGAAGGGCCATTGAGGTTTTAAGAAGAAGCATATTCTGTTGTTTTAGAATAAAATGTTCTGTAGATATCTGTTAAATTCATTTGTTTCATAACTTCTGCTAGTTTCAATGTGTCTCTGTTTAGTTTCTGTTTCCAGGATCTGTCTATGGGTAAAAGTGTGGTGTTGAAGTCTCCCACTTATTGTGTGCAATGTATGCTTTGAGTTTTACTATAATTTATTTAATGAATATGGATGGACTTGCATTTGGAGTATAAATATTCAAAATTGAGAGTTCACCTTTTAAGATTTTACCTTTGATGAGTATGAAGTGCCCCTGCTTGTCTTTTTTGATAACTTTGGGTTGGAAGTTGATTTTATTTGATATTAGAATGAATACTCTAGCTTGTTTCTTTGGACCATTTGCTTGGAAAATTGTTTTCCAGCCTTTTACACTGAAGAACTGTCTGTCTTTTTCCCTGAGGTGCGTTTCCTGTAAGGAGCAAAAAGTTGGGTTTATGTAACCTGGCTATTAGTCTATGTCTTTTTATTTGGAAATTCATTCCATTGATATTAGGAGGTATTAAGTAAAAGTAATTGTTGCTTCCAAATATTTTTGTTGTTAGATTTGGAATTCTGTTCTTGTGGCTGTCTTCTTTTAGGTTTGTTGAAGGATTACTTTCTTGCCTTTTCTAGGGCATAATTTCCTTCCTTGTGTTGGTGTTTTCCATTTATTATCCTTTGAAGTGCTGGATTCATGGAGATATTGTGTGAATTTGGTTTTGTCATGGAATACTTTGGTTTCTTCATCTATGATATTTGAATATTTTGCTGGGTATAGTAATCTAGGCTGACATTTGTGATTTCTGATGGTCTATATAACATCTGTCCAGGATCTTCTGTCTTTCATGGTCTCTGTTGAAAAATCTGGTGTAATTCTGATAGGTATGCCTTTATATGTTACTTGACCTTTTTCTTTACTGTTTTTAATATTCTATCTTTATTTATTGCATTTGTTGTTCTGATTATTATGTGTCGGGAATAATTTCTTTTCTAGTCCAATTTATTAGGAGTTCTGTAGGATTCTTGTATGTCTATGGGCAACTCTTTCTTTAGGTTAAGGAAGTTTTCTTTTATAATTGTGTTGAAGATATTTACTGGCCATTTAAGTTGAAAAATGTTCATTCTCATCTATACCTATTATTCTTAGGTTGGTCTTCTTATTCTGTCCTGGATTTCCTTGATGTTTTGGGTTAGGATCTTTTTGCATTATTCATTTTCTTTAAGTGCTGTGTCCATTTTTTCTATGGAATCTTCTACACATGAGATTCTTTCTTCTATCTCTAGTATTCTTTTGCTGATGCTCGCATCTATGGTTCCTGATTTCTTTCCTAGGGTTTCTATATCCAGATTTGTCTCCCTTTGGATTTTCTTTATTGATTCTACTTCCCTTTTTAGATCTTGGATGGTTTTGTTCAATTCTGTCACGTGTTTGGTTGTGTTTTTCTGTAATTCTTTAAGGGAATTATATGTTTCTTCTTAAAGGCCTTCTACCTTTTTTAGCAGTGTTTTCCTGTAATTCTTTAAGGGATTTTTATGCTTACTCTTTAAGGCCTTCTACCTGTTTATCCATGCTCCCCAATATTTCCCTAAGTGAGTTATTAACGTCCTTCTTAAAATCCTCTACCAGCTTTATGAGATATGATTTTAAAACTGAATCTAGTTTTTCGGGTATGTTGGGGTATCCAGGACTCGTTATGGTGAGAGTACTGGGTTCTGATGATGCCCAGTGGTCTTGGTTTCTGTTAGTAAGAATCTTACATTTGCCTTTCACCATCTGGTAATCTCTGGCATTCGTTGTTATAGCTCTCCCTGGCTGGAGCTTGTTTGTCCTGTTATTCTGTTAGCCTCTGTCAGCACTCCTGGGAGTCCAACTCTCTCCTGAGTCTCAGTGGTCAGAATACTCTCTGCAGGCAAGCTCTCCTCTTGCAGGCAAGGTACACAGAGGCCTGGAGCTCAGCTCTGGCTCTTGGCTGAAGATGAAGGCCCGAAAGGCACCATGTCCCAGAAGCTATGTTGTTTCTGCTGCCCATGTGCTCTCCTGCACAGACTAGTTTTTGAAGGACCTTGGATACAAGACGGTGTTCTCACCTGGTCCTGCTATCAGAGCCCTCCCTGGAGGCCAATGCTTGTCTAGTGGTGAAAGTATGCAGAGGTCTGGAGCTCAGTTCTGCCTCCTGACTGAAGATATAGGCCCAAAAGGGACCTTGTCTCAGAAGTTAAGTGGCTGCTGCTGCCCATGGACTCTCCTGTGCAGACTAGTCTCTCAAATTGATTCTTTCAAAAACAATGAGTACATTTACATTCTGATCATTGATTCATTAGACATGCAATTATTTAGAATAATTATTCTGCCAAATATAGGCTGATATTAAATAGTGTGTGTGTGTGTGTGTGTGTGTGTGTGTGTGTGTGTATTCTGTGTCTAGATTCTGTTCTTGAATTCCACTGAGACAGTACTTTTTGTCATTTCAGTCCTTTTAGTTTGCCAGCTCTATGACAAGGAACTGATTTACATGATTAATTCTCTTACCTCCTGTTTCCTGGAAACATTTATGTCAGGAGGGAATGAAACATATTTGTAAGGAATTACATGCTTGATCATTAGGCACACTTTGTCAAAATAGTTCTTTTTTTGAGAATAAATTATTTGTGTATAGAAGGCATTTTGGAGAATAGATTTATTTATGGAGGAAAGTAGTATTTTGTTGTGGTTTGTTTGTTTGTTTGTTTGTTTTGGTCTTCTGATTTTTATAATGGCCTCCAAATACTTCACTCTAACCTCAAATATGACAATTGTCTAAAGTGGATATTTTCAAATTTTATTTGGTCATTGAGTAAAATCCTCAAATATGGAATTAGTGACCTTATAACAGTGGACTCAGAAAAGTGTGTGGCTCCTTCCACCATGGAGAAATGCTTCTAGAAAATGATAGCTAAGAGTCTGGGTACAGAATCTCTGCCAGACCTTTATATTTCCTCTCTTCTACCCCTGTAGAAGCAAATATTTATATTTTCAGTGTAACTTATAATAGTTTGTTAGGATAGTCTATGTAGATTAAAGTAAAAATTATGCAGGCAACTGATGATAATCAAAGATGCTTAAGAGCCCAGTTGGTAAGCCCTATTCTGGAAGACAGAAACAAATTTCAGTGTCATTTAATCTCAGTGTCTATAAAATGAGAAAAAAAAAACACAAATTTTATGTCTTGAATTCCATTTAAAAGAAAGCCAAACATGTTACATATGTGAATATATTTCTACAAATATATCCTATTGGTACAAGAAATAATACATTATAATAAAGAATTCTATAAAAGAAATATTGTGATTTGTATTTTTTTTCACATTTTTATAAGTCATTGGTTTTGAAACAGAAAACTGTCAGCAGTATTCTTGCATTAAATCTTTATATTTCTGTATTTTTCCACTAACTCAAGACTCCTTTATGAGTTACATTCATTCAATCACTTGACACTTTTTTAAAGATGGCAGTCACATTTGAGGAAATGTATTAGACACTAAGCTTTCAGAGATCAACGGATGATAATAGCTTTCCCAGCAAAGTCTAGGAAGAAACAAGGATGCACATGCACAAATAATTTCAAAGAACAGCTTGTGTCTCAACTGCTCAATTACTAGCAGCTTAATCCAAAACCAAATTTTGCAAGTAGATCTCTTCTATGCACTGTAGAAAAGTAGTAGCATTCTTAGAAACTGCCTTTCAGATGCTACTATTTATGCATTCACTCTCATCATTTATGGCGATTTTTCTCATCATGAGGAAATATCTCATCATTATATAAGCTCATTTAAAAATGACTGCATTGTTATGTGAAATGCAATTATAATAAGATAAAAATGAAATAAATAATTTAATTACCATGATTTATATATATTAGCATGACATGTGGATAAAGGAGGCCAACTTCCTACACTTTATTTTCTAGGTAGTCATCAGAAGTAGCCCGAGGGAAAAGGAGCCTTTATAACTGTTTACAATGATGCAAACCATATAACCACTCTAGAAATTGTTGTGGAGACATTTTAAAAAGATAGAAATGAATGTATCATAGTAGCCAGCTATATTTATTTTAGCATATTCCCAAAGGATTCAGTATCATCCTCAATTGATTCTTGCTCAGCATTGTTCATTGCTAAATCTCAACTGAGAGCTGCCTCACTCAGGACTAGAATTCAAATATTGACTGAGTCATGCAGACTGCTGTGGGAGAAAAATAGTCATTCATTATTTTCCGCTGTACTGCACTAAGCCACATGAATGGCCAGAATGATCACTATATATTCTAAAAAGTTCAGTAATGGTGTTTATATTTTGGTAGTATCTAATAGCCACCCAGTAGGACTTACATAGTTCTCAAGCCAAGAGAATGCATACTTGATATTTTAAACTTAGCCAACTACTCATGGCTGGCTGTAAAGGTGAAAAACACTAAAGGAGAATATAGTAATATCACTTTACTTAATTGAAATGATTTCTAACTTCACTGACAATTCTTGCCCCCCCCCACACACACACAGATGAGTGTATTTATCAACCACCATCAGAATAGCTGCTTTGTGCAGTAGGTATAGATGACAACAGAAAAAGCCACAATGATTGTAATGTAGTTTATAGCTGATTTGTTGTACTAAGCCCAGGTTGCTACATATAAAACAGTACCTGTACATCTATGGCTCAGAGAACAATGAAAATATGTAAGACTGTAAGAACCCTACTGTTTACTTAACCTTTATGGGTCTATGGACTGTAGCTTGAGGAGGTTCCTTGGAAAACTGGGAAAAGCGTGATATACCAAAGTATACTCCATCTTACCATAAGGACACTTATTCAACTTTGTTCACTGTGGCTTTATTTATAATAACCAAAATCTGGAAACAACCTAGATGTCCATCAACAAAACAACAGATAAAGAAAATGCAGTATATTTACAGTAGAATATTACTCACCTGTTAAGAAATTTACATACAAATAGAAGAAAATCTTGTTGAGTGGGGCAACCCAAATCCAGAAAGACAAATACATATGTATTCACTTGTAAGTTGATATTAACTGTTAAAATTGTATAAGTATTTTTTATTTCAAAATTTTATATTCTGCATATTTATATTATGGATCATATTTTAAGTTTTGCTTTTTTTGTTTTCTAACACTTTTTATTTTAATCTAGATATAAGCATATTTTAATTAGAGGAGCACTGTGATATTCATTCCTTAGTTAATATATGGTAATGTTCTGATATCAAACTGAGTTCACTCAGGTCACTGAAATTACAATAGCCCCAGTTTTCAATGGGTGATATCAAATCATAATGTTTAAAGCTTTCAAGATTCAATTACCCTCAGAATATTTACTTCACTACTGGTCTTTGTGTTGATTGTCACTTTGAAAACACAAAATTTTATTAAGATGAGAATGAACAAAGATGTATTTTTAAATAATTAAAATATGGAGATAGTTTCTAGAATAATGGTACTGATTCATTGCTTTAAAAGGCTCATTAAATATTTACTTATCTTATTAAATATTAAAGAGCTATGACATATTTAATTCATAAATAGAAAATATCTCATTGATAGAATTCAAATAAACTCCTTTGAAAGCCCATGTTTCAGTAATCTAGAAGTTTTATATTTTGTGATTTAACATCAATGTTTGTTTAACTTTTTGTGGTCATGAAATACACATATGGCTTGTTTGCCTTCTCACTCCACTGTAACTCTTCAATTATTATTGTGGCTACATTTAATTTTCAGATTATACAGATTAGACCTATTACTCTTCATCCTTAGTCATAATTTGATATTGTTAGTACTAGGACACTCTAAGCCCCGCCTAACTATGAGACCCTAGACCTGTGCTGCCAGGACAATGACCTTCAATCCCACAATCCACTTGGCTCAGTCCCCAGCCTCAATGGTGTGACATCATTTTCTGTATAAATTAAGTCACACCCCCTCCCTCTCTATTTCTTCTCTCTCTTCTCTCCCCCCTCTTTCTCTCTCTCTTCTTCTCTGCCCTCCTACCCGCTCAATAAACCTCTCCCATGTGGAATCACCATGGCCTGGTCTGCTGTTTGGTTAAAACTCTCTCTCTATCTATCTATCTATCTATCTATCTATCTATCTATCTATCTCTATCTATCTATCTATCTATATATATATATATATATATATATATAGTATTTTTCATATTAGATATACTATAGAATATTTAATTCTTTGGGGTAAGAAACAACATCTATTATCTTGATGAGTTAATGTGTTGTTAATAATTGAAAAGGAGGTTATAATTTGGGAAGCTGATGTCTGTCTAAAATACTTGCTACTTCAAGAACTGATCTATTATTAGGAAAGTGAAAGGAAAGAAGCAATTTTCAAGTGAAAATAGCATATTGTAATTTACTAGTTTACCTAAAGTGGTTTATGTTGGTGACTAAAATACTACATCTGAAAGATTCTTCTCCATTAAAATAAGCCAGTAAAGTTGTCAAAAATCAATATTTTCAGAGCAATAGAAACTTACATAGACTTTAGTTTGTTTGAACTTGCATTTAAATTTTTTTCATTTGCTCACTTCACATCCCTCTCACTGCCCCACTCCCTGTCACCCATCCCACAGTTCTTTCCCCATTCCTACTCCTCTTCTCCTCTGAGAAGGTAGCAGCAGCAAAGAGTATACCACACAACCTGGCACATCACATCTCTGTGTCGCTAGGCATTTCTTCTCCAACTAAAGCCTGAAAAAACAGCCCAGCTATAAGAATTTATCCCACATACAGGCAACAGCTTTTGGGATAGCCCCAGTTCCAGTTGTTCAGGAGCCACATGAAGCCCAACCTGCAAATCTGCTACATTTGTGTGGTGAGGCCTTGGTCCAGCCACTGTATGCTCTTTGGCTGATGGTTCAGTCTTTACACTGGTCCTGGTTAGTTAACTCTCTTTGTCTTTCTGTAGAGTTCCTATACCCTTACAGTGTGGAGAGCTGCACAGTGCTGTGCCTTTAAGAGGAGGCTGGCTTCTGCCTTCCACTAGCCAGAAAGCGAGTGCTCTCAGGAACACAAGTCCTCAATTGGCTAAGGCTTATCATCTGGCTTGCTTATGTGGACCTATCTGATGTCACTACATGGCTTACTGGGATTGGTTGGCCTAGAACTGTTTAGCCTATGGGCTGTCTTTCCCCGTGTTCTATTAGTGAGAGGCAGTTGGTCAGAGATAGTTAGAGTCAGAGTCAGTTAGTGATGGCCAGGGAGTCAGGGTGAGGGAGTCAGGGTGAGTTAGAGAGAGTTAGGTTAGAGTTAGCTCCAGAGTCAGTTAGTGAGGGCCAGAGAGTCAGGGTGAGGGAGTCATGGTGAATTAGGGAGAGTTAGGTTAGAGTTAGTCAGGGTCAGTTAAAGTTAGTCAGAGTAAGGGAGTCAGAGTTATCCAGGGGGATTTAGGGTAGACTAGTCAGAAAAAATTCATTCAAGCTTTCCTGAATAAACTGTTTAAGGAAGAGCTTGGGGGTCGTGTCCGTTTTGCTGGGTGAGAGGCTCACAACATTAGAGACCACAATTTTTCCTCCGGTTTTTCCCTAAGAGTCTCCAAGCTACATCCACAGTTTTGATGTGGAAGTCTGTGTCTATCTGAGTCAGCTGTTGGGCAGGAGCCCCTGCAAAGAAAACATACACAAGCAGCTTAATAGTACACCTAAAAGCTCTAGAAAAAAAGGAAGCAAATTCACCCAAGATGAGTAGACAGCAGGAAATAAATTCAGGGCTAAAATCAACCAAGTGGAAACAAAATGAACTATTCAAAGAATCAACTAAACCAGGAGCTGGTTCTTTGATAAAATCAACAAAATAGATAAACCCTTACTCAGACTCACTAGACGGCACAGGGACAGTATTCTAATTAACAAAATCAGAAAAGAAAAGGGAGACATAGCAACAGAACATGAGGAAATTCATAATATCATCAGATCCTATTACAAAGGGCTATCCAAAAAAAAAAAAAAAAAAAAAAAAAAAAAAAAAAAAAAAAAAAAAAAAAAAAAAAAAAAAAAAAAAAAAAAAAAAAAAAAAAAAAAANCACAAGCAGCTTAATAGTACACCTAAAAGCTCTAGAAAAAAAGGAAGCAAATTCACCCAAGATGAGTAGACAGCAGGAAATAAATTCAGGGCTAAAATCAACCAAGTGGAAACAAAATGAACTATTCAAAGAATCAACTAAACCAGGAGCTGGTTCTTTGATAAAATCAACAAAATAGATAAACCCTTACTCAGACTCATTAGACGGCACAGGGACAGTATTCTAATTAACAAAATCAGAAAAGAAAAGGGAGACATAGCAACAGAACATGAGGAAATTCATAATATCATCAGATCCTATTACAAAGGGCTATCCAAAAAAAAAAAAAAAAAAAACTGGAAAACCTGGATGAAATGGAAAATTTCTAGACATATACTAGGTACCAAAATTAAATAAGGATCAGATTAATGATCTAAATGGTCCCATATGCCCTAAGAAATAGAAGTAGTCATTAACAGTCTCCCATCCAAAACAAAACAAAACAAAACAAAACAAAAAAAAACAAACAAAAAAACAAAAAAACAAAAAAACAAAAAAACAAACGCCCAGGACCAGATGGATTTAGTGGCAGAGTTCTATGAGACCTGCAAAGAAGACCTAACTCCAATTCTACACAAACTATTCCACAAAATAGAAACCGAAGGTTCTCTACCCAATTTATTCTATGAAGCCACAATTACTCTGACACCTAAACCACATAAAAAACAAACAAAGAAAGAGAACTTCAGATCAATTTCCCTTATGAATATCAATGCAAAAATACTCAATAAAATTCTCACAAACTGATTCCAAGAACATATCTAAACAAGCATACATCATGATCAAGTAGGCTTTATTCTGGGAAGGCAGGGATGGTTTAATATATGGAAATCCATCAATGTAGTCCACTATATAAACAAACTCAAAGACAAAAACTACATGATCATTTCCTTAGATGCTGAGAAGTGATTTGACAAAATTCAACACCCATTCATGACAAAAGTTTTGGAAAGATCAGGAATTCAAGGCCTATACCTAAACATAATAAAAGCAATATATCACAAACCAGTAGTCAGCATCAACTGAAAGGAGAGTTAAAAATTAAAGCAATCCCACTAAAATCAGGGACTAGACACGGCTGCCCACTTTCTCCCTACCTATTCAATAAGATACTGAAAGTCCTTAGCCAGAGCAATGTAACAACAACAGGAGATCTAGCAGATACAAATTGGAAGGGAAGAAGTCAAAATATTACAATTTGCAGATGATATTATAGTATATATAACTGACTATAAAAACTCCACCAGGGGACTCTTAAACCTGACAAACAGCCTCAGTGAAGTAGCTGGATATAAAATTAACTCAAACAAATCAGTGGCCTTTTCTACATGTAGGATTAACAGACTGAGAAAGAACTTAGAGAGACAACACACTTCACAATAGTCACAAATAATATAAGATACCTTGGTGTGACTCTAAGGAAGTGAAAGATCTGATGATAGGAACTTCAAGTCTCTGAAGAAAGAAATTAAAGATCTCAGAAGATGGAAAGATCTCCTATGCTCATGGATTGGCAGGATTAATTTAGTCAAAATGGCTATTCTGTTAAATGCAATCTACAGATTCAATGCAATCCCCATCAAAATTCAAACTCAATTCTTCATTGAGTTAGAAAGGGCAATTAGTATTTGCCAGGCACTGACAAAGGCTCACATGAGACAGCTATATCAGGGTCCTTTCAGCAAAATCTTTCTGGCGTATTCAGTAGTGTCTGCATTTGGTGGCTGATTATGGGATGGACCACCGGGTGGGGCAGTCTCTGGATGGTCCATCCTTTCCGCTTAGCTCCAAAATTTGTCTCTGCAACTCCTTCCATGGATATTTTATTCACTACTCTAGGGAGGAATGAAGTATCCACACATTGGTCTTCCTTCTTGATATTTTTGTATTTTGGAAGTTGTATATTGAGTATTCTAGGTTTCTGTGTTAATAACCACTTATCAGTGAGTACATATGAAGTGACTTCTTTTGTGATTGGGTTACCTCACTCAGGATGATATCTTCCACATAGATCCATTTGCCCAAGAATTACATAAATCCATTGTGTTTAATAGCTGAATAGTATTGCATTGTGTAAATGTACCACATTTTCTGTATCCATTCCTCTGTTCAGGGACATCTGGGTTCTTTACAGATTGTGGCTATTATAAATACGGCTGCTATGAACATAGTGGAGCATGTGTCCTTATATCCAGTTGGAACATCTTCTGGGTATATGCCCAGGAGAGGTATTGCTAGATTAATTGGTAGTACTATGTCCAGTTTACAGAAGAGGATGCTCACAGTAATCTATAGAATGGAACACAGGGTCCCCAATAGCTAGAGAAAGTACCCAAGAGCAAAAGGGGTCTGCAACCCTATAGGTGGAATAACAATATGAACTAATCAGAACCCCCAGAGCTCCTATCTCTAGCTGCATATGTATTAGAGAATGGCCTGGTGAGCAATTATTGGGGAGAGAGGCAAAGTGGTCTAGCAAACTTTATATGCCCCAGTATAGGGGAATGCCAGGGCCAGGAAGTCAGCATGGGTGGGGAGGGGAGCGGGGCAGGGGAGGCTATAGGGGACTTTTGGGATAGCATTTGAAATGTAAATGAAGAAAATATCTAATAAAAAAAGAAAGGGCAATTTGCAAATTCATCTGGAATAATAAAAAAATCTAGGATAGCAGTAACTATTCTCAACAATCTAAGAAACTCTAGGGGAATCACCTTGCTGGACATTAAGCTGTACTACAGAGCAATTGTGATAAAAACTGCATGGTACTGGTACAGTGCCAGACATGTAGATCAATTGAATAGAATTGAAGACCCAGAAATGAACCCATATACCTATGGTCACTTGATCTTTGACAAGGGAACTAAAACCATCCAGTGGAAAAAAGACAGCATTTTCAACAAATGGTGCTGGCACAGCTGGCTGTTATCATATAGAAAAAATGTGATTTGATCCATTCTTATCTCCTTGTACAAAGCTCAAGTCTAAGTGAATCAAGGAACTTCACATATTACCAGAGACACTGAAACTTATAGAGCAGAAAGTGGGAAATAACCTTTAAGATATGGTTATAGGGGGAAAATCCCTGAAAAGAACAACAATGGCTTGTGCTGTAAGATCATGAATCAACAAATGAGACCTCATAAAATTGCAAAATTTCTGTAAGACAAAAGACACTGTCAATAAGACAAAATGGCCACCAACAAAAGGTGACTAATCTTTACCAATCCTAAATCAGATAGGAGACTAATATCTAATACATATAAAGAACTTAAGAAAATGGACTCCAGAAATTCAAATAACCCTATGAAAAAAAAAGGGGCTACAGAGCTAAACAAAAAATTCTCAACTGAGGAATACTGAATGGCTGAGAAGCACCTTAAAAATTTTTCAACATCCTTAATCATTAGGGAAATGCAAATCAAAACAACCCTGAGATTCCACCTCATACCAATTAGAATGGCTAAGATCAAAAGTTCATGTGACAGCAGATGCTGGCAAGGATATGGAGAAAGAGGAATAATTCTCCATTGTTGGTGGGATGGCAAGCTGGTACAACTACTCTGGAAATCAGTCTGATGCTTCTTCATAAAATTGGACATAATATTACTGGAAGATACAGCAATACCTTTCTTAGGCATATACCCAGAAGATGTTCCAACTTGTAATAAGGACAAATGCTCGACTATGTTCTTAGCAGCCTTATTTATAATAGCCGGAAGGTGGAAAGAACCCAGATGTCTCTCAAAAGAGGAATGGATACAGAACATGTGGTACATTTACACAATGGAGTAGTACTCCGCAATTAAAACAATGAATTCATGAAATTCTTAGGCAAATGGATGTATCTGGAGGATATCATCCTGAGTCAGGTAACCCAGTCACAAAAGAACACACATGATATGCACTCACTTATAAGTGGATATTAACCCAGAAACTTAGACTACCCAAGATACAATTTGCAAAACACATGAAAGTCAAGAAGAAGAAAGACCAAATTGTGGATACTTCATTCCTTCTTAGAATAGGGAACAAAATACCCATGGTGGGAGTTACAGAGACAAAAGGTCAGAGTTGATATGGAAGAAAGGACCATCCAGAGACTCCCCTACCTGGCAGTCCATCCCATATACAACCACCAAACCCAGATACTGTTGCATATGCCAGCAAGATTGCTGACAGCACCCTGTTATAGCTATCTCTTGTGAGGCTATATCAATGCCTGGCAAATACAGATGTGTATGCTCACAGTCATCTATTGGATGGAACACAGGGCCCCTAATGAAGGAGCTAGAGAAAGTACCCAAGGAGCTAAAGGGGTCTGCAACTCTATAGGATGATCAACAATATGAACTACCCAGTACCCTCAGAACTTTGTCTGTAGTTGCATATGTAGCAGAGGATGGCCTAGTCAGCCATCAATGGGAGGAGAGACCCTTGGTCTTGCGAGGATCATATCCCCCAGTACAGGGGAATGCCAGGGCTAAGGAGCAGGAGTGGATGGTTTAGGGAGCAGGGCAGGGGTTGGTTAGGGGACTTTTGGGAAAGTATTTGAAATGTAAATGAAGAAAATATCTAATAAAAATAAAATAGTTATGAAAAAAAACAAAAACAGAAAAGAAAGAATCAATTTAACTAAGAAATCTGACTTTTAAATAGATATATAAGGAAACAATAATAAAAAGTCTTATTACCTCAATTCTGAGGGTCATAGCTACCAGTCTAAGTGTGCTGCTATTATTCGGTATTCAAATACTGGACTCTATTTCAAGATTTAGTGTTTTCCCACTGTAGTGAAAAGTTTCAACCTTTTTTCTAGCATGATCTGTATCTGGTTTAGTGAATAGCAGAAACCAAATTTCTAAGCAGATCAAAAAGAATTTCACAGTATGTTTAATTCCTAATTAATTTAATAATAATAACCTCAGTCTTATGAAAGTCACAGGTAGTAAAATCAAATGTTACATTAAAATGCAACTAAGAAATGTAATTGAATATTTTAAATTAATGTAGATGCTTTGATTTTATGCCTACTTGTATATAAATTACACAACTAAATATATCTTTCCAAAAACAAAGGATTATGTGACATATTAAAAATGTCACTCTAACTCTAAGTCGGATCATTTCTTGAACAGTTCTCTTATTTTTGAATCACTTTATAATTGACTTTAAGAATGATAACATCTCTCAAATTATATAAAAATTGGGAATTAAATTAGTAATTTGATTTTAATATAAAATAGCATATAAAATCAAGAAAGTATTCAGAGGGCTATGGCTTATAAGAGCATACCTAAGATTTGTTTTAAAATTATTTTTCCACATATATTGATAAAATATATACTCAGTGTGATTGAAATTAGTTTTCCTGAAAGGCAACTGTACATTTTCTTGTTTACAATCATTCTCAAATTATGTTTTACTAAAACCTAAATTTCTTTCAGGGAATAATTGTAAAAGTGAATTAATAGTCCTATTATATTCTTATAAGTGGAGACCAAATTTCATTTCCAAGAATCTATATATACTATTGAAAATGCAGGAAACTTATGCTGCAAGTTGTAGGCATAGGAAACAGTCTATTTCTACCTCATAGAAAACACTGACTTGTTTTACTTTTTAAAAATATCTGACAGTTCGTGGCAATTAGTTCTATGTTATTTCACTCTCCCATAGCATCTTGGTGTCATTGGTGTCTGTTGTACACACTAGAGTGTGAAACTTTCTTTGGAAAAAAAAGCACCTGGTTACCATGGTAACACAATGAGCTACCTTTTGTTTTGCTTAAAATCATAGGCAAACAGAAAACTACCTGAAAATTTTCATCCATGAAATAGATAATTCATCAAATATAAAATGCTAAAAAGTATAATAACAGGGAGAAGGTCATATATCAACTCAGATTTTTTCTATTAAAAATTACTGTAAGATTTTTCTTTTTAAAAATACAGTTGCAGTTCTTATTTAAGATGCCATCAAAATGAATGAACCTTGTTTTTCTTCCCTATGCTAGGAAAGTTTAGAAATCTTTAAAGCAGTTATCTAAAAATAAATTAAGTCTGGCAAAAATAGTGAAAATTCCACTGACCAAATTGAAAGTAAACTAACCCCATTAGCTTGCGATAAAATTTTAATAATGAAAATGCACCAATTTAATGGTTTTATTTTATACAGAAAATATATTTTGTATCTGTTGTCGAACTAGGAAAACACTTACTCTTGCTAATATCTAACTCATCAATTCTCATCAAAAGAAGATTCTTCTTAGAAATGTTTGAAGTCTTAAAGCTTCTTGAGCAGTTTCTAAAAGTAATGTTTTCAGTTAGATAATTATGCGTATACTGTTATCTTCCTGTGTAGTAGATTTGTTTGTTTTATACAAATGTCTTCTTATGTAGCCCATATGTCCTATGCTACATTCTAGCCCAAATTGAGTTCTAGTTCAATACTCTTCTACCTATGCCTGGAAAGGGCTGGGATTATGAATTTTGCTTCAGTATCTCATGAGGTTTTTACATTTTTTTTTTTCTCCACAAACTGGTACAAACCTTGTAATACTAGTATTTTATTAGTAGTGCGTCTAAAACTTTATTACCTGAGAATATCCACTAAATTAAAATTTATGAATCAAAGGGAATCAAATTAACATTACAATTTATCTCTTCATAGACTTTACAAGACTTCAGACACATTATCAGTAGTTTTAAGCTTCAGCATAAAGCAGTTAAAATAAGGAACAATATTTCTTTTAGTATAATAGAGTACTATAAGGTAGTTGTAGAAAAAAAAGCAAGGAAGAAATACAAGAACTAAAATAAGCAAAAAACAAGATTCACTGTCAGTTGGGTGTGGTGGCTTACAAGCATCACTCTGTAAACCTGAGAAGCTAAGATAAGACATTGCCTTCAAATTTAAGAAAGAACTACATAGGGCAGCTCTGCCCTATAACAATCAAGAATGCATTTCAGAACAGAGGTTCAGTTTAAACATTTTGTTTGTTATTTACATTTTTTTGGTACATTTACACAATGAAGTACTACACAGCTATTAAAAATAATGAATTTATGAAATTCTTTTTTTTTTCAACTTTTATTAGATATTTTCTTCATTTACATTTCAAGTGTTATCCAGAAAGTTCCCTGTATCCTCCCCCCTCCCGGCCCTGCTCCCCTACCCACCCGCTCCCACCCCTTGGCCCCGGTGTTCCCCTGTATTGGGGCATATAAAGTCTGCATAACCAAGGGGCCTCTCTTACCACTGATGGCCAACTAGGCTACCCTCTTCTATATATGCAGCTAGAGACATGAGCTCAGGGGTACTAGTTAGTTCATGTTATTCTTCCACCTATAGGGTTGAAGACCCCTTCAGCTCCTTGGGTACTTTCTCTAGCTCCTTCTTCCTTGGGAACCCTGTGTTCCATCTAATAGCTGACCGTGAGCTTCCAGCTCCATGTTTGCCAGGCATTGGTATATTTTCCCCTGAGACAGCTATATCCGGGCCCTTTCAGCACCATCTTGTTGGCATATGCTATAGTGTCTATGTTTGGTGACTGATTGTGGGATGGATCCCTGGCAGCCGCAGTCGTTGGGTCCATCCTTTGGATTCAGCTTCACAAATGCTCTCTTTAACTCTTTCAGTGTGTGCTTTGTTCATAATTCTAGGAAGGGGTGACGTGTCCACATTTTGATCATCCTTCTTCTTGAGTATTATGTGTTTAGTAACTTGTATCTTGGGTAGTCTAGGTTTCTGGGTTAATATCCACATATCAGTGAGTACATGTTATGTGAGTTCTTTTGTGAATGGGTTACTTCACTCAGGATGATGGCCTCCAGATCCATCCATTTGCCTAAGAATTTCATATATTTATTGTTTTTAATAGCTGAGTAGTACTCCATTGTGTAAATATACCAATTTTTTTGGTATATTTGGTACTACACAGCTATTAAAAATAATGAATTTATGAAATTCTTAGACAAATGAATGGATCTGGAGGATATCATCCTGAGTGAGATAACTCAACCACAAAAGAACACACATAATATGCACTCAGTGATAAGTGGATATTAGCCCAGAAGCTCTGAACACCTGAGATACAATTCACAAAACACATGAAACTCAAGAAGAAGGAAGACCAAAATATGGATACTTCGATCCTTCTTAGAAGGGGGAAACAAAATACCAATGGAAGGAGTTACAGAAACAAAGTGAGAAGCAGAGACTGAAGGAATGACCATCCAGAAACTGCCCCACATGGCAATGCATCCCATAAACAACCACCCAAACCAGACACTATTTTGGATGCCAACAAAAGCTTGCTCACAGGAGCCCAATTTAGCTGTCTCCTGAGAGGCTCTGCTAGTGCCTGACAAATACAGAAGTGGATGCTAGCAGCCATCCATTGGACTGAGCACAGTGTCCCCAATGAAGGAGCCAGAGAAAGGACCTAAGGAGCTGAAGGGGTTTGCAACTCCATAGAAGGAAGAACAATATGAACTACCCAGTATCCCCAGAGCTCCCTGGGACTAAACCACCAACCAAAGAAAACACATGGTGGGACTCATGGTTCTAGCTACATATCTAGTAGAGGATGGCCTAGTTGGTAATCAATGCGAGGAGAGGACATGGTCCTGTGAAGGTTATATGCCCTAGTATAGGGGAATGCCAGGGCCAGGAAGTGGGAGTGAGTGCGTTGGTAAGCAGGGGGAGTAGGGAGGGGATAAGGGGTTTGGAGGGGAAACTAGGAAAGGGGATAACATTTGAAATGTAAATAAAGAAAATGTCTAATAAAAAATAAAAAATAAAAAGATTTTCCCCCCAACACACCCCATGCTGATCTTGAAGCCTCAGTCTTCCTACATCTCCGTCCCAAGTGTTATATTAAAGTTGTATGCCACAATAACAAAATAAAACTTGCATCATCAAAGTTGTTTCTGTCTTACCATAGATCATTCTTTCATTGTTGGGAATTAGGCACAAACAGGTGATGAAGGAGCACTAGGAGATTACTATCTTCTCTCTCCCTTCTTGCCTTCTTCTTTTACCCATTTTTCTTTTCTTCCATTCCTCCCATCTTTAACTCGTTCTTTCTCTTACTTTTAATGTGTTTTTGATTCATGTTATGCCTTCCTACTATTACATAAAATATTATCAATATGTTTAATTTTAAATTATTGTGAAAATGTTGATAAAATGAATTTAACAGAATGCAAGCAATATACGGGGTGATTTTTTTTCTTTCTCTCTTGATAACATATATGGCTACTACTACATAATATTTAATTAATTGTATCAAAAAGAGAGACTTAACTTTATGAAAAATATTATCCTTTTAAACTATAAGCCAACTATTACATCAACAGATAAATATATTTAAGTTAAGTTAATATATCTATAAAAACTGTCCTTTAGTACATTCATAAAAGATGCACATCAAATTAGAAAATATTTCTATAGTCGTGCCACACTCTGCATATACCTGCTGTCATCTGAAAACATTCCCTAAAATCTCTCTACTCTTCTACTTCCTTGTATAATTTGTCAACTGTAACTCTAAGACAGTTTGTCATGTCATGAGGCACATAAGAAAGGCAACCCATAATTCAGAAGAGGGCTCAGTAATTAAAAGAAATTATACCCTGCCTACCTGATTCTAGTAGTTATCTCTGGCTCTGACTTGAAGCACAGTTCTTTACATATCTGCCTCCTCATGGTGGAGCTAGTGCTCTTGGCCAAACTTTTTGCATTGTAGTAGGAATCAGAACATATACAAGCTCCTAAATGTGTTTCTATATAATAAATAGCACCAGGAAAAAAAATGAAACGTAGGAGTTTATAAAAATTTCTCTGCAGTCATGCATTAGGTATGTCCATAGTCAATCATATATTGACAGACAAAAACTAGGTTCTAGCAATGAAAATGAGTACAGTTGCAATAAACCAGCTTTAATAGTGATGTCAATCTATTTCTACTTAGTAAACTTTCCCCATACTAATATCCTATACTTCTAAAATCTTGAATTGAGATAATCATATTACAAAGCTATAGTTTTATTTAAGTTTATGTTGTGTGTTCTATGACTGGCATACCAAGGAAGAAGGATTGCCTTGAGATTTCAATGTAGAAAAGAGCATGGGCTACAGTGTGTGTGTGTGTGTGTGTGTGTGTGTGTGTGTGTGTGTGTGTTGAAGGGGGTGGGGATGTGGAAGGGTAGAGGATGTATACACATATGTATAAGTTAAATTTTATTTTTTAAATAATTTTATTAATATTTTGAGATTAATACAAAAATATTTTAAAATAGTTTTTGAAGATAATATAATTACATCAATTCCTCCTATCCTCTGTATTCTCCAAAACTTGCTATAAACTTCATCTTATTGCTATCCTTAAAATTCATGGTCAGATGTTTTTGATTTTTATTTGTGGGTTCACAGATTTAAAGATATAACTTATTCAGACCATATAATGTTGGTTGTATGTTTATATTTTGCAGCTTCACTACTTGGTACTGGATAAACCAGGGAAGCCTATTTCTCCTGTTATTCTCCTGGTATGAAGACTCTTTTTCTTAGCCTTTCCCAATTCCTTGTAGTTTTCTATCTATGGTTGAAACTTCATGAGCTTTTCACTATACTGTGAATACTCAGCCCTAGAATTGTCATTTTTTTATCCATCTCTTTTTTTTTTTCAGTTTCCTCTTAGCGGTTCATTTTGTTTACTTATTGTAGAAATATGACACAAATATTTATTTTTTTTTCTTATTCTGTACTCATGTGTATCCATGTAACCATGTTTTCCCAAAAATTTGGCTAAAAGCTTCAAGGCTGAGTTTTTCCATGTCGTTCCTGAAAACAATCTCAGCTACTTGTCCAGGAATTCATGTACTTCTCAACCACACACATCTGTTTATAAAGTTGAAGTTGACTACTTGTCATTATGCTAGGTGAAGAGATTTCCTCTGGTTGTTGTTTTCATAGGTGTTGCCAATAGTTCTGTAATGTAACAGAAAACATCAAGTAAGCAATTACTGTATTATGGTGTGGTAATCTAGTAAATTTAAGAACAAGTCAGTTCACAATATGGACTAACCAGCACCCCCTGAGCTCATGTCTCTAGCTGCATATATATAGCAGAAGGTGGCCTAATTGGCCATCATTGGGAAGAGAGGCCCTTGGTCTTGCAAAGATTATATGCCCCATTACAGGGGAATACCAGGGCCAGGAAGCAGGGGTGGGTGAGTTGGAGAGCAGGGTGGGGGGAGGGTATAAGGGACTTTTGGGATAGCATTTGAATTGTAAATGAAGAAAATAATAAAAAAATGAAAAAAAGAAGGTTGTTCTTCATTTTGATGTCTTATGGAGGGTCCTTCAAATGTACAGGTACAAACTAAGTAAGAAGCATTGATTTTAAAATTAATAAGGACAATGTATATTAAGACATTTACTTAGTCAACATATTTTGACTTCTGTACATTCTTAGGAGAGATAAACAATGTATTATTTTTTATATAAGTGGACTTTTATAGAAAAATGTCTCAGTCTTCTTCCTGGGTATTCAAAGAATCCAGCAGTATATATTGCTCTGGTTTCAGTCACGTTTTGAGCAACAAGCAGGAACAAGATTACAGGGAGAAATTAAAATAATACCAATCACAATTTTTGAGCTAATGTGTACTTTTCTTTCAGAAAAGATATGGCCTAGATAGTATGTTAGAAGTGAAGTGATCGCCAATTCTGTTTGGGATTTATTAAAGTTTTCACTCTGTGCTTTGTATGTTCTCATACAAATTTTCTCATCTGTGGAGCTATCTTTTATTGGTAGAAAGATAGCAGGAGATATCTATCTATCTATCTATCTATCTATCTATCTATCTATCTATCTATCTATCTATCTATCTATCTATCGAGAGAGGCTCCTGACCAATTCCTTGTAATGAATGCTAGATGGTGTGTATGGTAATACACACCTCTGTAATTGAAAAGTCTCACAAATTCAAATAAAATGACATAGAAAGTAAAAGACAGATTCCTTTGCTGTAGAAAAGATGTAAAGGCAGAAATCATACACTAATGTTTATAAATGGCAGTTCCCTTAAATATTGTGGAATCTATTTCCCAGTGTATACTGTACATTTGTATTTCTGGAATATTCAGAGTACTACATATTAACTGCTGTTATTGGAGTGGATATGATTACATCAATACAATATATAGCATGTTCATATTCTTATGAGAACCATGTAGATAAATCCAGCAGGCTATATTGTAGACAAAAGAAAAACATGAATATCTTCCCAGGTAGGACAAAGAATATATACTTTTGTCTTTTCCACAAAAGTAATGCTTGTTAAATTGTAAAATAACAATCAGAAGATTTTAGACTGGAAAGTTTTTATAGAGAAAATCCTAGTATATATAAGCCTTCTAAACATCATTGTGAAAATTCCAGGTTGTAGTTCTTTCAATTAATATCAGCTCCTCTTTCTTACTCACTCACTTGACTGTAGGGATCACTGCTCTCCTGACACCTATTACTGTAGGCAGCTTTTTTTTCCCACCACTTTATGACTTCTGTCATTCAATATTATTTTCAGCAAACCAGGTATTTTATTTAAAATCAAAGTAAATCATTCAATATCACTGCTTTAGTATTCTGTATATGATGATATTTCAGACCACTGAGCCTATGGTTTATTTAAATGTGTATGTTAATTATAAGATTATATGAAAATATACTTATGTAAAGACTATTTATAATTAAATATTCATATAACTTTTATTCAATATTTACCTGGAAATTATTAGGTGATAAGGCTTGCTGTATACCACCAAGTTGTTTCAATTATCGTTTGATTCATTTACATGTCATCAATATGAATGAGAACTACCTTTGCTACATACCTTTCTAATACTACTGCATTTTTTTTTCACTTTAGCAATATTAGTAAAGGACAGAGATTTCATATTAACATTTTAATTTGTACTTACTAAAATAAACAATAACCTTAAGCTCACTTTACTGGATTTTAGATATCTTATTTCCTCAAGAACTTATCTAAATATACTTTCCTTTTTCTTCCAAATAATTTGCCTGAGATTTTATGGATGCATTTTATTAATATATTCCTTTTGATTATAATTTATGCCATAACAAATATTTGTATTAAACATTATTTTTAAAATACACCACTGATATATTCTTAAAACAGATCTTAACTTTGATCATTAGCCATATATCTAATACCGGGCAATCCATTAAATTGTTTGCATAGCAGTACCATATGCGACATATAAACAGTAACTGAGATAACATTTGTTTCAGTTTATGCTGCTCCATAATTATCTGGACAATATATTAGTTTTATACTGGCCAGACTGAAACTAAATGTGGACTTTTAGGGCTACCCACAACAAGACCATCTATTCCTTTAATGATGGCAATAATCATTTTAATCATCCTGAAATGAATTTTATGAGAGCAGGAGAAGGGTAATTTTAGGATATTCTATTTCGATTTCCATATCTCAGGGTCTCTAAATCCACAAGTGAAACATGATGATATTGTTTTTTTTCTTTCAATATCAGATCAGTTATTTCAATTATACAATCAGGAAAACAATGATAGAATACATACATTGACTTTTTGGTGATTGTTTTATGCATACTAGAACTCTGTTAATAGCCTATACATATAAGCTCACACTCTCCTTATGAAGTTCTTAAATCATTTCAATTCATATATATTTGAGAATAAGTTCAGAGATAATGTCTAATAGTTGATGCATAAAAACATACATACATGTACATACTACACACACATGCATAGATAGATAGATAGATCAAATAGCATATAGTATATTATGTATAGCATATAATATATCATATACCATATATCATACACCATGTATCATATATCATGTATCATATATCAATAATATATCTCATATATATATATATATATATATATATATATATATATATATATATACATATACATACATACACTCCTGTGTGTTTATGTATGCATATGTCTATATGTGTGAAGTGTTATTACATACTCTTAAAACCAGAAATTTCTTATAGCAATCTGACTTCAGTAAATTGTGGGATCAAGTAATATTCCAATGAATCTGTCACATATATTGAGTCAGGCTAAAATTCAGAGAGGAAAAGCTTAATGTAGATGGAGGAGAATATGTAGCAATTGGCTTCTCTTATACAAATGAGGTCACCTGAGAAATAAATAAAAGTCATTAATGTCTTTGATAATCTCATTTGACACACAGGGAATGAGGTACCTTCAACCTGAAATACTCACTACAGTCCAAAGAATTCTACCCTACATAAACTTTATGCCTTTAATAAAACAGTCAACTAGGAACCATGTAAATTCCTGTGTGTTTGCTAAGTGACTAGTTCAAAATTTAAAGTATTTGCTTTTCTTTCTTTCTTTCTTTCTTTCTTTTTTTTTTTTTTTTTTTTTTTGAATTCCAGCTT
>LR750769.1:0-95731 GCA_902729485.2 Mus minutoides
CCCTGCCAGGGAACATATTTGTGTCAAATTCTGGAAAGGACTTTGAGTTACGTAGACTTCATATTAAACAGATTAAAACAAAGAAACACAAACCAGAAAGAAACCAAAACACTTAGTGACTTGACCATTGTCACATAAAAAAATTAGGATAACATCATTGACACCAAGTCCCATCAACTCTACACTCTCCTCACAGGGCACAACCTGTCTAGCCCAGCAAGCAAGACACAATGTTCTTTAAACAATTTGTACTTGGGAAGTAAAACTATCTTTAGAACGTCTCACCATTCTCCTGAGACAAAACACTGCAGCACTGGTTTGAAAATGCTTACATTTTAGAAACAATTGCAAAATAGAATCATTCATTATGCCCCAAAGCGACAAAAACTATCCCTGCTTCACCACGCTTGCAATGGATATTTTATTTGTAGGGAGGTATCTTTTCTCCTATGCTAGCCAACATTATTTGCAGGCTAATAATTGATGCACAAAACAACCCCAGTTTATTTGTGTTTCAGATATTGTTTCCCTGGGAGACTCGGTATATTTAATGATAACACCACAAATACACTGAATAAGACAGTGTGATGTGTAACCTAATAGAAAAGAGTATGTGAACAATACCATTTTGTTTCTATATGAAGGAAAAAACCTTTTAATGTGCTGCCCAGAGATGTGCCAGAGAGCTCATGTGGTCTGAAAGACGAATAGTCAGCAAAAGCTGAGAACTTGGGTCATAACCCACGGCCAGCTCTGGGGATGCAAGTAATAACTAAGAGCCAGAACACATCCTACTCCCCTGGTCTGCTCTGCCTGTCACACAGCTCATCACACAGCCCATCACATAGTCTGCTGCTTTTATTTCCCAATAAAAATAAATAAATGAAAGAACACAGGCAAATTAAAACAAAATAGAGTAAGAGGAAGTACGACCCACAAGGTGAGCAAATCCCTCCACACCAGTAAGATCCAAATGATATGCAAAAGTCCCTACACAACAATCTGGAGCCCCAGGGCCAAATTACTAGAAATTTTGGTATTATCTCCTTAACACCTGCTTTGAAGTGTTCATATGGCTTCAAGTTTAGAATTTCACAAGAGAAAACAGAATGGTTCTGACGTGACATCAAAAGATGGTCCTTTTGTCCTATGGTTACACAGCTGCTACTCTTCTCACAGTCACCCACCAATCAAATGCCTACAGAGCTGTACTAGATCTTCAGGGAACAGCTATTCTGCATCATGAAGGGTACCCTGGATTCATAGCAGCTTTCCCTAGACAGTCACCCCACTGAGACCACACCCACTGCCCAACACCATCACCTGGGCTCAAGATTCAGCTCACAGTGGACTCAGAGCCATTGTCTCCATTTCTTGTATATTCATGGAAATCTCTTTCTTTAGGTATGGGAAGTTTTCTTCTATAATTTTGTTGAAGATATTTGCTGACACTTTAAGTTGAAAATCTTTATTCTCATCCTTTCCTATTATTTGTATCTTTGGTCTCCTCATTGTGTGCTGGATTTCCTGGATGTTTTGAGTTAGGATCTCTTTTCATTTTGTATTTTCTTTGATTGTTGTGTCCATGTTCCCTATGGAATCTTCTGCACCTGAGATTCTCTCTTCCATCTCTTGTATTCTTTTGCTGATGCTCACATCTATGGTTCCTGATTTCTTTCTAGGCTTTCTATCTCCAGAGTTGTCTCCCTTTGGGTTTTCTTTATTGTTTGTACTTCCATTTTTAGATCTTGGATAGTTTTGTTCAATTCCATCACCTGTTTGGTTGTGTTTCCCTGTAATTCTTTGAGGATTTTTTTGTGCTTCCTCTTTAAAGACTTTTACCTGTGTAGAGTGTTCTCCTGTATTTCTATAAGTGAGTTATTAATGCCCTCTTTTAAAAATTTCTACCAGGGTCATGAGATATGATTTTAAATCTGAATCTTGCTTTTCTGTTGTGTTGGTGTATCAAGGACTCGCTGTGGTAAGCGTACTGGGTTCTGATAATGCCAAGTGGTTTCTGTTAGTAAGTTTCTTATATTTGCCTTTCACCATCTGGTAATCTCTGGTGTTAATGTTCTAGCTGTCTCTGGCTGGAGCTTGTTCCTCCTGTGATTCTATTAGCCTCTGTCAGTACTCCTGAGGGTCCAACTCTCTGTTGAGTCCCAGTGGTCAGAGCACTCTCTACAGGCAAGCTCTCTTCTTGCAGAGAAGGTGCACAGAGGTCTGGGTCTTAGCTCTGCCTCCTGGCTGAAGATGAAGGTCTGAAGGGACCCTGTCCAAGAAGCTCTGTTGCTTCTGAGGCCCCTGCACTCTCCTGTGTGGACTGGTCTCTGAGAGACCTGGTATACAAGATGAGGCAACAAGTTCTTAAAGGGGTTGAGAGACTATACATATTATTGATGCTTAAGAAATCTCCAGAGTTGGTTACCAAGCTGTCAGAATGCCAGTGTATGGGTTCCAATTCACCAGAACTATTTACCAAGTAAAGTATAGTAAATTCTCATTGGCTCTTATTCAAATGCTGGAATCATGACAGGAACAGTGACCCGTGCTCAGAGAATGGCTGTGTGGCCCGAGATGTGCCCACCACTGCCATACCTAAGTGATTCTGGTCTCAGGTTGTCTAATAGAGCTTTGAAGGATTGCCACAGGCTACACTACAAAAGGTAATGCTTTCTATCTACTTACTATTTCTTCCCTTCCTCCCCTGGTATGTTTTCTACATTGTTAGCCAAAGCGATAGTATAAAGCTAGTAATGCAAAATGAGCATGGATATTCCCTGGGAACTTTATCTGCCAGTTTAAGGAAAGACAGTTTCCTGAAGGACACAAGCAAGAGCCCCCTGTTGATGACTGTGAGCATAAACAGCTCAATATCAGAAGTTAAAGATGGGTCTTTCTAGCCAGAATGAAAGAGAGACAATATAGGAAACTGTACCACAGTTTTCACACCAGAAGCTGATCATTAAAAATTCAACTCTAAGATCAACAACAACATTCAATTGTAGCATCTGTCCTTTACCTGCAGTTCACAGTAAGTCTTCTAGGCCCTGCTGCTCCATTACTGCTACTGAAGCAGTGTGTAGATCTTTCATAGTGTGTCTACCTGCATGCAACACAAAACTATTTGTTTTCTATTTAAAACTCATCGAATAATATCAAACTACTGGACTAGAACTCATTCCAGAGCATCTGGAATCAACTGAGAGGAAGGTGAATGACAGCTCCAGATCCACCTTCTTTCCTTCTCTTCCTAGATAACACAGTTGGTTGATCAGTGTCAATGTCAGCCCAGGTAGCAGTCGATCCAAGCCAATTTGATAAGTCTACCAAACACAGCATTGACAAAATTTCTATCTAATCCATGGTAATATTCTGGGGACAGAAAATCATGCAAGAAAACAGAATCTGGTTAGAAGATCAGGGTTTAACAGACCTGCAAATCTGTTATTAGATGAAGGGTCTATCACTTGCAAATCACATGTTCGGTCTTGAGTATTTAGAAAAGTAAACACATAACTGGAAAGAACTCAAAAGTGTTCAGCTGCTCCCACTTCCTAGGTGACTGTACATCTCCCATCCAGCAAGAAACCTGCATCAAAGTTTCCCACAGCTTCCTCATCACCCTCAAATTGTGTGACTAGCCACAGAGATCTGCATGCCTCGTGGGGTTGCTGCACTCCCCCTCTGCCTGAGACTTCCAAGCATTTCATTTACACCAGTATTTATCCATGTTGAGATGAGAAAATAGGACAAGAAAACGTCAACTCTGACAGACCATCCAATCTCCTCTCGTGGATACCTCCCTGGTGAGAATCCCTGACTGGTCCCAGCTATGGCAGGAGGCCCTTCTACCTGCAAGGATCTTTATTTAAATGTAAATCAAAATCAGAACACTTCGGTTGGAAATGTTCACAGTTCAGTCAGACACCGTCCTGTTGCGGCAAAGTTGAAACCATTATTTTCAACTCAGTGAGTTCAGAAACTGTTCTAAGTGGAAATATTGAAGGGGAATTAACATTTTAATATCATTTTTTTTAAATGTGGCCTCTGTTCCATTTAAGCTCCAGTACTGTTTTAAGCAAGAGTCTTCTGCACAACACTGAAAACTCAAGATAGTTTTATTGAACTTTTAAGACTGTTGGCTGCTCTAGGAATGTGGTGTTTCTCCTGTGTCTAGGTTAACTTCCAAGTGTCTCATTTGTGGGAGCTGTGAGTGCGATGACAAAGGTCTCCTTTGAGAAGGGTTTATGTCACTCTTTGGCTGGTGCGTTAATGAATTTTCAATGATGGTTGTTTTCTAGCACTTGCGTCTATAGGGGCAAAGGGACAAGCTCTCCTGTCCTCTTTAACACAGGGAGGTTCACTATTTGCAGATTAAACAATGCCCCCCCCCCACACACCGCTCTACAGGGAATGCTAATGTACTCCACCAAAACTTCTATATTTCAAAAGAACCTTACTGGACTCTTTTGATATTTGGAAGGCAACTGGGAGAGCAAGGAGTTAGAGTTATTTTCCTTTATGTAAGGAATTAAGAAGCACAATCATCCCGGAAGGGAGGGAGATACAGGAACATTAAGAGGGCCTATGAAGACTTTGATGATGTCCTTATATAGCTCTGTGCCTGGCACTGCTGCTCTAAACCCTATGGAACAGACAGTTGGCATAACCTAGGAGATACATAATATTCAAAAGAGGTTTGTCCAGGTATCATCTGACACTGCTGCTGTAAGAAGTCAGCACCTGTGCCTGCCAGGCTGCCTGTCTCTCCCACCTTCCTCCCAGGTTACAGCAAACAGACTGCATAATGGGAACATCGCCCACCTTTTCCTCAACTCTACAACTTTTTGACAGTGTTCCCACTGCCAAGAAAGTCCTCCATTGTTATCACCTTGCCGTCTTAAGCCGTACTTTCCTTCCTGAAGCTGACTGACTCCACTGAGCAAGATCGTGCCTGTTTCTGAATTGCCACCTTCCCAGTTGCTTCAACACCTGCACGCCATATGAGTCGGATAAATTACACAGAGAGAATCCACTTCTTCCTTTCCTGACCATAAATGCCCAAGGCAAAGACTCTGTACATTCTTGCTTTTTTTTCCTTCTCCTCCATGAATCAGCACAATTCCTTGCTTATAGCAGCTAGTCAATAGAAATTGACTTGACTGCATGACTAAATAAAAACATTAATGAGTCCCTAGAAGCCAGGCTTAATTTCAGAGAGAACTAATGAATGATTCAGGTTGTAAGATTGTCAAGTTCAGCCCTAACTATATGTTACCATTGCTAAGTCAATGCCTGAGTATATAAAATTCTAGATTTTGTTGCTGTCTTGGTTTGCCTCTCCATTGCTTATGTTAAACATTGATCAAACGGAACTTGGAAAAGGGAGAGTTTTTTTTTTTATTTGTCATATTTTTATTAGATGTTTTCATATATATATATATGGTTTTTCGAGACAAGGTTTCTCTGTATAGCCCTGGCTGTCCTGGAACTCACTGGCCTCAAACTCAGAAATCTACCTGCCTCTGCCTCCCAAGTGCTGGGATTAAAGGCATGAGCCACCAGCTACCACCGCCTGGCAGATGTTTTCTTTATTTACATTGCAAATTTTATCCCCTTTCCTCACTTTCCCTCCAAAAATCCCCTATCCCATCCTCCTTTCCCATGCTCACTAACCCACCCACTCCCACTTTCCTATCCTGACATTCCCTTACACTGGGGCTTCGAGCCTTCACAAGACCAAGGGCCTTTCTTTTCATTGATGACCCACAAGGCCATCCTCTGCTACATATGTGACTGGAGACATGGGTCCCTCCATGTGTATCCTTTGGTTGGTGGTTTATTCCCTGAGAGCTTTGAGGGTACTTGTTAATTCATGTTGTTGCTCCTTCTATGGGGCTTCAAACTCCTTCAGCTCTTTGTGGCCTTTTCCTAGCTCCTTCATTGGGGACCCTGTGCTCAGACCACTGGATGGCTGTGAACATCACTTCTGTAATTGTCAGGCACTGGCAGAGCCTCTCAGGAGACAGCTATATCAGGCTTCTGTAAGCAACCACTTTTTGGTATCCACAATAGTGTCTAGGTTTGGGAACTGTATATGGAATGGATCCCCAGGTGCGACAGTCACTGGATAACCTTTTCTTCAGTTTCTGTACCGAACTTTGTCTATTTCCTCCAATGGGTATTTTGACCCTCTTTCTAAGAAGGACCAAAGTATCCACACTGTGGTCTTCCTTCTTCTTGAGCTTCATGTGGTCTATGAATTATATCTTGGGTATTCTGAACTTCTGGACTAATATCCATTTATCAGTGAGTATATACCATGTGTGTTCTTTTGTGATTGGGTTACCTCACTCAGGATGATGTTTTCTAGTTCCATCCATATGCCTAAGAACTTCATGAATTCATCTTGTTTAATAGCTGAGTAGTACTCCATTGTATAAGTGTACCACATTTTCTGTATCCATTCCTCTGTTGAAGGACATCTGGGTTCTTTCCAGCTGCTGGCTATTATAAATAAGGCTGCCACGAACATAGTGGGGCATGTGTCCTTATTACATGTTGGAGCATCTTCTGGGTATATGCCTAGGAGTGGTGTAGCTGGGTCCTCAGGACTACTAGGTATTAAAAATGAAATGAGGGGTTTTAGATAGAAAGAGAAAAGAGCCTTAAGCAAATGCTGTTCATGTTGTTAGAATTCTTAACTTGGGTGGTGAAAGTTTTCAATTAGACCCCTGAGTCAAGGGCTTCTTTTCCTTCCTAGGACCCTATACTTCTCTCATTGTGTGTCCATTGTGACTCACCCCAGTTAAAAATTAACTTTACTCACCTTGGAGCCTACTGAAGTAAAGTGATATGCTTCTCTACCATTGCCTGTGAGTTCTCTACTATTGCCTGTGAGTTCTCTACCATTGCCTGTGAGTTCTCTACCATAGCCTGTGAGTTCTCTACCATTGCCTGTGAGTTCTCTACCATTGCCTGTGAGTTCTCTACCATTGCCTGTGAGTTCTCTACCATTGCCTGTGAGTTCTCTACCATTGCCTGTGAGTTCTCTACCATTGCCTGTGAGTTCTCTACCATTGCCTGTGAGTTCTCTACCATTGCCTGTGAGAAGTAAAATAGGTTTCTTTCATGTGTCCTCCACTATCACTTTATCCACCTGCTAGGGCATAGATGGTGTCACACAGCTGACTAAGGAGAGCAACAGTGGTAGAACCACACAATGGGAAGACCCTAAGTGACATCACCATTCAGCACTGTTCCTCACCAAGGTCTCTTGACAACCTGGACTTTAATCTCTGAAAGAACTAAATTGATTTAAAACATTGTTATTATGGTTTATGTAAAAGCAGACAGACCAGTATCCTGACTAACCTGGCAAGTCGACAAGGTTCCATACACAGTCTTTGCATTTAGAAAATTATGTGAATTTACATGAATGTGTGTATGTATATATGTATGTATGAATGTATATATATATATATATATATATATATATATATATATATATATGTATGTGTGTATGTGTATATATATTTGTGTGTATATGTATAGGTACACATATATGTGTACAGATAGTGTGTGTGTTTGTGTGTGTGTGTGAGTGTGTGTGTGTGTGTGTTTGTGTGTGTGTGTGAGTGTGTGTGTGTGTGTGTGTGTGTGTGTGTGTGTGTTAATGGGTTGTATTTTGCAAAAGCAGCACTGGAATCTGCTATAAGCATTTGATAAAAGAGTCTCATTAGTCTGTAGATCTCTACTCTAAGTTTTCATAGCTAAGTAAAATCTAAGTCTAAATGAAAATAAATAAGAAGTAAAAAACATAGTTAAAGGTCTTCTTTATTTTGTTTTTAACACTTAGCACATAAAATAGTAGTTTACTAAATGTAATGTATGAGTAAACTCATAAGCGTACCTGAGATACACCTTATGTACCCAATACACATTTTCTTTGAAGACTTTAACTTTATATTTAGTAAAGTAAGGATATTTCTCTCATTTATAATATTTAAATGATAGACTACTGTATTCTCTATGACTTCTTATTTGCTTGGAAATTAAGGTTGAGTTTTCTCCATCATGTTGGCATTGCATAATATTTCAGACCAGAATCAAGGAAAGTGCTCACCATATAGTAAATTATGAAATCAGGAGTCAAATAATATTGCTAGTGAACTTTGTCACTACTCCCCGAGCTAAAGTAACACAAATTAAATGCAACAAGACAGATGATAATAGATTTCTTTATGTTTTACTTAAGCAAAAATAATGAATTGAGAATTTTCAGAATTAAATGGGTACAAAATATGACTCATTAACATCATAAAAGGATTCATACAGGTTTAGAAATTTACATATAATTTACAAAAGGAAAGAACAATTGGGTAAGTCAGAAAATGAAGTATGACAAAAAGGAGACACTGGATGTTCGTGCCAAAATTATGAAAACCTAAAAAATTCAGAAATATAGATAATATCTGCTGTCAATCAACAACAATATATTTGTTATGGGATTTCCCAAAGATGTAGGCAACCTAAAAATACACACATTATAAGTACTTGGTGAATTTTTTCTTCTTGGCTTTTGTCAAGCACTGGAATTTAAAAGTATAGGCAGGAGAACACTCTATTCTTTTGCCAGCAACATCTTGACTATCATCCACTTGTCTCTTCTTATTATTCTGTCTGCCTTTACTCTTCCTGTATAAAGATATAATTTTGTCTTTAACAGTGACAATAATGTGAGCTTGTTTAAATACTTGAAAATCTCCTAGCACTAATACAATTGTCTCATTTGATCCTCAAAATTCTAGGTGCAAAAAAAAAAAAAAAAAAAAAAAGGACAGTTATATGATTTTTGTTTTATTTCCTTTCTCAATTTAAGGATGGTAAAGATGAGATTGGAGGTCAGTGACTTATTTGAGATCTAATTGATCTCAAATTCAGACTTTCTAATGGGTTCCACATAGTTTGTTCTAAATACTGGACTGTATGTATAGCTCAAAGGAAACCCCTGACTCTAGTGTATAGTGCACTAATTCAAACTATAACAGTATATAATCATGCTGCCTTCAGTATAATGAAGACATGAGTTCACTTACCAAAGTTTCTTGAATCCAACTAAGTACTAGATGTGTACTGCACAAGATACTAAGTATTCAGTGAACAGAAGATGTGTGTCCTCTTACAGCTTGATCACTGAAGAAGAACATGACTTCGGTGTTATCTTAAAATAATTTGCTGAATCATCATCCACAAAGGGATGACCCTTGTAAGTTGAAGTTTTTAGGCAAAGTCATTATGAATAAAACCACTCCTTTTGTAAAGAGAAACTACAAATAGCCCACTCTTCTGTCTACCTCTCACAAAGACATGAGAACCTGCCATCTATGAAGCAGAAAGTGGGTCCTTACCAAATATCGGATCTACTAATCTGCCAAAACTATGAGAAATACATTTCTGTTCTTTATAATCCACCCAGAAAACCAAATTTCATTGTAACACCTAAGTATTTTAAGAGATAAACTAACAATTACAGGAGAATTTGGATGTTCGATTATAAATTTATTGAATGAAAATCCCAAAATGCTCAAAAAGAAAATAAAAGGGTGTGTGTGTGTGTGTGTGGTGTGTGTGTGTGTGTGTGTGTGTGTGTGTATGTTTGTGGGGTATGTGTGTGTGTGTGTGTGTGTGTATTTTGGCTAAGAGTAGAAAAGGAAAGTCAGATGGAGGAAGGATACCTGTGAGAAAGATGAACACGTACATATGCTCTGAATATTAAACTCCTTCCAGGCACTAACAAGAGAACTAGAAAAAAGTCAAGTTAACTGAATCTTACCTGTACCACTGGGGAGAATTTTGTGAGTATGGGAAGATTCTTTTGACCACCTTGATATATCTAGACTCGACTCCAATGGTAGCAAGAGACTACTGGACTCTGGAAGAGACCAGGTCTAATGTACATAAAGAGTTAGTTGGAGTAGGCCAAATTGCAAAGTCTAGGAGGCTCTACCAGTCCCTGTGAAAGGTGATGGTGCTTAGACTGAAACAGCAGAGAGAGTCCTGATAAGAATGAAGGCTTAAGGCATATTGCAAGTACAAATGAACAGACTTCAAAAGGAGACCGAAAGATGGGAGTCAAGGCCAGCTGGCTTCTCTGTGTACCAGCCATGACATTACAGCCAAGTGGATGTTTTCCCTGCTGCAGCAATCATGGGCAAGCTCTTATGTATGCATAACTTGAGATAATGAGATTCATGTTCCAGTCTTATTGACATATCATTTCTTATTCTAGGCAGTAGCAACCTGGTGGTATTTTTAACAGGAATTTATTCTTCTCATATTCATATTGAGATTATGTTAGCGCACATAAAAATGTATTTATACATCTGAAAGTGAGGGAGAAAACTGGGGTTTTAACAACTATCTATGGAAAGGCACAGATGTGATTTTTTGGTAGTTACTGCAAGTGGAGAAAAGACATCTCCTGCCCTGAAGACACAGAAGACAAGTCTAATTCCTCCATCTTTTATAGATCCTTTCAAAAATAAAGATGTTAAAGACAAAAGGAAAACACAGTTGAACTAAAAACCCTCCAGCCTCGCCATTTACTGTCATATGTACTTCATATTTTCTGCCCTATGATGTGTGCTAAAACGACACTCATTCATTTGTTATGGGACAATATAGAAATAGCTAATAACTATAGCTATTGAAATGTGTGTCCTTCAAAGTTTACACATGAATTGAATGGATATTATTTTTGTGTGTGGGTTCTTTTCATTGGGAAGCTTAGAGTCCTTGCGTGCTTTTATGTACTCATGCACTTAATTTTCAAGAAACCTACTACTCTAAGGGTTTGAGATAACACCAAAGGCATTACTTGGAAGCTAGGGCAACTACAGGCAAACTCTTTGATGACTTACTGTCCTACAGAATGTCTGGTTTGGGGCTTCAGTGGAACTGAGAGCACTTTGTGCTAATGAAACAGTTGTGCTTCAGCAGAGGGCACTGCACCCCCATTCCTCTTATTAGTCTCAGTCTGGGCAAAGTACCACATCCATTGGATATAAGCAAATGCCTGAATACTAGGTCATCTGAACTTCTATGCCCTCTGTTTACAACTCTTGCTGGGAAAGCCAGCTACACAGGGACTAAAGATCTCAAGTAAGACTTGAAGGGAACAATACCTCCTCTACACTGCTTGGAGGAGGAAGACATTAATCTCATGAGAGTCTGATATTTGAAACAGCTTCCTTTCCCAGCTAGGTGCTGACAGTGGATCCAAGCTTCTGCAAGGATGCACCAGCCTAATTGAAAGAAACCTTCACAAATCCATTTTTAGATAAACCTTCTTAATATTCCACATATCACTACTCTTTAAAAACAAATAATATCCCATATGCAAATAGAAAACCTTGTCAAAGAATAATGGTGTTTGCCCAAAGTGGCCTCAAAACCTGTAAACAGCTTCATTTTACCACACATCAGTCACCTTACAAAACAGAAAAGTAACCCCTTACCCCTGTGGCAAATGTGAAGACTGGACTTAGCTGGTGATTGTGGTGACATCTCCCACACAGTAGTCCAGACTTACAGTTGGAGAAACACTCTATGAGGTCTAATCTAAAGTCAATATCTATGGCCCCTAGGCACACTGAAGGCAAGCTTGATAAGAAGCAAATGTGATTCAAGCCATTTTGATGCTCCGGAGTTTGCTGTAATTGTAAGTCTACATAGCTTTAAAATCTTGTTTTGTTTTGTTTTGTTTTGTTTTTTGAGACAGGGTTTCTCTGTGTAGCTCTGGCTGTCCTGGAACTCACTTGGTAGAGACCAGGCTGGCCTCGAACTCAGAAATCCACCTGCCTCTGCCTCCCGAGTGCTGGGATTAAAGGCATGCGCCACCACGCCTGGCCCAGCTTTAAAATCTTAACTGTTGCATTGGTAACATAGTGGGAATCTAAGAAAGAAAGCATTCCAGGCAATGTGTGCAGATGACTGACTTGGAAAAATATATTATAAAGCAAGACCAACCACATTTTAGAAAGTATTGTGAAGCTTCAGTGAAATACAACACTTAAATAGAATTTTTCAAGATGTGGCACACTGCCTGTCACAAAAATCCAAAAACAACAGGAGACCTGAATTTAAGTTCTATCCAATAATATTTTTGGCCAAGTAACTTTACTCTCCAGGATCCATTTAACAATCATCCATAAAGATCATGGATTAAGTGATCCACCCTCATGTATTCCTTAACTCTTTCATAAGAGAAAATCAAGAAGTTATGTATGTCTCTAATAAATATAATTTCATGCTATATAATAAACATGTGGTATCAAGCAGATATGTGATTATCTTTCAACAGACAAATATTAACAGTCAGGATATAGAGATCCTTCATATGTTTGGGCCCAACTTGGTAGTCATCTGTAGTGTTCACATTCAGCACCTAATTAGTGCCCTTCAATAATGATAAGAGAAACCTTCAATATTAGTTCTGAATAATAAGGCTTATTTCTACAGGCAGAGCCTCCAAGAAAATTATCTTAATCTAAAGTGAAAATCTTTGATCAAAATCAAATATTGCCAAGTTAAAAGAATGTCTGAATTCACATTTGCCATCAGAGGCTAGGATAATTACTGATGACTGAGTTAGCAGCTTTCCAAGTCCCCTCAGTGAGTGTGCTTCTTGGTGTCAGAAGCAATCATATCCCCCTTCAATCAAACCTGTCCCACTCCACGTCTTCTTGACACTGTATGTGCCCACAATGAAAATGACATCAGGATCCCAGAAAGCAGGTACCTGCCCCCTCATTTGGAAAGATATCACCCCTTCTTGGCCCACAGATATCCAGATATCCATATATACACACAGACTGTCTCTCATTTCCTCTTTAAAAGAAATCAAGATGCCATTAAAGGATTCCAAGGCTAAGACTGTAACTCAAGATGAATTCAGAAGAATCTACTCAGAAATTCATGAACTCTCAATCCTCGTATATACATAATAGATCAAAATTGATAGCAGTAATTAAATTTTAACTAGAAAAAAATCCTAATGCTAGATCTCACAGCCTTTTGGATATCAAATGTATATGTTCATCATGTATTCCAAAAACATTTTTGAGCACTAAATATCTGGCATCTTCCATGCCAATCATGACATTTCAAAAAATTGGGAAGTCTATGAAAATACCTATGACCTAATTTGTTCAAAGGACAAAAATATGGTTCCTAAGAAAATGTTGATAGAGCTTGTCATTCATAAAGCATCTACATGCCCTCAGATATTCTTCATCTGTTGCCCAACTGGGACCTAAAAAATAATACCCAAGTTTGATCTCAATCTCATGGACTGGACAAATACATTCCCTGGGCAGAAAAATGGGATCTGGCTTCTGACAGTCTGTGTGACTTGGAAGACTTTGCACTGGTTAGCAGGAGCTGTTATTTTGAGGCTGAAACCATTTCTGTTTCAAGCAGCAGAAAGTTGTATGGCAGGAATCACAGGCAGGCCAAAAGTAATTTCCAGCATTCCAAAAGATTAAGAAATTTAAAACTAAATATTTGGGGTGAAAGCTAGTGTATAATAAGTGTTTATCCAAAATTTTATATAAGAATATTGCTGCCAACACATGTTGACCTAAGATGTCTGGATTTCATACCCATTCTTCCTGTTTCCATTTAATCAAATGGCATATAAAATTCCCCAAGTGAATACACAAAGAGCTGTTTCTCTTAACTCCCTTATATATGTGTTTCTCAGTCCATATTTGTAGATTCCCAGAACTGCAGAATGGACGAGAATCGGGGTGGTCATCTCCTCCTACTCCATTGTGTATGGGGAAATGAAGGGGTCTAAGGGACACAATGCCTGAAATCAGAGTGCCATTGTCTGCAATGGGAATAGGCTGGATCTGGATCTTCAGAACCCTGATTCTCCTCTCAGAGTTGTTGCTACAGAGTTCACCTAACCAGGCTCACATATAGATACTGATCTTTATCTCTTCCATTGAGGAGAGGAAGAGATTATGACTATGGAGAAACCATACACATGGACTTGCTTTTGGGACTTCCCTTTGATTCCTATCTTTGGCCCTCAAGATTCCCACCCTACTCCTCTTCACATCAAGTGTGCTTCCTCCATGTCAGTCTCTCTCTAGCATGAAGAGAAACAAGGCAAGCTACAGAATCCCAGAACCACTAACCAGGAGCTTCCTTGAGCCATGTCTTTCTTCTAGACTTCTGAAATCTCTGAGTTATTGTTATAATGTAATTTTAATCACCACCATGCCCTTTGGGATTTCAAAGGGATCGCCAAGCCGTTCATCTCAGGGATACAAACATCTCCAAGACATGCTCATCTATCTCCAGTCACATGTAGAATGGTCTCTGGCAGCTGCTCAGGAGATGTTCAGGAGAACAAAGGTGAAACCCCCAATTAGGAATGACTTATATGGAGCTCTCCAGCCAAAAGTCACCCTGTCTTGTTAACCTCCATTGCTCCAGTCTAAACTGCAGGAGATGATACACTCAAAATTCATTTGTTTCTGTTAAATGTAATTATCTCAATTTTTTTTTGATGACACCTTCAGCCGTTGAAGAGTAATTATCCCAGGGAGAAGATTCCCTTCATTTGGGAAGAAAACACAGGAGACTATGTAGCACAGATTAGGGCTCAGTTTATAACCATGGGTATGTAATCAGCCTCTCGGAGCATAAGAGTCAAATTTAAGCTTCCCAACAGGCTGAGCTTTGTATGCTTTCACTGTATTCTGTAAATCTAAATGACAGCAGGGATATAGAGCAAAGCACTATGAAGGCAAACTTTGTGATATCAAAGCATATTCTTTATTAGAAGAGACAGTTCCATGACTGTGAGTGATGGGCCGCCTCTGAGGTAAGGTTCTATCCCACCAAGACAGAATAGGCTCGGATTTCTCCCATCTTAAGACAGACATTACTTACTCCCTGCCCTGATTCCTATGCTCTTCATGTTCTTATTCATTCTCTCCTCTCCCTCCTCCCACCTCTTCCTCCCTCTTCCCCGCCCTACCCATCTCCTCTCCTGCCTTTTATAGCCAAGTTCTTTCAAAATCAACATTGATCCCATCCAGTCTTCCAAATAAATATAGCATCTTGGGTTCTATCCACGTCATTTTATTAAAATTATATTTTCCAGGAGTAGTAACACCATCCTTGTGGCTAAATCCCACAGATATCATTTAATACTTCTTTTATAGAATGCAGGCATCATTTATGATTTTTTTAAACTCTGTGTTCTTTTGACAATAGCCTAATCACCCCCTCACTGCTCAGTTCTATGGCCTCTGAATGCCCCATTCTTTCCCACATGCTTCATGAATATTGTAAAGTATCTTCCAAGAACTACAATGTTTCAGAAACACGTACACCATAATGCTGCAGAGCAGGAAGTATTGGTGTTCTTATTTTTGCAAAGTTAAAAACAGTACACTTATCCCAGAAAATACACCTAATCCTGTAGAGACTTTGATGCCCCAGAGAAGGGGGATGCAGAGGATGAAGTAGGGGCTTCGATGAGGGAGGTGGGGGGGTGTTGAGAGGAGCACCCTCTCAGAGGAAACTAGGCTGTGTATTGAGGAGAGGGTAGCAAAAGATAAAACAAGCATGCTGCAAAGGCCAGGGAGTTTTAACTCAGGGGAAGCTATCATTTCTGATTATCTGGAATGCATCATGTCGGGTTTGTTACTATAGGGAATACAAGCTTATGGAGAAAAGAAGAAATCTTGAGAAATTCTTGATTATAAATCATGTGTCGATGTTTGAGAAGACTGAAAGGTTGATCTTCAGGCTAGAAGGAGAATTTGGAAGACTTAAAGTGTCATTCTGGGAAAGACAGGTAAGAGAGAAGATGGATGAGATCCTAGTTTCCATCTCTGAGTTACCCTAGACCTATAGTTTTTCTTTGACCCTTGTAGATAACTCTATTCAGTCCTCTTTTGGGGTAATTTTTATTTGACCCAACTCAATAATAAATGTGTCTCTATCCAACCAAACATATAAGTGTGTGTCAGGAGTCTATCTCAAGTCTTTTTATTCTTTATTCAATACATCTAATCCAGAACATCTTATCTCCAATCATGGCTTCATGGACATTCATATCTGTCACAAACACATCTCTGTCCAAAATTCCTGTTGGTGACTCTAGTGGTTTTGATGAAAATGTCCCTCATAGGACCATATATCTAAATAATTAATTCTCTGTTAGTAGTGCTGTTTAGGGAGGTTACGAAACTACGTGCAGGCTTGTGGAGGAAGTATATCACTGAGGATAGGTTTTGAGGTTTGTAGCCTCACCCTATTTCATGTGCACTGTCTTTGCTCTGTGGGTACAGTTGGGATATGATAGATCTCTCAGCTTGCCATTCCTGCTGTCTGTTGCCATACCTCCCCTGCCATTCCAGCCTCTCACTCTAGAACCGTACACCAAACTGAACTCTTTCCTTTGTATATTGCTTTTACCTTGTCTCTAAATCAAGTTCAGTTCTGGTTAGAATCGGGACTTAAGATGTTTTCATGGACACTGCCTTCCTTCACCACTCAATTAATTCTCTTATGTTTGAATTTATATCTATATCATCCCTTCATCCAGTTAAGAACATTGCTGCAGGCAGCACTAGGATTAGACTCTGCCAATTTTGCAGCCCTGCATGAAAGTCTGTAACTCTTCCTAATAATTCTATCTACAGTCCCCAAGAATTCCTCCAACTAGACAGAAATGAATCCATGTCCCCTTATGAAACTGTGGAAGACATCCAGAGCCCATCGTCCAAACATACTGTCAGGGGAAAAGAATTCCCCAAAGAAAATCAGGGTATTATCTCAAAGAGAGGAAATGAAGTTAGAGACTGAGACAGCACAGATTATATGCATAAATAATACAAGATAGATAGATGGATGCTGGGTACATGATCCATAGTAGTAAATAAAATTTCAAAACAAAAAAGGAGGAACAGATGTGTAGATGATCAATAGAGATGATAGAAAGATAGAAGGAAGGACATGAAGAAAAATTTATTTCTCTAAACCATTCCTTATAGTTCTTGGCCTTGTCAGATTTGAGAATGCAGCTTTTTTGAGTGCTGTTCACTGAAAAAAACAAAACCAGCCTTGAGAAGGGCATGGCAATCAGGAGAGGATGAAAGAGAAGATGGAGCTATGAGATCCTCTTGAGATCTCCTGTAAGAGCTGTTGGCTCTGGGCCCTTTCACTTTGTATCCACTCCAGCCCATGAGCCCATGACCACATCTCAGAATGGTCAGTTAAGCAGCCTCTGAGAGAAGAGAGCAGCAAGAAGTGTTCATGTCTGAAGGCATAGCAGCAAGATGCACAAAGAAGGCCTGGACTATCAACACCAATTCAAATAATTGCCAATTCCAGAGAAGTTACATTTGTTTATGTCCTCTGAAACTTTAGAAGTATATTGTAGGAAATTTTGGTTTTAGAGAGTAGGAGGGACATAAGACTTAAGTTCCTTTAAGCAAAGCATTTCTCAATTTGTTTTCATTTTTTTGAGTTCGTTTCTTGGGCTTTCTAAGGTGTATAAAGGTAATTTTAGTAAACTATGGTATTTGTTATATTGATAAGAGTGTCAGATATCAATTTCTAAATTTGATGGATAACTCTTAGAGCAGTCATAGAAAGAACTTTAAAAGCTACTGTGAGGAACTACATGGTGTTTTAATATCTCAAAGAAATGCTGCAGAATGAAAATCAGAAAGGTTTTACATCTTCAGTCTCTAAACCTAGACATATAATTCTTTAGGTGAACTTTTGAAAACAATTTTTGCAAATTGTGCTCATAGTATGCTCAGCATCTCATACATAAACCAAACTGACACAGTCCTCCTGTGGGAAAGAAAATACAAAGTGCATTTTATGAAGTACAAAATTCTAATATTCTATTCATTTGATTGTTTATGCCATCAAAAAATTTTGTGCAAGTCACTGAGAATGCAAAAACCCACAAGGCATACACCTGTTTGCATAAAGTCCCAGTGCACTTGAAAAAAAGAGATGCTTACACATACCCTGGCAGTCATTGCATTGGAAAGGGCCTTAAGTCAGTGGGACAGGGAGGTGTGAGCAATTTCACTAAAAATTCATTTTAAATGAAAATCAACTCTATTTTTAATGAAACAATTTCAGTATTTCACAATTTATTATAGTACTTGCTATTGAGTTTTGGCAAAATAGAGTCTATTATATTTAAATAGTTTCCCTTATTTCTTACTTTCTTGGAATTTTTATTAGGAAGAGCCTGGGATTTTATGATGCCGCTCAGTCATTTATTGGCATAATCATTGGCTTTTTTCATTTCCTTTCTTGATGTAACAAATTATACTGATAAATTTCCTAAACCATACTCATGGTCTCAGAGTAAACTCCAGTGCTCAAATTACATTATTCTTTTAACATAGAAGCCCAATCAACTTCTGTAGACTATAGAGAGTTTTTGTACCTGTATTCTTATAAAAACTATAATCTTTCATTTTTAATATAGTAATCATTTAAAGTATTGTTTATTCTGACATGGAGAGAATCAGGAAGCTTTGATAGATTTTTATCCTCAGTGGTCTACAGTAAGTCAAGTATATTTTCAAGAACTTAAAAATATTAAAAACTCACATATTCCATCATGAACAGTTCACCTTCCATTTGGAATAAAAAGAAATTTGGTTCTATAGAAGGTTGCACTCTCTGAGAAATTGTCTGGTCTTCTATGATTCATTGTCATAGGCTGCATTCCCTGTGGGAAAAACTGAATTGGATGTCAGTGTTGGGGGGAGGGGGGATTCTTGGAAGAACAGACCTATTGAAGAATCAAGAAAACAGGAATCAGAGCATGGAAAATGGTCAAAGATGCAGACAGACAGAGACGATAGAGACAACCCAAGACTCCAACCCTCCTTACCAGGTGCTCTTAATCTAGGACCAGAAGCAAAATCAACCAACAACAACAAATAAAATTTCTTGACGCCAAGTGATCTCTGAAATAAAAGGGTTTATTGAGCCATTAAAGATGGTATGAAGAAAGGCACTGGGTCCTAGAATAAGTATTCACAGGCACAAGAGTAGAATAAACTAGTAAGAGTGGGAAGAAGTCCTGTCCAGCAGACCTACAAGCCAATAATATTCTTACAATAAAAGTTTTGACAAAGAAACTATGAATTGTTTACATCAAACCTATACTATCTATGAACAGAGGAGTGGACTGATACAATGGGAAAGCATAAATAGCATGATACTTCAAAAATAGTCTTTACAGCTTCTGGATTGTTCAGGGTCATAGTTAGATGGGATAGTTGTAAGGATTAGATATATATTCAAAAGCATGAATAATTTGTTATTAGTTTTTGCCTGTAGTTGTTCTTACTTTCTCTTATCTCCTCTCCTTCACCCTCTGCCTCTTAGGATCTCTCTCTCTCTCTCTCTCTCTCTCTCTCTCTCTCTCACACACACACACACACACACACACACACACAGATACACACACACACAAGCAACAGATACTGGTGTAAATAACGAAAGGTTTCTTTATTATAAGGGATTAGTCCGTGTGTATATAGAGGTTAAGAAGTCCTGCAGCTTCTCTGTAATCAGAAGGTCCAGGGAAGTGAAGGGCATCTGTTTTAGTAAGGGTTACTATTACTGTGATAAAACCAACATGACCAAAAGCAATCTGGGAAGAAATGGGGTTTGTTTTATTTATAGTTCCATATAACAGTTCTTCATCAAAATTAATGAGGGCAGGAACTCAAGATGGGTAGGAGCTTGAAAGCAGGAGCTGGTGCAGCAGCCATGGAGAAGTGTTCACTGACTTGCTCCCCATGGTTTGCTCAGCCTTTTTTCTTATACAGTCCAGGAGCACTAGCCCAGGGATGGTCCCAAACACAATGTTATGGACCCTCCTACCAATCACTAAAAAATACCCTACAGGCTTGCCCAAGCTTATGGAGATGTTTTCTCAATAGAGGTACCCTTCTCTCAAATGACTCTAGTGTGTCAAGTAGACATGACACCACCCAGCATATTAGCATTTTCAGTCCTGGTCCAAAGGTCTGAGAACTGACAGCAATGCCTACATATGATGATTACAAGACAACGTTGAGGTCCCAACTTAAGCAGTCAAAAAAAAAAAAAAAAAAGGCAGAGGAAATTCTTCTCCTTCCATCTTTTTGTTTTGTCTATGTCCTGAGTGATGCAGGGTAGAGAACCCAAAGCCACTCAGCACAACCAAACTCCAAATTGAGAATCTGTATTAAGCTGGCCTTCGACTGCCTAAAGAGAAACACTTGTCAATAATCAGCCTGAAACATATTTTGCAGGGAGATATTAAAGGCAAAGAACACAGAAAACTACATCTTGGTTGGGAGTTGCAGGATCAAGTAAAGCAAGCAAGCAGTTTAACAGAAACCAAGAACATGCAGCTAGCTGGAGCATTTCAACCCCTAGCTTCTAGAGCACATGTAGATGCTTTCCCAATGCATGTGAACTTTTCATCGTGGGGTAGAGAAAATGGCTCCGGGTGAGACAAGTTGGCCCTGTTATACCCAACAGCTTGCAAAAGTGCCCACCCACTGGTGAGAACCTTCTCTTTACTCAGTATAATTTCAAACAGTAATGAAATAGCAATCATTTTGTAATTTAGTCCAATTGGCCCCTTAAAATCTTACAGAGGTAAAGGTGGAGGAGCAGGGCCTTTCTATGTTTGCGCCATTAATTGTGAACTGTCCTTTGGCAGTCAAGAATGGCCTGAAGAGTGCTGCAGCGGAGCACCGTTTGCAGCAGCTGAGGAGGTCTGAGTAGCAGTTTCTAGGTGGCACTATTACCTGCAATGCATGTGCTTTACTTGAGCTAAATTTTGAACATAGCATAGACCAACAATTTGCAGAGTTTCCAAGATCCCCTTATGCCGTTATGACAACTAATTATTATTTCTCCACTTTATCTGGCAACTCGCATGCTAAATGGTCTTTAACATGCTGCTTTTCAAGTGGAGCCACTCAAAAATAAGTGGACAGTTTTTCCATTTGGCACATACCTGATTTTGCTGATCCAAAATAAGTTTTGACTCTCAGAGGAGAATTTCCTCAGAGCCTTAACACAAGTGTAGCCATTGTGTTATGTTCAATTCATTTTTCTCTGCTTTAACATTTTCTGTCTCCAACAGTCAAATAAGGTTCTCTGGGATTATAGAATACCACATAGTACTTTTATCCCTAAAAAGACTACTTTGAAGATAAATCTTATGAAGTCATTGTTAAATATAGCAAGACCATTATTTATATCTCCCTAAGATATTAATTTATTTTTTGCTCCCTGAGATCACATTTCACATATTCTTGTGGATACAGCATTGATTAGTGAGAGGTTTAAAACTCTCCACTATGTGCTTTGCATCTAATTTAATACCCTGATGTCACTGTGCATGCCTTTGCACCTTCCCACACCCAATGCTGTACAGTGCCACCTACTGAAGAAAAGAAAAGAAAGGAAATCACTGACTTTCTTTATTAGATGCACGCCCTCAAGATCAGTAAGCATAGACTCCAATATTCTTGATTAGCAGCTCTCTCAATCCCAGACAAGATACTAGGCTACTAGAGACACACAAGGAAAACATTCACCAATAGTTTCCAACTCACCAATCTTCACATAAATACCCTCTCCTTTAAAGCCTGCTCTTGTCCTGTCTAGGGAATTCTGCCTTTCATGTGCCCTGGTGTGAAAGGAATCTCACTCTTATAGAATCCATATTTGCTTATTTATGACTGTTTGTCTCTGCTTCTAGATACTTACCTATCCCCTTTCCTCCTTGTGAGACATCCTCCCGCTTGCCTTAGCCTGAATCGTGAATGCAATCACTTTTTTTCACAGATTCACCTGAAATTCTTTACCTCAGAGGACCCTCTCCCAGGCTTGGGCTCTCCATCTGCCATGCAACTCTTTAGCCTGTCTGGCAAAGCCAGCATCCTTGCTGGATAACAATGCTTTGTGGGCAGAGCTGTTTTCACAGACCATTTAATCACTGCAATATTTATGTCTCCCGGAATTTCTTTCACTCTCTGGCATTAGGTCTATTATAAGTAGACATGTCTTCAGTTCTGTTACCTGGAGCACTACCATACACCATCTACCTGGCAGACATTAATAACTTGCATTCCTGTTATTTGTGGCAAGAATGAAGTGGGTGAAGGGGAGGCGAGGAAAGGCAAGCTGGAAAGAAGCCTGCAGGTATGCCTGAGGACGTACACAAACAGCTTTAGGGCAATGAGAACACTAACTTTGCTTCTCTTAAGGGGAATGATCAAAATTAGCACTTTTGGAGAAATAAATTTTAAGCATGAGCAAAATGAATGCTTTGAAATTTGAAATGAAATTTATCCTTTGCTGTCATTTATACTATTCTGAAAACATTCACTAATGTTCTCCACTTCTCTTTATCACCCAGCTTTCCACTTAGGGGGATGTAATACTGTTCTCTCCTTTTTTTATTACCCCTTTTATACTTCAACCCCATTCTCATCAAAAGTATCCTAAAATTTACCTTGCCTGCTAAGTTTCCCCATGATTGCCATAGTTCCATTTACACCTGACCAAATCTCCATTCTAGAATGTCAGAATAGCATACACAGTGACTTGACACTTAGCACCCTGACCCAGAAGAGAGAATTAAAATTCCATCTCATGTCCCCACTCTGTCTTGGATGAGATTGTGACATGTATACACAGGAGCAAGAGGAGAAGGATCCTGTCATCTTCAAGCACAAACTGAGAGCCTCAGCCAATCCTTTGCTCTCGGGTATCTCGTGAGGATGCAATCACTCTGTGGTAATGAGGGAATTGGCCCAAAGCCCTCTACCCTTAAATGACTACCCTTTGGTCTTGGCATGCTCAGATTTTTCTACACTTTTATTTCCCTCTTAAATGAAATTATTTCTACATCTTAGAAATAGAAATGTAAATCCAGAGCAAAATGAAAAAAAAATTTAAGTAGTCAAAACCCTTTTTTTTTTTCCTGAAACATAAGTTAAAATGTGTTCAAGTGACTTTTATAAAAGACCCAAAAATATTCTGCATTGGTCACAAATTGAAAACAACTCATGATCCTGAAGTTTAATGCAATCATACATAACAGTTGGAGCACATTCTGATAAAAGTGCTGCTAGGCAATTTATCTTGTGTGACTATCATATAGCATGTTTCTACTCACTAAGATCTTATACAGGTCAGTCACGCTGGGTAACCTGGAGATGCCATAAAGAGATATGTCCTTGTTGGTTTTCTGTCAACTTGACACAATCTATAGTTACCTAGGAAGAGGAACCTCAACTGAGAAAATATCTCTATCAGATTACCTGTAAGCATATCCGTAGTACATTTTCTTAATTAATAAATGATGTCTAGCCCACAGTGGGTGCTATCATGCCTGGGCAGGTGTTAATGGGTTGTAGAAGAAAACATGTCAAATAAGTCATGAGGAGCAAGCCAGTAAGCACCAGTCCATGCCTTTCATTTCTTTCTTTTCCTTGCCTCCAAGTTCCTGCCTTGAGTTCTTGCCCTCACTTCCATTATTGGTAGATTGTGACGTGGAAGTGGGAGTGAAATAAACCCTTTCCTCCCCAAGTTGTTTATAGAAAAAGTGTTTTATCACAGAAATAGAACTAATACAATATAGTATAGTATTGTATTAACAGGACGTGAGGCTCCTGACAGAACAGAATAGATTCACAGAACACAAAAAAAGTACTATCTAAATTGATGGCACAAACACATAGTAGAAAATTCATAAAGTAGTAACATAGTAACTTATTCTCATTATCAGGCATTATTTTCTTTATATACCTGTGTGAACTATGCTTTTATACAACCAGCAGTGAGGTAGGGCTGTTTTACCCCAGAATCACCACAAATATGGGAGTAATGAATCAGCTGTGGACAGAACTGTAGGATCACAAGTTGAAAACCAGCTTAGGCAACTTCTAAAAACCATTATCTGGGAGAGGAGGGATAGCATGTTGAGCAAAAAGCTACAGTAACTGCCATGTCCTTAGGTGACAGGAATTTTTCACCATTATAGTCATCTTGAACCATGGTTATATGTGTGAGTTGACATTGACCACACTGATGTGTAGTGCCTGAGTACTTGATGCCTGAAGTTATCTCACAAGAACTCCATGGATGTGATATCATTGTCCAGTTTTTACCAATAAGTCATCTATAGGTCACACAGATAATGTAGTTGTCAACAGTCAACTAATATATACTGAAGGCAAGTTTTAAAATTGAACCTTCCAATTGTCTCACTGGTATAAAGAAGTTCTATCACCTCCACTGCCTAGACTTGGCTAAAGTTGAGTTCACCTTCTTTATACTCCTCTACATGGACATCATTTAGAACTCTATTCATTTGAGGAAGCTTTCATATGAATGCCATTATCAATACACAAGATGAGGCTTTTAGAACCTAGCTTGAGTCTCTGTTGGTATTCATTAGAATGCTTTGAGCTAAAGCAAACAGTCGGCCCAGTTCTCAAAGGCTTCAACCAAGAGGACTTTTAACAGGGCAAGATTGCAAAGACTAATAATGTGTTGAAAGATTGGTGAGATTGAATTAGTTAAAGTAGTTTCACTTCTCTGTCCTTCATTTGCTACTAAACTAGCAGGAGTGAGTGAGAGCTAGGTGGGGATTGATGTGAGTGGACTGGGGGAGTAAAATAGCTCAGGAAGACATGTTTGTTATTCTTAGTCTCTTCCTTTTCCTCAAGAATGTGTTTATGTTTAGTGTCAAAGAATGACCAAGGGGTGCCTCAGTGTAAATTCTTAGCCAAGGGGCCTCAGAGGAGCACACTCAAATACTTCTGTTATCGGGCTGGAAGCAAGTCAGCACCAAATGCCCTGCCCTGGTGTCAAAGAAGAAGCTCCCTACTTCACCAGTTGGAATGGTTTATGTTCTACCCCCCATGCAACATTGGACATACTGCGTCTTGTTCATAATACTCATGCACTGATTTAGAAAGTGAATAAATATCTCCAAAAGAAGCTAGGCTTAAAAAAAAAAAAAAAAAAAGAGGCTTTCGAGTGGTTATGCTCATCAGTTTTCCTACATCAGTCTATCTTCTATGTGTCACCTCAAGAACACAAGTCAACCAGCACACCTCCACATGATTCCAAGCAGAGAAGAATAAGGGAGGGGAGGGTGTCCTTTTCTCTTTGCAATTTTATTAGAGCCGGAAAGTCTTTTACTGATTCTATCAAGCAAGGTTACCAGTCAGAACCAAGTCACATGACCAACTACCTGAAAAGGCTGCTGGGAAATGAAAACATAACTGAGGAGTGCCTGACTAACTCACACAGGCTAGCTCCGTCCTAGGGGCAAAACATTCCACCTCTCTGACTAAACTGTGTATCTGGCTACAGAGGAGGCAGAGAAGAACAGCTTTCCTTACACACTAACAGTGTCTTCTATGTGAATGCTCTATTCAGCATATTTAACAATTTTTTATTTTGCATAATCCAGGCCTTGGGAGAAAGATTTCTGTGTTTATATAATCTTAAATTAAGCAAAACACTGGATCCTGTAAAATGGTTTCTCTTGATCCAACTTTACAAGGCAACCAAACTCTCCTTGTTTTTGTATGTTTTGTTATTTCATTTCAAATCTCTAAGAGTTCTACGATTTTATTGCCCAATTTCATACTTCATTGTGAGTCATTCTGCTGGTTGCCACTATTAAAGGCTGTGCAATCAATTTCCTAGCAAACATACACAAAAACTTAAGAAAGACCGATTCCAGATGTCACTTCTTGTGCTGAGTTTTTAAGCCCAGTGATTGATGGCTCTCATGCCAAGCCTGCAGGTAGCAAGTCTTCCAGGTTTCCTGCACCAGTCCAAATCATCACCAGCATGGCTGGCTGAGTCTTATTCTCCCAAGCCTATGTTTGAGGTTTTCTTCTGACAGGTAGTTTGACCTTGAGACCTTTCTTTTCCCAGACAATCAATAGTCATCCTAAGTGAATTCTCAAATACTTCCTTGCTTCTCTCCTCTTCTTTTACCTCTGAATGAATCCAAAGAAGTGATTTCCATCTTCTCTGACTTTATTAATTCTTATTTTCTCTCTGTTTTATTATTTCCCACTACCACCTGATTATTCCAGTATTTAATGATATCTTCCTAATTGAGAATCCTCCTTATTCCAAATTCAAAATATACTAGTACTAAATCATAAAGAAGATAAAGGACTTCTGCAGTTATCATGTTTTGTAGCAAACATTAAAGAGTCAATGCTGTTTCATTTCTTGTCTGCACATCTACACAAGCATTGAAAGTGACTCACCATAATTATGTTGTGAATGAAAAGGGAGGAAGGAGAAATTCTGAAAACAATGTTTAAGGAGTAGAGCTTGATAAACATAAATTCATCACATAACTAATGATTAATAATTTAAAGTGTAATGGAAATAGGATTTGTATCAGTACTTCTATGTACTACACTTTTCAAACTATGGTAGATTAATGGGGAGCCTTTATCTCATACACTGCTTCTAATTCACTGGCTATATGGTCAGGTGGCCAAATAGAGGCAAAGACATAGAGTCACTCAGCTCCTTGACACTGGGTTCAGTCCACTGAAGGATGTTTCACCAGTTCCTCAAGTAAATGCGATGTGCTTTGATACATAATTAATATCAGATACTTTTAAATGTAGAGAACGGATGGATGTGGGGAGATGGATGGATGTGGGGACATGGATGGAAATTTTGCTGCATCACAAATCACTAAAATTATAGACAGAGCTCATTTTAATAATTTGTTTATGTTTATTTATGTGCATGGGCGTTTTATCTGCATGCATGTATGTGCACTTCTTGCCTCTGTGGTGCCCATGGAGGCCAAAAGAGGGTGTCAGATTCTGTGGAACTGGAGTTCAGATGGCTGTAAGACTTTGTGTGGATTCTGAAACTAAAACCTCATTTTCTGCAAAAGCAGTAAGGGGGGGGGTGTTGTGTTTTGTTTTGTTTTTCGATACAGGGTTTCAATGTATAGCGCTGGCTGTCCTGGAACTCACTCTGTAGACCAGGCTGGCCTCGAACTCAGGAATCCGCCTGCCTCTGCCTCCCAATTGCTGGGATTAAAGGCATGTGCCATCACTGCCCAGCAGTAGTAAGTGTTCTTAACTGCTAAGCCATCTCCCTAGCCCCACAAAGCTCATTTTAAATGTTTGTTTAATGTCATTTAGCTAATGACATTCACCCTTCCTGTCAACATGTGCTTTATAAGCCAAAACAACTAAAAAAAGAAAAAAAAACAAATAAAAATAAACATTTTACTCTTGGTGTGTATAAATAACAGATACACACACACACACACACACACACATACACACACACATACACACACACACACACACACACACACACACACACACATACTTTCGGTAACACTGTGGGATTTAAATTTTTTAGTGGATGCCTTTAAGAAAATCCATCTCAAAAAGATCTCTGCCTATCCCTAGAGGCTTTGCAGGAATGGTTACTGTGTAACATGTCCTTCAGTAGGTGGCAGAGAGGCAAAAGGCTATGTCTATGCTCAGTGTTCTGATCTATAGATATCTGAATGATTAGTAGCTTAACATACCCTGAAAATTTTGAACCAGTAACCACCACCATCCTGGTGACAGGGAACCTGGACAGGTAGCTGTAGGTGAACCTCCCCAAAGATGCCAATGTAGGGGATCTGGCCCTATCACTCATCTCCCTATGGTAGTGTGAATGAGGGAGATACACACACACACACACACACACACACACACACACACACCTGAAGCAGTAAGGAGTCCTGACCCTGAGATCATGAGAGCAGGAGAACTGGCCCTGCCCCTCACAGGCTTCTGCAGTCAGGAGAGCAGGCCCTCTACCTCACCAGGGCAGCACAGTAGAGCCTACCTTAATGGACGGTGGTGAGGGAGAGCTGGCATTGCCTCTCATTTGCCATGTGCTAGAATGGGCTAGGGAGAGATGTCCTCCCTTCCCCTCACTCCTTGCCACCTATGGTCCTAGGTCATGAGAGCAGGAAAATTGTGCATGCTCCCCAGCTGCTGCAGCACTCTAGAGAGCAGGTCCTGAACCTCACCTAGGCCGCAGTGTAGAGCAGGCCCTGGTTGCAAGGGCTGTGAGTAAGCGGAGCCATCTCCAAGTTCATGGGAGTGGGAGAATAGGCAGACCAGCTCAGATTTAGGGCATTAAATTGGCCGACCCCAATATCTACCCCACCTATGAACAGCTGGAATTCATGAAGGGGCTAGTTTTTCAGATTCAAAACTACACGATCTCTATGACCCAGAGAAGCAACAGAATATCTGAGAGGAGTCCCAGTGAGGTTCCAGTATTAATAGTGTAGCAGAAGCCAGAGGTCTCATACCAGGTCAATGAGTGACTGCAATGAACATTTGCAAGCAAAGAAGTGTGGACAAAAGGATTTACTGTGGGACACAGTGGGACACACTACAGCTTCCACAATGAGATTTTTTTATTTTTTATGGGTAAGACTGCAAGGGTAGAGGGCAGATATAAGGGGAGAGAGAGATGAATGAGAATGGGGTGCATGATGTGAAGTTCACAACGAACCAATAAAAAGTTTAAAAAGAAAAAAGAAAGCTCTCAGACCGAAGTTCACATGTTCCCACCATTCATGAAGACATGTGGTCAACAGATGCTGGAAGAGGGAGAATCAGTTTCCTCCAGGGAAAAGCTCCCACATAGATGGTCCATCATGAGTGGTCATCCTAGGACATAGGAACATATGAGCAATGCAAAGTGGACTCAGTAGAGTATATGTGCACGTGCGTGTGCGTGTGCACATGCGTGTGCACGTGCGTGTGTGTGTGTGTGTGTGTCCTGTTGCTGTAATAAAGACCATGACCTGAAGGTAGAAAAGTTTTTTTTTTTCATCTTATACCTCCAGGTGACAGTCCATTGCTGAGGGAAATTCAGGGCAAGAAATCAAAGCAAAACCTGAAGCAGATGCCACAGAGAAATGCTGCTTTCTGGCTTGCTCAGTTTGCTTTCCTGTACATCCCAGGACCACCTTCCAAGATGGCATTGTTTCCTGTGAGCTGGGCCCTCCCACATCAATCATTAATCAAGAAGATATCCTGCAGGCTTGCCTACAGACTAATCTGACAGAGACATTTTCTCAGCTGAAGTCTCTTTTCTAAGATAACTCTAGCTTGTGTCATTTTGACAAAGGAATACATACATGCATACATACATACATGCATACATACACACATATATGGATACATATATGATCATGAATTTCAGAGGGAGGATATGGGAGGAGAATTGGAGAAGGAAAGCATGGAAAGGATACATATGCAATGCTCATGTATTAAGTTCTCAAAAACACTTTTAAAAAATAGGCTCCTTGGGTATCAGTAAAAGAAGCATTTTCCAACTTGACACAAGAATTTCAGAACATACCTCAAGATTAGACAAGAAATCATCTTATCAATATTTCTCAATCCATACAGTATAATACATAGGAGGACATAAAATTTCCAACTGGGCAATGTGTGGGCCAGTCATTCCCTTTTTTCAGTGCATATTTTATGCTAAACAAAAACCCAGCAATGTTTGGGATAGAGCCCACAGTGGAGCAGACCATTGTACCCTGCTGGCACTACAGGCTGCCATAGATGGCAGAGTTTGGAATTGATGGAACTCATGGATGGTGGACTCCAATCTGAACTCAATTCTCTTTATCACATTAACAACATAAGAAAATAATGTATGATAGCACAATTTTCATGTCCTGATACCTACCTAAGAATGGTTGCTTTTCTGAAGATTCAATAATATAAAATTATGTTCTTTGACCACACCTTTTACATAGCAGGTATTTAAGGGAAATTCATTTTTCTTATTATCTAGTGGTTTCTTCATGTATTTTGGCTGAATCTGTGTTTTCTCCCATATTAAGTTGATTACATTTGACTAAACAAATGTATCCACTCTTTGTTGCATTGTCTTTGCCCTTCTTCAGTTTATTATGTTAATATTTTCTGATGGCTTTGAGACTAGATTTCCTAACAATTGGGTTTTATATCTGGTCTGAAAGTTCCAGATACTCTGGGTCATAGAACATAGTTTTATCTTTTCATCTAAAATGCTCACCAAATATGCTTTATGCCATGGACTGTGTTGGGCTAGATGCTAATAGCATTAGAAAGAACAAAACGAACCCACAGGTCCTCTTTGTATTTCAAAAAATGAACACTTGTAAATACAAAAATGTTAGTGATAGAAAGGGGGAATAGCCCAGAGCCTGGTAGCTTAGGCCAATAATCTGGATGTCAGGGACCTGCAGGCAGGAGTGCCAGAGTTCGAGACTGCTCTAGGATATATAATGAGACTAGGCCCTGTCTCCCACCACCCACCAGAGGTAGTTGAAAAGAAAGAATACAGGGGAAATGTACTTGTTTAGAAAGGTTCTTTGGAACAACTCCTGTCTGTGTTGTCTGGAAATCAGGAGTTCAGTTCACAGGTTAGCAGCAGCATCTCGATCCACTCCATATACCAGCAGTCCAATTCAGTAGAGTCAGGTTAGCAACAGTAGTGACACGACCTAACAGAGACAACCAGGCCTCAGCTTGAGTCAGCAGGAAGGACCTGGAAAGACACCAAAAGTTCTGGACTGTGCCTCTCTCAGAAAAGTGAAGATCAGCGAAGACTTGAGACCCACAAGTGTTGCATAGCTAGCTGTACCAGCAAGCCAAGCTCTGTCTGCATCACTCCGTGGAGTCCCCTTTATACCTTCCAAACATCACATGTCCTCCAAGTGCCTTGCCTCATCGAGTCTTACCTTGGCACATGCATCCAATCAGCCCGAGTCCAAGAAAGCAGCAAGAAACTGCAGTGCAGCACCAGCCATTTCAGTGGGTTCCTCTCTATGGACTCCCAACAAAAGCAGCTCAGCTACGACATGTAAGCAGACCACCAATACACGCATGTTGCTAGCAAAGAATCCTTCATCAGGTGTCTTTACTTACTTTAGCAGAACATCCTCTCTCCTGTGTCTGCTTCAGTGAAACATTTATGAGTCTGCCTGAACCTTTCATACCTGTGTCCACTTTAACAAAGCATTCCTTCACCTGTTTGCCTCAGCAAAACACCATCTAACCAACTTTCCAAAGAACCCTCAAGTTTCCACTTCAACCATGTGGCCTGTTCTTATACGAGAGATGTCTGAGGACCCCCAGCGCTTACATCACTGGATGTTCATTAGGAATGCAGACTCTTGGCTGCTAGAAGTCCAGGGCTGCCTCGTCTGACAAAGCACACAGATTGAAGCTGAATCTTCCTTTTAAGGGGATGCTCAGATGATTCCTATGCATATCAAACTTGGAGATGACCCTCTGTTATCCCCTTGCTCAATCTAAAGAAGGGACAATGTGGGTTTCTGCTCCACCCTCCACCTTGATGTGGTTACCATGACCTCCCAATTCCTTTTTGTTTTAATGGTCAATAGTCATCTAAGAGCTAGAGAAGCCTACTCTTGGGTGAAATGTTTGTGCAGGAAGGTCCTAGTGCTCAAGAAGAGCTGTGAGGACGTCAGATTTCAAAGGGAAGCACTCACTTCTCATCTCTTATCTCCCAAAGCTACAGCTCTCTTTTCTGCAGATTTCTTAGATTCACATTGGAGGGTTCAGATTCGTCAAGTAAACTTTCTTGCTTTCCTCAAGGGAACTTTTTATCAATGTCTGCACAGACCTGATGTCTTCATTTCAATGTTCTTCACTCAAGTGTTGAGAAAATATATTCCATATGTTTTATGTATGTGTTTGACATTTCCTAGTTCCTGATCTTTTCAGCAATGTGCTGGAATATTCTCTTAACATCTATTTCTCTAATATATGAAAAGGACTCTATAACTCTTTAAATGTATTGCTATGCATTTGGTCAAAGTAACATACCTTATCATCCTATCAATTTGATGCTAGCAGCTTAACTCTCCCCTGCAAAAATCACCTCCATTATTTTCCTGCTGGAATTTCAAATATCTTTCTTACCTGCAGGTATAGTAAACTAACACAGAAGATTGAAAACCATGGGGACTTTCTCTGCTGAGATTGAAGCCAGCTCCCCTTCCTGACACCCTCTGTGTGTCACTTCTGCCAAGGGAACCTTTTGTCACAGTGGTGTAGAGAGGGTGTAAGTCCTTCCCACTGTCCCCACACTCTGCTCCTTATTTCCTTGTCATCCTCCTCCTGTCTCTGTGACTTTGCTTAAAGTTTGCCTTAATTCTAGGCCTTAAATCTGCATCTTACTTCTAAGGAAGGCCTAGGATTGTTCAGATTTTCTACTTGCTACTCAGCAACTGCCATTCCATTCCAACTCTTCCACCTAAAATACCTATCCTCCTCTCCATTCATATTTACTAAGTCCTTCTGCCGTCTTGAATGGGATTGTAGAGTCTTCAGAACTCCTTCCTCAGACCTGAGTACATAGCTGAGTCAGAGTGCTTATCTTAGGTCTGAATCTCACTGTTGTAAAAAGGAGAGAGGGATTAAAGAAAGAATATGAAGTGAAGGAAGTCCCCCGTGGTAGTTTATGCCATTATATATTATAATCTGAATAACTGGGAGGTGGAAGGACTGCCACAGGTTTCAGGCCAGCCTGGGCTAGCATGTGAAACCCTGCCTCAAAACTGAAAAAGAGAGAAGTGAGAAAAATAACCAAGTCCCTCCGTTGTAATCTCACAGACAGAGATTGGTTTTTAGTGAGAAGCCTTGGCACCTGCAGCCTGCTTACTGTGCTACCAGAACTCTCTGTATTTTTTCATGCCCCGTGAGCTAATCTCTCCTTCAGGATGGCTTCTGTACTACACTTAAGTAGCATCATCTCAGACAACCTTCCCTATCACTTTACAAAATTAGAAATTCGGTTTTTTTCACTTTGCATTTTAAAGTGTTTTTTCTTTCATTGCAAACAAACTATATTATCATACATCATCATATCCCTCTCCATCTAATCAACAGCTCCTCTCTGCCTTCCCTCCCCTCCGGATCCAATCACTTTCCGTCTCTTATTAGAAAGGAACAGGCTTCTTAGAAATAACAACCAAACACCACAGAATAAGATAGAATATGATGAAGTGGAAAGCATCATGTCAAAGTGGGAAATGTCAACCCAACAGGAGGAATAGAGTCCTGAGAGCTGGTACAAGCATCAGAGACATATTCGTTTTCACACTCAGGGGTCCTGTGAAAATACTAAACTAAAAGTTATACTGTATGCACAGAGGACCTGGTGCAGACCCATGTATGCCTGTACTCACTGCTCCAGTCTCTGAGTTCATAGGCACCTTGCTCATGTTATTCACAAGGTTTTGTTCTACTGGTGTCCTCCATGCCCTCTGGCTCTTACATTCTTTTTTTTATTATTATTAAACATTTTCTTTATTTTCATTTCAAATGCTATCCCCTTTCCAGTTTTTCCCCCTCCAGAACCTCATTACCCCATCACCTCCCTTGCTTCTATGAGGTTATTCCCCTACCCACCCACCCACTCCCACCTCCCTGCCCTGGCATTCCTCTACACTGGGGCATCAAGCCTTCACAGGACCAATGGTATCTCCTCCCATTAATGCCCAACAAGGCCATCCTTTGCTACATATGCAGCTGGAGCCATGGGTCCCTCCATGTGTACTCTATGGTTGGTGGTTTAGTCCCTGGGAGCACTGGGGGGTCTGGTTGGTTGATTGTTGTTCTTCCTATGGGGTTGCAAACCCCTTCAGCTCCTTCAGTCCTTTCTCTAGCTCTTCCATTGGGGGTGCTCAATCCAATGGTTGGCTGTGAGCATCTACCTCTGTATTGGTCAGGCTCTGGCAGAGCCTCTCAGGAGACAGCCATATCAGGCTCCTGGTAGCAAGCACTTCTGGGCATCCACAATAATGTTTGAGTTTGGTGGTTGTTTATGGGATGGATCCCCAGGTAGGGCAGTCTCTGGATGGCCTTTCCATCAGTCTTTGCTCCACACTTTGTCTCTGTATTTCCTCCAGTGAGTATTTTGTTCCCCCTAAGAAGCACTGAAGCGTCCACATTTTGGTTTTTTTTCTTCTTGAGCTTCATGTGGGCTGTGAATTGTATCTTGGGTATTCCAAGTTTGGGGGCTAATATCCACTTACTAGTGAGTGCATGGTAATGTGTGTCCTTTTGTGACTGGGTTACCTCACTCAGGATGATATTTTCTAGTTCCATTCATTTGCCGAAGAATTTCATGAAGTCATTGTTTTTAATAGCTAAGTAGTACTTCATTGTGTAAATGTAACATATTTTCTGTATCCATTCCTCTGTTGAAGGACATCTGGGTTCTTTCCAGCTTCTGGCTATTATAAATAAGGCTGCTATGAACATAGTGGAGCATGTATCCTTGTTATATGTTGGTGCATTTTTTGGGTATAAACCCAGTAGTGGTATAGCTGTGTCCTCAGATAATATAATGTCCAGTTTTCTGAAGAACCTCCAGACTGACATCCAGAGTGGTTGTACCAGCTTGCAATCCCACCAACAATGGAGGAGTGTTCCTCTTTCTCCACATCCTTACCAACATTTGCTGTCACCTGAGATTTTGATCTTAGCCATTCTGACTGGTGTGAGGTGGAATCTCAGGGATGTTTTCATTTGCATTTCCCTGATGACTAAGGATGTTGATCATTACTTTAGGTGCTTCTCAGCCATTCAATATTCCTCAGTTGATAATTCTTTGTTTAGCTCTGTACCCCATTTTTAATAGAGTTATTGGATTCTCTGGAGTCTAACTTCTTGAGTTCTTTGTAAATATTGGATATTAGCCCTCTATCAGATGTAGGATTGGTAAAGATCTTTTCCAAACTTGTTGGTTGCTGTTTTGTCCTATTGACAGTGTCCTTTGCCTTACAGAAACTTTGCAATTTTATGAAGTCCCATTTGTCTATTGTTGATCTTAGAGCATAAACCATTAGTGTTTTGTTCAGGAAAATTTCCCCTGTGCCCATGTGTTCAAGGCTCTTCCGCACTTTCTCTTTTATTAGTTTCAGTGTATCTGGTTTTATGTGGAGGTCCTTGATTCACTTGGGCTTGAGCTTTGTACAAAGATATAAGAATGGATCAATGTGCATTCTTCTACATACTGACTGCCAGTTGAACTAGCACCATTTGTTAAAAATGCAGTCTTTTTTTCCACTAGATGGCTTTCAACTCATCTTCTCAGGGTTCCTGAGCTCTGGGGAGCGAGATTTGATGAAGATATTCCATTTAGACTCTCCATAGTGTCTGGCTGTGGGTCTCTGTGTCTATTCCCATCTGCTGCTGGGGATATTCTTTGATGATGACTGAATAAGCCACTGGGCTATAAGTATAGCAGAATATCAATAGGAGTTATTTTATAGATACATTTTATTTTTATTTTTAGAGCAGTGGTGTTTGGTTTATCCTAGGTCTTTGACTTATCTACTCTCTGATTCTTTGTAACCTAGCAGTGTCAGGTATGGGTTCTATCACATAAAATGGATCTTAAGCCAAGTCAGACATGAATTGGCTACTCCCACAACCTCTGTGCCACCATTGGACTAGTATATTTTGCAGGCAGGACAGATTATGGGTCAAAACTTTTGTGGCTTGGTTAGTGTTTATGTTTCTCTTTTCGTAGCCTACAGAGTACCTTCTCACACCAATGATACTAGAACATAGGTGTGAAGACTCCATGTGGGTACCATCTCAACTCTCCGTGTTCAATGAGTTGTATCTTCAACAATGGGATCCTACTGTTCGTTTTAGGAGAGTAATCCATTTTCTTAGCAACAATCTGGTTTGTTTGGGATTTCCATTGGACCCCTCAGTCAATAATCCAATTGAATGCAACTCAGTCCCACTACTGGAAGTCTCCTTTGGTGACAAGAGATGGCCAGTCAGTACTCTATATCTCCTATTATTAGGAGACCTCATTAGGATCACCTTCATATATTTTAGGAAGCTTCCACTGCACTAGATTTCCATATCATCCCTCAAATGCCCCTCAATTTCTTTTTTTTTCTTTTTTTTTTTTTTCTTTTTTTTATTAGATATTTTCTTCATTTACATTTCAAATGCTATCATGAAAATTTCCTATACCCTCCCCTGCCATGCTCCCCTACCCACCCACTCCCACTTCTTGGCCCTGGGATTCCCCTGTACTGGGACATATAAAGTTTGCAAGACCAAGGGGCCTCTCTTCCCAATGATGACCATAGTCTCATCCTCTACCCTATCTCTCCTCCTCCATACGTCCAGTCTCTGTCCTTAACAGCCCCGCAGTCCACCAATAAAATCTATTCTATTTCTTTCTCCCAGGGAGATCCACATGTCCCCGGACTTTGACCCTTCTTCAGATCTCTCTGGGTCTAGAGATTGTGGTTTAGTAATCATTTACTTAAGAGCTAATATCCACTTATAACTGAATACATTCCATATTTCTCTTACTGTGTCTGGGTTACCTTACTCAGGATGATTTTTTTTTCTAATTTCATCCATTTGCCTGTAAATATCATGATGTCATTTTTTTAACACTGCAGTAAGTGTACCACATTTTTTTCTTTATTCCAATTTTTATTAGATATTTTCTTCATTTACATTTCAAATGCTATCCTGAAAGTCCCCTATACCCTCCTCCATCCCCCACCCTGCTCCCCTACTCACCCACTCCCGAAACTTGGTCATGGCATTCCCCTGTACTGGGGCATATAAAGTTTGCATGACCAAGGGGCCTCTCTTCCCAATGATGGCCAACTAGGCCATCCTCTGCTACATATGCAGCTAGAGATATGAGCTCTGGGGGTACTAGTTAGTTCATATTGTTCTTCCACTTATAGGGTTGGAGATCCCTTCAGCTTCTTGGGTACTTTCTCTGGCTCCTCCCTTGGGAACCCTGTGTTCAATCTAATAGCTGACTGTGAGCATCCACTTCTGTGTTTGCCAGGCACTGGCATAGCCTCACATGAGACAGCTATATCAGGGCCCTTTCAGCAATATCTTGCTGGTGTATGCATTAGTGTTTGCGTTTGGTGCCTGATTATGGGATGGATCCCCGGCTGCAGCAGTCACTGGTTGGTCCATCCTTTTGTCTCAGCTCCACACTTGATCTGTAACTCCTTCAAAGTGTGCACTGTTCTTAATTCTAAGAAGGGGCGAAGTGTCCACACTTTGGTCTTCATTCTTCTTGAATTTCATGTGTTCTTTATATAGTCTTCTGTTGAGTGACACCTAGGTTGTTTCCTGTTTCTGGCTATTATAAATAGTTGAAATGAACATGGATGAGCAATTGTCCTTCTGGAAGGATGGAACAGTCTTTTAGGTATATGCCCAAGAGTGGTATAGCTGGGCCTTGACTTATATCAATTCCCAATTTTCTGAGGAACCACTATATTGATTTCCATAGTGGCTATACAAGGTTTCTACTCCAACCAACAGTATAGCAGGGTTCCCCTTCCTCCACATCCTCACCAGCATGAGCTGTCACTTGTGTTATTGATCTTCAACATTCTGACAGGTATAAAATGAAATCTCAGAGTGCTTTAATTGGCATTTCCCTGATAGCTAAGAATGTTGAATATTTCTATAAGTGTTTCTCGGTCATTTGAGTTTTATCTATTGAAAATTCTTTGTTTTTATCTGTTCCCCATTTTTAAAAAATGTATCATTTGGGTTTTTATATCAAGTTTCTTAAGTTCTTTCTATATTTTGGATATCAGTACTCTACCAGATATGGAGTGGGTAAAAAAATTTCCATTCTGTACGCTGCCCCTTTGTTTAAGGGCTCTTTCTCTTATAGAAGCTTTCAGTTTCATGAGGTCCCATCCATTAGTTGTTGATCTTAGTATCTACACTATCAGTGGTCTGTTCAAAAAGTCTTCTCCTGTGCCAATGTATTTAAGCCTATCCCCAACTTAGTCTTCTATCAGGTTCAGTGCATCTGGTTTTATGTGTAGGTCTTTGACCAATTTGGACTTTAGTTTTATGCAGGGTGATGGATATAGACCTATTTGCATTCTTTCTACAAGCAGACATCTAGTTTAACCAGCACTATTTGATGAAGGTGGTGTCTTGTTTCCATTGTGTATTTCTGCCTTTTTTTTAAATTAAAAATTAGTTGTCCGTTTGTATGTATATTTATGAATACGTTGTCAATTCAATTCTATTGATCAATTTGTCCATGTTTATGCCAGTGCTGGGTGTTGTTTATTACTATAGCTTTGTAGTAGAACTTGAAATTGGGAATGATGAAACCTTCAGCAGTTATTTTATTGTTCAAGATTGCCTTACATATCCTGGAATTTTTGTATTTCCATAAGAAGGTGAAGAGTCTGTGAAGAGTTGTGTTAAAATTTTAATCAGGATTGCATTTGAATCTGTAGATTGCTTTTGATAGGATGGTATGTTTATCCTACCAATTAATGACCATAGATTTTTCCATCTTCTGATATCTTCTTCAATTTCTTGAAGTTTCTAATCATAGTCTTTTTCAAGTTTTATCATATCTTTCACTTTCTTAGTAGAAATGCCCTAAGATGTTTTATATTACTTGGTGCCATTTTAAAAGATATGGTTTCAGGCCATTTGTCATTTGTATATAGGAAGGTAATTGATTTTTGTGATATTGATATTGTGTCTAGCTACTTTGCTGAAACTGTTTATCAGTCTTAAGAATTTCCTGGTGGAATTTTTAGAGCCACTTGTGTATACTATCATATAATCTGCATTAATAACCTCTTCCTTTTCAATTTGTGTACCCTTGATCTCCTTCAGTTGTCTTATTGCTTTAGCTAAGACTTCAAGTTTTATATTGAATAGGTACAGAGCACACAACTTTTTCTTATTCCTGTTTTATTTAAATTGCTATTAATTTCTCTCCCTTTAATTTAATGTTGGCTGTAGACTTGTTGTAAATTGCCTTGATTATGTTTAGATATTTCCCTTGTATCCCTAATCACTCCAGAACTTTTATCATGAAGGTGTCTTGGATTTTGTCAAAGCAGTTCTCTATCTAATAAGATGACATGAGGATTTTTTTCTCTCAGTTTGTTTATGTGGTAGGTTATTTTCATTGATTTTTGTGTTCTCAACCATCCCTGGATCTCTAAAATGAAGCCTATTTTATCATGATGGAAGAATTTTTTGATGTGTTCTTGGATTTGATTTGCAAGTATTTTATTATTTTTGCCTTTATGTCTGTAATGAAAATTGGCATGTTACTCTCTTTGTTTGATCTTTATGCAGTTTGGATATTAAAATAACTATGCAAGCTGGTTTATTAGGTACATTTGCTTGCAATATGTTTTTCCAACCCTTTACCCTAAGGTAATGTCTGTCTTTGATGTTGAGGTGTGTTGCTTGGATATAGCAGAAGAATGAATTCTGTCCTCACATCTATTCTGTTAATCTATGTCTTTTTATTTAAAAATTGAGAACTTTGATAGTGAGAGATAACAATGATCAGTGGTTACTTAAGTCCTACTATTTTGATGGTGGTGGTAGTGGTAGTGGTGGTGTATTGTGTGTGTGTGTTTTGTATGTTGTGGTGTGTGTGTGTGTGTGTGTGTGTGTGTGTGTGTTAGAGAGAGAGAGAGAGAGAGAGAGAGAGAGAGAGAGCTAGAGAGAGAGTTTGTAGGTATAGGTGTTTGTGGGTGTAGGTGTTGCTTCTGTTTTTATGACTTTGCTGGTGTGAGATTATTTCCTTCCTTTGTGTTTTTTGGGTATAGTTAACTTCCTTAGATTGGAGAAAGGGTCTTCTAGCCTTTTCTTTAGGGCTGTATTTGTAGGTTGATATTGTTTAAATTTGATTTTATCATGAAATGGCTTATCTTCTTTATCTATGGTAAACAGAAATGTTTCTTTGTATAGTAGTCTGGGGTGGCATCTGTGGTCTCTTAAAGTCTGCTACACATCTCTCCATGCCCTTTTAGTTTATAGAGTCTCTATTAAAAGTGAAGTCTGCCAGGGACCTCCTGGCTTAGGAAACAAGCTGGTGTAGAATACAACTTTGGACTGAGGCCCAAAAACTGATGATCCTTGTAACTTTAACTGTACTAGATTCTATTAGCTGATGGCTTCCGGAGACTTAACACTCTTGCTTATTCTGTGGCTGAAAACTGCTGGCTTTTGGTGATTAACACATGCTGTATAGCAGCTGGAAATTAGTTAAAGGATTTATTGCTAGCATTCCCTTCTCTTGCCTGGCAGCCAGAAGCCTCTAGCTGGCTAGTCTGGTTAACTCTTTGTGAGCCAGAGAGGAAATAAAGGAAAAGAATTAAAATCCTTTACACAGGCAAGTATGCACAGGGATACATACATTTATACACACACATTCTGGCCAGGCCCAACCATTTGTCTCAATCAATTCACAAGTGTTTTGGTATGCTTACATGCATACACATATACCTACAAAAGTACATATAAACAAACAGACATATACATATATACATTTGGATGAATGAACAGATGGGTGGATGGATGGATGGATGGATGGAGCAAAACTCCCAAGCCAACCCTATCATCATTTCTTTTCTCTGGCTTTTTATATTTTATTAGACAAAATTATTTGGAAAATTACCTCATAGATAAAATGTTACACCAAATAAGAGTTACAAAAGGATGTAAATATTAAGTTCAAATCAGTGTTGCATTTTCTAAGCTCGTTACAAATTCATAGCAACAGTTTTATATGGCATTCCCTTATCATAATGCACACCTGTGGCTTCATCCTTGGACCTGAATGCTTTTCCTTGAACACAAATGTGTCTCAAGACTATTTCTCTTTTTAGTGTAATTAGGAAAAGTGATTGTATTTCTTAATATGCAGCCTCTGCTTACTATTATGAGGAGCAGGCATATCCTATTCTTGATTCTAACTTTATTATACCTTTCTAGCAAAACAACTAAAACCATCTCTTAAAAACTTTCTAAGATTATTTGAATCAGATCAGGAAATTTATAAAATCATTAATTCCATTAATCTAAACAACATTAATTCAGGAAAGTTCATCCTTATGTTGATCTGTAGGAAATTTCAATAGTACCCAATGCTAATGTCCCAGAATTATTATATTAAATTAATAATTACAGAAAAGGCATATAAGCTGCAAGAAGCAATCCTGAGATGAAGTATCTTTGGGACCTTGCCTCTCAGAGCTCACCTTAGTCCATGCAAAAAGTGCTACTCTTAGTCTTCCTAAATGGTTTCTGACAGATGTCAGGTGTAATTCTAATAGGTATGCCTTTATATGTTACTTATCATTTTCCCTTGCAGCCTTTTATATTCTTTGTTCTGTGTGTTTAGTGCTTTGGTTATTATAGGTCAAGGAGACTTTCTTTTCTGGTCCAATCTATTTGGTCTTCTGCATGCCTCTTGTACCTTTATTGGCATCTCCTTCTTTAGTTCAGGAAAATTTTCTTCTATGATTCTGATGAAAGTATTTTCTGTGCTTTTGAGTTAGAATTATACTTCTTCCACTCCTATGATTCTTAGGTTTTGTCTTGTCATAGAGTTCCAGATATCCTGGATATTTTGTATTAGGACACTTTTTTATATTTAAAATTTTCTTTGTCTGATGTATCTATTTCTTCTACCATATCTTCAGTGCCTAAGATTCTCTCTTCCATCTCTTGCATTCTGTTGGTGAAGCTTGCCTCTGTAATTCCTGTTCAGATTTATAAACTTTCCATTTCCAGAATTCCCTCCATTTTTGTTTTCTTTATTGACTCTATTTCCATTTTCAGGTCTTGGACAATTTTATTCAATTTTTTAATATTTGTTTGTGTTTTCTTGGATTTCTTTAAGGGATTTATTGGTTTTTTTAATGGCCCTCTATCACCTTCACCTGGGTGGCTTTAATATCTCTCTTTGTGTTTCAACTATTTTGGAATATTCTGGGCCTGCTGTGGTTGGACATCTTGGTTCTAGTGGAGCTATATTGCTCTGGCTGTTTTTAATTGTGTTCGTATGCCAGGGCCTTGGCTGTTGGTTTTTGGGTGATTATAGAACTAGGTGCTGGTTTCTGGATTTTGTCTTTATTGGGTAGGTGTTTCATTCCTTGGTTACTGTTTCATGTCTGGGTTTTCAGAGAGTGTAATTGCTGTATGTTGTGTGTTTTTCTGGTCTGATCAGCTGATGTGTTCACAGGGAAATGGTGTGAGCAAGGGGTGTCTATTGGAATTGGGGGGTCGTATTTCATGTCTGGCTCATCTGGTGTGTTCCCTGTGAATGCTTCTTGGTATTAGAGATGTGTATAATAGTTTCCCTTCTCTCTTAGTTTTTAACCACATATTTTGTGTTCTTTCTGTGTGTGTCTCTATTTCTGTGTGTGTATGTCTCTGTCCTTCTTGCTCGCTCTCTCTCTCTCTCTCTCTCTCTCTCTCCACTTAATATTGTTCAGATACATGGCAATTTATATTACACTCAATCTAATAAAAAAATCCCTTTTACATGTAAATGGTTTTGTTGTATAACTGCATCAAAGTGATCAAACTTCAAGTAAAAATAGTAAGTTTTTTTCTTTTAAGTAAAACCACAGAATCATGGTTGGTGGCTCACACACGTCATTCCAGAATTTGAGAGGCTAAGGCAGAATGATTGTTACAAGATCAAGGCTAGCCTAGACTACATAGTGAGTTCCAAGTTATTCTGGACAACTGTATAAGATGAGAGAGGGAGAGAGAGCTAGAGAGAGAGAGAGAGAGAGAGAGAGAGAGAGAGAGAACTGGGGAAATGGCCAGTTTTACTACAAAAGATACTATGGATTCCCCACCCTCTTCCCTGGAGCCTTTGAGAGTCCAAGACTGGTATATTTTTCAGATGATTTCAGAAAGAGCATCTAGTATCTTAACAATCTGAGGAACACTTGTGCCCAGTTATGTCTGTGTTTTTTTGTGTGTGTGGTTTGTTATACCATTTTTCAGTCCAGTTACTGTTTCATGAACCAACAAAGCATGCTGTTGGCTGGACTTGCTGTTGTACCTTACAAGTCTATTCAACACACAAGAAGAATGAGATTTTTGGTCCATTGAGGCCTAGCCATCCTGGAAAAAAAAAACATTTAAATCATGTGTATTTCTCAAGGCCTTGCTACAAATGAACCATGAAGACAACCTCCATCCTGGTCTTTCATCTCAGAGCAGCCTTTCCAGAGCACTAGTGGTTGCCGATATCCTGGCTGATATTCTACGAGATGACTCCAGTAAAAGAAAGACCCAACTGGGATAATACATCATTGTTATGTCAATGCCAGTGTCCCACTGGCATCTACCTTCCAGAATCTGTTTTTTATATTCTTCCCACATTGTTCTGGGAAGTAGAGAAATACTAGAAGGCTTTTTGACCTATACCTTTTCTGAGTGCTGTGTCAAGAGGAGAGAAGGGGACATATAGTTGTCCTTCTAGCCTGGAATTACAAGTGAGAAGGTTGAGCCTCAAGAATGATAAGGAAAAATGATAATATGGTAACTCTTTTGAAGCCTACATTTCAGACTCAACCATGACTAACAAGCTGTCACTTGTCAGCTGTGGGACCTTCAGTAACTCAAATGCTCTGTTACAGTTTTCTTATAACATATATAAATCAAATATTATATGAATAATCTATCTCCACAAAGGCCTGTGAGAAAGAAATGGAGGCCACATGCATGTTTAAAGTACTGAACATCGTACTGCCTAGGGCACAGAAAACAGAGAGGTGTTACCACTACCTTAACTATTGTGATTCTCGGAGGGTTACACGGCCTCTAAGATGTTGGGAAACATACATTTCTTCAGAAACAAGATGTTCTGTCATGCCTCAAGAACAAACACCAGCCCCCAAATATCAGTGATGTACCACAAAGGCCATTTTCCCACTCTACTTAAGAGTTTTTTCTTTTGTCTTTAAGATCACAAAAGTTTGGCATGAGTAGAAACCTCTGGGTCACCTCATTCAACTCAATATATAATATAGAAATAACTTTTTCATGTTGCCAATGGTTTTAAATACGTTTTTGTGTGTATGTGTGTGTATTCTGTTTTTTAATCTCATTTCTATTTTACCTCTGAAACAAAGGACATTGAGTAAAAGAGCAGGTCACTGGACTGTCATGACTCTTAGAACATTTCTATGTCTTCTTGAGCAAAAGATGCAGATGAGGACAAATTGCACTCTTCATTCTCTCGCAATCCTGGTGGGAGTTGGAAAACTAGCTTCATCCCAAGAAAAGGTTCGTAGCTCAGAACACTCCAGGGTCTTCCCTGTGTCATTCATCATGGCCTGTTGCTTTTCATGTTGCAGGAACTCCTGAGTCCTCTGTGCCTACAGAGTTGAGATGATTATAAGCTACCTCATAAAAAGGAGACAGTTAAATCAGAGGTAAATATATTGTGACACACTTGAAAAAAAATACTGAAATAAAAAGGTTAGAGAACTCTAAAAGGCTAGGATTGTCAAGCACTATCCTGTTACCATTCAACTAATAAAGAGTAATGATGTTCTTTCAAAAACACTTTGATGGGAACAGAACAGAGTAGGTTTTACATTGCAAAGTGAACAGTTTATTCTGCAATATTTTTAAGAAAAAAGGTTCTGTGATCTCCTTCTGAGATGATCTCATTTTTTATTAAACACCAACAGGGCCTGCTTCATAATTATTTTCTAGAAATAATGGAAAATAGATATGACTAAAGCAAAGAACTTTTCCAACTTCTACCTAACCTTGCAAGGCAACATCTGTGCAAAGAGAACTGTCCTCTATCCTCAACAGTGCAGCGAGTTGAATTTCCTAGAGAACAACACTAGAATTTTTATTTGGAACATCAACTGATCTTAAAGCCATGAGTTGCATAGCAGGACAAGAATGAGAAGGTTTGATTTGCCTTAAGTTGATGTGTGCATTACCCAGATTCCAGGTTAAAAGTTACTTCATATAGAACTTTCTTCTTGAGGCACACATCATCTTTCACCCTCATTAATTATTCTAAGGGTTTCATAATCCCTCTTGTACTTACTTTAAGCATCTTTTCTTGAGCTCTCAGCATTCCAGCCCCTCCTTGTTCTGCAAGTCTCTTGAAACACTCCATCACTTCTTGAAGTTGAGTTTCACAGAGCACAATTATACAGACATGTGAACAAACCCCACACACAGGGTTTTAATATATTATCTTTTTTATTATCTTTGTTTCCTTGATAGTATTATCACTATCTGAAGCCGTCTTTAGTAATATGTATGTATAGTTGAACCACTTGTCTCCCACTAGAATATAAGCCTCACCCATGCAAGCAAGAGCCTCCCTCCCCCCCATTATCCAATATATCCCCAATATGGAAATAAAAATTAATATAAAACAGGAACTCAGTATTATTTGATTAATATCATAATTGATTGTTCTTGGGAACCAGAATGTGAACCAAAGATTTTGTGTTCAAGAATTTTCCAGCTGGTGATCTTAGGGAAGCACATCCAATCAGTGAGAAGCAGAACTGACAAATAGAGGTAACATGAGTCAGGCACAGCAGAGCCAACATGGTTCTTCAGAGATGTACCCAGCCTTGCAGTTCCACAGGAACAAGTCACTGTGAGTTTCCCTGGAGAACTAGTCATTAAGAGGTTACCAGATCCCCTAACGAAGTCTCAGCTGTGGGACACCAGGAGCTGACAGTCAGGACAAGTGGCAAAATAATGTCAGACCTGGAAGGAAATCTGGGCAGCCCATCCCAACAGGTCCTGTTGTTAATGAATGCATAAATGGGTTTTCCACAGTTAACCTTATATAAAAGCATCTCGCACATACTTGCTTATATCTAGGGTCAAGGGCCATGACAGTCATTCATTTATCCTAATAACTTATGTATAAGATGTAGGCACATATAATATTCCTAAACTTTTTGAAACATTACAAGCTTTTAAAAAACCCTGTTTCTGTCAAAAATGGATCTAGCCTATTTGTCGTCATAGTTTATTATAATCCTTAGAAAGAAAGATACTACTCTTGTAGATGTATTGCAAATATTTCATACTGATTTTGGACTCCAAAAATGAATTTTTATAAGGTTTTTATACATCAACAGAGGAATCCCTGTTGATACTTATAAATCCTCTAGATTTGTTTGATTCAATGGCTCCTGACTACCCAGCTATCTTCCTGCATTTAGCTATAATGACAACTGGAAGCTGAGTGGCCTCAGGTCCGCTGCTTCCTCTTGGAACATGACTTGTGAATGTCTCCCGTTCAGGTGTGTGTGTGTGTGTGTGTGTGTGTGTGTGTGTGTAAACAGTTGAGCGTGGTAACAACAAACCATCTAGGAACAAGTCTAATGAGTAAATATGGATAAAAGAATGGTCCTTTTGGTGCTAGATGGTGGCAAAGAGTTTTAGAGTTTTCATATACAAGGTTGATGGGATAATGGAGGAATTTATGACTGAAGTGACCTAGCAGAGTGCTTCTTCCTCAGAAGTACTTTCTTATAAAAACACCAGTACACAGCAGAATAATTAGAAAGCACAAGGAACTCCTTTCAAGCTCAAGTAGGAAAATGAGCCACACAGAGACTCTCTCTAAAAATATGTCCAGTAACTTTATCCCTGCCAGGTGATTCAAACACTGGGTTTCTGAGCAGACAGAGAGTTTAAAGTCATCCCCATCTGGATGAAGAGGGAGGGAACCATGTCAGTGAGTCTTAAGAAGAAGGGGGAAGGCAGACCCTGGTAATTAATTCCCGTAGCATGAGGTCTGCTTCCCTGAACTAGCTGGCACACGGTACGTGGTGGTTGACTTGGCCTGGCTTACAGCAACAAAAAGCAGTAAGTATTGTAGAGTTCCCTATCTTCAAATGACCAGAAAAGAACTAGCCTATGTCATGAATTTACTATTCATGATGAGAGGTCAGGAAAGAAGTAGCTTGCTGTGGTGTACAGAATGCAGTTCTGGCTAATTCTTTTCCATTCCCTGGATGAAGAGATCAGCTGCCCTAATGTTGTTCAGTAGAGCTTCCTACCATCCTGAGCCCCAGTTTCCACCAGAGACAGTGATCAACTTCAAATGTACCTGTATGGTAGGGAACCTGGTAATGTGAACCTTGGCCATAAGGCTTATTAGCTTTTACTAAGGTAAAAGATAAACAAACAAAAAAGAAAGAAAACATAAAGGGGAGAGAAGGAAGAAATCTGACATGGAAGGTGTACTGAGGTTGTGGAAGCAGTATATAAATGTGGAGTGTTACTAGCTCTGAGAAGACATAAATATGGAAAATTTCCACTGCATATGACAAGAAATAGGGTAGGTTATGACCTGTGTAATATATTTAAGGGCAAGTGGAAACTCACTATCCCCTAGAATATTCTTCCCTTCACCAAGTACTGCATTTTGATCTCTGTACTTTTGACTAAGGCAGGAAGAACAAAAGAGTGAAGACATCAGCTGTGATATATTTTTCTCCTTTACAATTTTTCAAAGTCCATAGCTGCTTGCTTTCTGGGAAGTCTTACAATAAAGCTAGTGACCGACTGCGTAAGAGGCAAGGCAAAGCATTTCTTTATGATTCTCTGTATTTCTTCAGTGTCTGTTTCCCTTTTCATCTCTAACTTTATTAATCCAGATCCTCTCTTTCTTCCTTTTTATTAATTTGACTAAAGCTCTGTTAATCTTGTTAACCTTTTCCAAGAACCAACCCTGTTTTATTGATTCTTTGTGGAGGTTTTTTATGATTTTTTTTATTTCATTGATTTCAGCCTGGTTTTTATTACCTCTTCCAAGCTACTGGTTTGGGGTATTGTTTGTTCTTTTTCTAAAGCCTAAAAGTGCATCATCAGGTTATTTTTAATCTCTCAAATTTTATGCACTAAATGCTATTAGCTTTCCTCTTGGGACTGTCTTCTCTGTAATTTGCTATGGCATGCATTCATTTATATTCAATTATACAATGTTTAAGTTTCCTTCTTGAGTTCTTCCTTGTCCGATTATCATTCAATGGGATGTTGGCTAGTTTCCATGAATGTGTAAAGTTTCTGTGGCTTCTATCACTGTACATATCCAGTTTTATTCCATTGTGGTCAGATAAACTGTAGTATGTTATTTCAATTTGCCTATATTTTTAGATACTTGGTTTTTTGTTTTGTTTTGTTTTGTTTTACTTAATATGTGATTAATTTTGCAGAAAGTTCCATGGGCTGCTGAGAAGGATATATATTTTTTAGTGTTTGGGTGAAAAATTCCTAAACAGAACAGCTATGGCTTGCGCTGTAAGATCAAGAATTGACAATTGGGACCTCATGAAATTGCAAAGCTTCTGTAAGGCAAAAGACACTATCAAGAACACAATAAAAGCCGGGCGTGGTGGCGCACTCCTTTAATCCCAGCACTCAGGAGGCAGAGGCAGGTGGATTTCTGAGTTTGAGGCCAGCCTGGTCTACAAAGTGAGTTCCAGGACAGCCAGGGCTGTACAGAGAAACCCTGTCTCGAGAAACAAACAAAAAAAAGAACATAATAAAGCCACCAACAGATTGGGAAAGGATTTTTACCAATCCCAAATCTGATAGGGGACAATATATACAAAGAGCTCAAGAAGCTGGACTCCAGAAAATCAAATAACCCCATTTAAAAATGGGGTACAGCAATACCTCTCCTGGGCATATACCCAGAAGATGTTCCAACTGGTAAAAAGGACACATGTTCCACTATGTTCATAGCAGCCTTATTTATAATAGCCAGAAGCTGGAAAGAACCCAGATGTCCCTCAACAGAGGAATGGATACAGAAAATGTGGTACATCTACACAATGGAGTACTATTCTGCTATTAAAAAAATGAANGACACTATGGCATAGGACAGCTAGTGCCTACTTAAGGGACCCTGATATAGCTGTCTCGTACAGAAGTGGATGCTCATAATCATCTATAAGAGGGAACACAGGGCCTACAATGGAGAAGCTAGAGATAGAACCCCAGGAGCTGAAGGGGTCTGCAACCCTAGAAGAGGATCAACAATATGAACTAACCAGAACCCCCAGAGCTCATGTCTCTAGCTGCATATATAGCAGAAGATGGCCTAGTTGGCCATCATTGGGAAGAGAGGCCCCTTGGTATTGCAAACTTTATATACCCCAATACAAGGGAATGCCAGGGCCATGAAGTAAGAGTGAGTGGGTAGGGGAGCAGGGATGGGGGAGGGTATAGGGAACTTTCAGGATAGCATTTTAAATGTAAATGAAGAAAATATCTAATAAAAAAAGAAGTCATCAAAAGATACATATTAATTTCTCAGAGGTGTAGAGATAGCTCAACATATATAAATCAATAAATATAAACACCAACATAAACACTTATGAACAGAAACCACTGGATCTTCTCATTAGATATAAAAAATTGGGCCCATGACAACATTCCTTCATGGTAGAAGTCCTGCATGATCTAAGGATATAAGAGATAAACCTCAATTTAATAGAGGCAATATACAACAAACCCACAGCCAACATCTTGCTAAAAAGAAAAAAAGACATGAAACATTTCCACTAAGCTTCTGAACAAGTCAAGCATGTTCACTCCATACAGTCCAGACCAATATAGTTCTTGAAATTTTGCTACCACAATAAGATAAATGATGAGCATAACAGAGATAGAAATAGGAAAAGAGGTTAAAGTTTCTGCAGATGATACTACTCCATCCTTAAGACCCTAAAGACACTATTAGAGAATTTGTTTGTTTGTTTGTTTGTTTGTTTGTTTTTAAAAACAGGCTTTCTCTGTATAGCCCTGGGTGTCCTGGAACTTGCTCTGTAGACTAGGCTGGCCTCAAACTCACAGATATACACTTGCCTCTGTCTCCTAAGTGCTGGGATTAATGGTAAGCACCACCACCGCCTAATTCAGAAAACTTTTACAGGTGACAACATTTGCAGCAGAATAGCAGGATACAAAACAACAGATAAAAATCATTACTCTTACTGTATATCAGCAACAAACACAGAGAAAGACATCAAGGAAACAATCCCATTCATTAAAACATACCTTGGAACAACTTTAACAGGGAATTGAAAGACTTATACAATGAAGATGTTATAATAGTGAAAAAAAATAAATCAAATAGCTACAAAGTCTTCTAGTGCTCCAGGATTGTTAGGATCAATACCCTGAAAATAGTCATCTTGCCAAAAATTAATCAACAGATTCAATGCAATTCTCATCAGATTCCAATGCACTTTTTTTAACAGAAAGGGGGGGGGAATCCTAAAAATTCCTAAACACCAAGGGTGACTAAAACCGTCTAGAGGAATCATCATCCCTGATTTAAATTGTCCTACAGAGATATCCGTAACAAAAACAATACAGTGCTAGCAAACTATGGACACATTCATCAATACGGTAGAATTAAGGACCAACGTACAAGGCTGTGCTCCTACAACCACCAGACTTTTTACAAAGCGATCAAACATACATAGATGCAGCAAAGATAGCATTCTCAACAAATAATGCTGACCAAATTGGTTAAACACATGTAGAAGAATGAAACTAGATCCATAACTTCCATCCTACACAAAACTCAGCTCCACATAAATCGATGGCCTCCACATAATACTGATACCTTGAATCATGTGTAGAAAAAATAGGGTACATCCTTCAACTTAGAAGCATGAAAAAGGATTTTCTGAACAAGACTCCAGTAACATAGCCATAAAAACTACAACTGACAAATGGGACTTCATAAAACTAGAAGGAAATATCAACATTATTTGAGTGAAGAGGCAACCTACATAATAGGAAAGAATCTTAACCAATTACTTATCTGGCAAGGAGATATGTCTTGAATATATATATAAAATATAAAACCAAGAAAACACCCCAATTTAAAATTGGAATATAAAACTAAACAGAATTCTCAAAGAAGAAACATTAATAGCTGAAATATATGTTTTAAAATGTTCAATATCCTTATCCACCAGAGAATTACAAATTCAAACCAGTTTGAGATTTCATTTTAGCCCAGGAAGAATAGCTAAGATTTTTTTTTTTAGTTCCTAAAGGACAGCAAATGCTAGTGTGGATATATGGAAAGGAGAACAGTTCCATTGTTAGTGGATGGGTAACTGGTGCATTCACTAAGGGAACTGGTGCAGAAGTTCCTTAAAAAGCTAGAAATAGACATACTATATAATCTAAGTATACCATTTAAGGCGTATACCCAAAAGAGTCTATATTTTACTGTAGAAATCATTGCTCAAACACATTTGTTGATGCTTTATTCACAATACCCAAAAAATAAAAATAGCCTGGATATCCATGAATAGATAAATAATTGAAATGTGATACATTTACACAATAGAATATTGTGCAGCTGTGAAGAAAGTCAAATTGTGAAATTTACAGGTAAATTGATGGATCTGAAAACAACCATTCTGAGATAAACCCTAAAAAACAAATTCCATGTGTTGTTTGGTTGGGTTTTGGGGGGAGGGTTGGGTTTTTTTTTAATTGTTTGTGGATGCTAGCTTTGAATATTTAGAAATATATGTTTTAATTGGAGACTCTTTAGAAGTCAGTGTCTTAGTTATAATTTCTGTTATTGTGATAAATCACCATGACCAAAAACAACTTGGGGAAAATAGGTTTTGTTTCTATCATTTGTAGTTTGTAATCTATCATCCAGAGAAGTCAAGTCAGGAACTGATGCAGAAGCCCATGGAGTTCTGCTTACTGGCTTGCTTTCTTGGCTTGCTCAGCCTGCCTTCTTATAACACCCAGGACCACCAACCCAGTGGTGACACTACCTACAGTGAATTGGACCCAGCCACATCAATAACCAATCACAAGTGCGAAATAGACTTGCCCATAAGGGACTCTTTTAGAGGTGTTTCCTCATTTGAGAGTCCTCTTCCTCAATGACTCTAGATGGAGTCAAGTTAACATAAAACTAGCCACCACAGTCAGGAGAGAAGAAAAGGGGCCAGAGGGGATGATGATATAAACGAAAGGTTAAACTGAGGTGGGCGAAAAGGATGGGGAGGACAAGGAATATGGGGAAGGAGAGCTAACACTGAAGAAGTTTGGAAAAGCTAAATGGAAACTGACAACTTCAGAAGCTTCCTAAAATATATACATATACGTTTTTAAGGGAGTTTAAGTGAGTTACCCTGTGATGGGGACTATATTTTTCATGGCCCTTATAAACTATCAAATATAAACCCTAGTTTCAGGAGTGGGTGCCCTGTTTTGGAGTTGTCAGTCAATGAAGTCACATAGCTACTCAAACATTACAAGATATTAACATTGTTATCAGTCACACAGACACACACACATATACACACAACTTCATGTTAACATCTTATTGCTGAAAAACCACATATTTGAGTTATAAAAAATGGAGAAATTGAGTTTTAAGATCTAGACTTTTCATACCTATTAGATAGTTTTCATAGTGCTAGAAGGTGGTGTACTTACTACCAGAGTTGAAGAATAATCATCAGACTTAACCAGCACTGAATCCTGCAAGCTACAGTAATAACCTGCCTTAAGATAACTTGTCTATCAGTGGCACAAATGACTTGGAAATAACCAACTACTTTATGGCTGACTTTAAAATCTGTTCTAAAAGATGGGTATACCTGGTACTTTTAACTGAACTAAGAGTCTATGGTTAGATAGGCCATAGGCCCTGGGCATGACCTACTACAATTATTATGCTAATGAGATATGCTATTAAACTGACTTCTAATGACTTATTGTTATAACCATAGATGAGTGCATCTCTCAACTCTTGTCACAGATGTTCCTTCTTGCAGTAGATGGTAGTTGACGATTGGTCAATGTATAGAGAATAGGAGATTGTGAAATGTTCAGCCTTAAATGAGACATCTATGTCACTCAGAGAGTTCCAGACCAGTGGAAGATTGCCACCAAAATAAAAGGTGCACAGCTCCTAGAGAACAATACCCAAGGCTATCTTCTGGTCTCCTTTTATAGGTATCCACATACCTGTACACACATGCTGTACATACACAACACACACACACACACACACACACACACACACACACACACTGAAAGAGTTAAAGTGGAAGGATTTATGCTGTAATCAGGTACATTTAGAAGGATAAAAGAGTATATCTAGTAGAGAAAGTACCCAGGGAGCTGAAGGGGTTCTCAACCCTATAGGTGGAAGAATAACATGAACTAACTAGTACCCCCAGAGCTCATGTCTCTAGCTTCATATATAGAAGAAGATGGCCTGGTTGACCATCATTGAGAAGAGAGGCCCTTTGGTCATGCAGACTTTATATGCCCCAGTACAGGGGAACGCCAGGGCCAAGATGTGGGAGTGGGTGGGTAGGGGAGCAGGGCGGGGATGGGGGAGGGTATAGGGAAATTTCTGGATAACATTTGAAATGTAAATGAAGAAAATATCTAATAAAAATTGAAAAAAAAAAGAGTATACCCAGACTAGAGGAAACAGTTCTTTTCTCCTTCTTAATACAGTAGTCAATCTTTTAACCTCATATGCTGGTATCGAAGATAGAAAGCACACACCCTGTCTGTAAGTTTTAACTGCCACTCTGCTGTGACCTACACCACCTTCCATAGAGTAATTAGAATCTGCCTATAAAGAATCTGCCATATAACACAAGAAAGGAAACTTGCTATAATGAAATGAAGAGAAAAAGAAAACAAAACTCAGCTCTTGTTTCTGAACTAGAGGATTCCTGCCTGCCTAGTGCAAACCAAGCAACCAGAGTAGAGCAATTTGAAGACCCTACTTGTCAGAGAAGGTTTGTCTTGACACCCTTCCAAGCTGCCTCAAAACTGGTATGCTCCTTCTGGGAATACAATCCTGAGTGTAGAAAAAGAAGTCAAAAGGTCAGTGGCTCAAGAGACACTATAACAACTGTGGATGCCACCAAGCTGAACGACAGAAAGTGCATTTATGTTATGGTCATGTAGCTTGATCTTCTTGTGGGACTCCTCACAGTAGGCACGGGGGGCTGTCTTTGATTCTTTCACCTGCTTGTGGGACCCTTTCCTCCTGCTGGGTCAACTCATCCAGCCTTGATATGAGGGTTTATCATAGTATGACTGCAACTTTCATATAGATGTTTGGTTCATACCAGATGGGAGGCCTGCCCTTGTCTGAAGGGAAAAGGAGGAGTGGATGGGGATGGGGGAGGGAAGGGAGAGGAACTAGAAGGACAGGAAGGAGGGGAAACTGTTCAGGATGGAGAGAAGAATAAATTTTTAAAGATTTTTTAATTAAAAAAATTTATATGTGCAGTCCAAAAAAATAACAACAACAACAAAAAAGGTCAGTGGCCTGCTTCTTTTGTCTAAAGACTACTGCTTGCACTAGAAGATGCTTTCAGACTAGGATGTGTGTTGTGTGCCTGGGCAGCATACAATAGTGCTTCCTGCTAGAGAGCTGAAGTGGTCTCACATTCCCTATAGAAGGACTTATTCTTCTAAGCTGAATTGAAAGCCTGAGAGGTTGGGTTCTCAGTCTATCAGCACAAATAAAATAAAAATTATGCCTCTTGATACATTTAGAGAAAAATCTCAGAGCACATATTATTCTCCTTGTAAAAGGCAGTCCATGTGAAATGTTTTATTGCCACTAAATAAATCAATAAACATCTTGAGGCAGCCAAAGTAGGATATACGCTTACATAATCCCCACTAGCTTTGAAACCTCTTTTTCTATATAAATATAATTATTTTTAAATCAAATAAAGAACATCTCTGGTGTACTATTAAACACATGAACAATTCCAAAATAAATAACTAAAGGAATGGCCTAATTTTATTTGACATTCTATAGAATGAGATACTGGCTAAAACTCATTTCCAAGCAGGGAAAGTTTTATTAATCCCAAAACCTGATTTACTCTCAATAGGAATCTTGTTTTCAGATGGCCAGGCTAACACATTATGAAGTCCAGCTTGGAGATAAAGACTTTGGATAGAGTTGTGTGTGTACAGCATTAGCACATCTATTCCCAGAATGGCAAACTGCCCAGGTAACAAGCTGTGGCTGTAGTCAGCTGTGGAGGGAAACGATAAACAGGAGAGAAGAAAAGTAGAAAAGGAACGTCAAGGGCATGGGAAGAAGAGAGAACGCATACTGTACTTTCATCTTTTCTTTTTTAATCAGAAGAAAGTAAATGGACTTTGTGTGTGCCATCTTTGGGCTTAATAATGAGATGCTATCAAAAGGTGATCTGTGTAAATATTCTGGCCCTAGGAGTGTAAGAAAGCATGTGCTATGTGTTTCAGAAGACTGTCTTCCAGCCATTTCTCCAAGCTTGGCACATCTCAACCATCATCTCTGAACTGTACTCGAAGTGAAGTCTTGAGCTGCCTTTAAATTTGCTAAAAGGCCAGAGTAAGTGGCTGAAATTTCCTCCAACTGACTCTATTAACACTCCTAAAATTAATAAACTTGTGAGTTTGGATATAGGGAAATGTTAGAACCATTAAAGCTTGCCCAAGTGTCTATAAACTTAGGTCCACACAAAACCAGCCCTATGTGATGTTTACCATTGCACAGGGTAACATGGAACGGACCTGGGTCTTAACAAAGTGAGTTCAATCCCAGTATTCCACAAAGCAGATATTTAGGTCAAGTCCACAACACTTTTTGGTGCAAGGACTGTCTGGGGACCCAGATCCCGTGAAATACACTTCAGGACACATTAGTCTGGATCATTTCCTACTTTATCTCCCTCACTACACACCCACACTTCTCTTTCGGGAACCACTTTCCAAAGCCGCAGAAGTTTTACTTAAAGCTATATGATTTTAAGAAAAATAGAAGGGTCATTTTTAGTTATTTTAACATAATGCAACATTCTGAGTTCCAAAGAAAGCTAAAATCTTCCTTCAACTTTACTTAAGAAAAATAAATCCTGCGAGAAAGACTTTGCTATAATATTAAGATAAAATGAAGCCTAGCAATTGCATGCAGCGAAGTCTTAGATAGGAGCTGATCATTGTGAGCTTCTAATTTTCCTATAGAATATGAGAGTGTGGGGAGGTAAGCCTCCTATGAGGTTTTAGTGAAATAAACCAGGCATGGTGGCACATGCCCGTAATCCCAGAACTCAGAAGACTGAAGCAGAAGAATCACTAGTTTATGGCCAGTTTAGGCTATGATGGAGCAAGACTATGTCTCAATAAACAAAAACCATCGAAGGAAAAGGAAGAGAGGGAGGAAAGGAAAGGAAAGGAAAGGAAAGGAAAGGAAAGGAAAGGAAAGGAAAGGAAAGGAAAGGAAAGGAAAGGAAAGGAAAGGAAAGGAAAGGAAAGGAAAGGAAAGGAAAGGAAGAAGAAGAGGAGGAGGAGGAGGAGGAGGAGGAGGAGAGAGGAAGAGAGAGAGAGAGAGAGAGAGAGAGAGAGAGAGAGAGAGAGAGAGAGAGAAAGGGAAGAGGGAGGAAGGGAAGGAGATATGGAAAGTTACAAAACCTCGTGTTGGCCTCGGGTTGGAGTACCATTTAAAAAGTATCTTCTTTTCCCCTTTCTCTTCTTCTCTGGCTCCTGCAGCCTGAAGCAAACATTTCAGGAAAAATGATGGAATAAACAAGCATTACACTTTAGCTCTGAGAAAACATGGGAAAAAAATCTCTTTGGCATTCTAGTCTGGGTGGAGCAGATCCCCAGGTTTAATCCCACTGTCTAATGATGAAGTTTCTAGAGTGGTCCTTCCAAGACTCTGTTCGGTGAAAGGCCTCCTGTCACAAAACAGAGAGATCAGTCTCATCCCAAAGGTCGTGGTGTTTGTCACCTCCTGTCTAGACTGTTGCAAATGCTCGAAACCTGGACCTCCCACAGGGAGCAGGGCCCTGACAGCAGATGACCTAGACCTGACAGCATGCCTGCGGGTTAGTCAGCCTGCAGCAGCCCAGCACACCCAGGCGGGTTCTCAGCCTTGGCTGCTGTTTGACATTAAGTCCAATTTACGATCTGGGCTCTCAGATTAAATCACTAGGCAGAGATGAGACCAGAAGCCTGGAAGACCTTTTCATTCCACACAACCCGCTGATAACTTGTTGGACGTAGAGATAGTGGAACATAATGCAGATAGCTGTTCACGCAGGTCTGTTTCCAATTCAAATAACTGAACTCATGTGTGCTTCTAGTTAACCACGTAGGCACACCAGGGCCAAAAGGAATTTGCACGCAGCTTCTCCCCATTATAGGAGGAGGTCATGGACTCTTACCAGATTAAAGAACAAAACTTAGTATAAAGAACTGTTGTGTTTTTAGGGTGGTAGTAGTTAAAAATTACCATTATTATCCAAATTGTAACACCATTCTCCAGTCTCTGTCTAGAGTTGCTTAGAATTCAATGTGTACTCATTCCTGTCTGGTTGTTGAAAGGGTGTCTCCCCTAAGATGTCTTTTAGAATGGCATCATTGACATTTCTCTATCAGCAATTCTGATGAGCCTTATTGATCTCTAGTGGCCAAGGCTTCCAGACTATTGTTTCAATAATCACTTGAAAAAAGCCATGAGAAGGTATAATTACATAACATAATGCTTTCTTTTGGGTAGAGCTGGGGGTTAGGCAATCTCAGACAATGGATTTCTTATAATACAATAATAGCCGTCATCATCATCATAATGCCATTTCATCTGCTACCAGTTTGACGAACATCATCATCTCCTCATCTGGCCTTCTATGTTATACACACACACACACACACACACACACACACACACACACACACACACATACACTGAGTTTTTGTTTTTCTTTGATACTGGAGATTTAACCTAGGGGCTCACATATGATAAGCCAGCACTCTACCATTAAAATATATCCTCAACCTTCTTTCTAATATTTCTTGAGGAAGGTTCAGCTTTGAACTCATTCTGTAGGCCAGGGAAGCCTTTTATGTGTGATCCTACTGCCTCAGCTTCCTAAGTAGATTGGGTTTACAGGCCAGCTACATATGGTCTGTTTTTGTTTTGTTTTGATTTTCTTTGTTTTGTTTTTAAAACAGGGTTGTGCCTTGTAAGCCAGGCTGGCCTGGAATGCATGATCCTCCCACATCAACCCCTCAAGTACTGTCAGTAGGGTGGGTACCGCCATACTTTGATTTCTTTTGGCCTTTTGAAGACAGAAAGCTGAGGTTATCCCTTGTTAATCAGCCAAAAAAAAAAAAAAAAGTTTCCTTTTGTGTAAATATGGGTTCCAGAAAAAAGCAACAAGGGAATATAGAGTTTGTGAGGAGTAAGAGAGACATTGTAGAACCAAGACATCAAAGTAGAAGGGAGCAGATCTTTCCTCTGAGAAAAGTAGATATGGATGAATGAATTATGTGTGAGACAGAGACAGAAAGATACAGACAGATAGTGTTCCAATATTAGACTGCACAATCTAGCACTACTTTCTTTATCAATGTGGACAACAAGAGAATCTGAAGCTATAAACAAATGTCTCTGCCTATCAGCCACATATTACACAAGCTTGGGTGCTCACTGGCAGTGGCATCTTGCAAGAGCATTGTGTAGACAGCCATGCTCCATTTTCATCTGAAGCTCAAATCACTTCTCTGATGGACCCTAGCTCCTGATAATCTGCTTCTTTGCACCTTTATTCTGTTTCTCATTAAATCCTCTCCATCAGTTACTACAAGATGGAATACTGAAACAAAGAATCTTCTACACAGCCTGATTCTATCTAAGTGGATGCAGTCCCGATGGGATCAGACCAATTTGCCTTTAAGGGTTCCAGGCACACTGTCTTTCTACGCCATGATGGACAGAAGTGTATACATTAGTACTTAGGATTCCCTTTGCCCTCTGAATTCTCTTCTGGCAAAACTTAAGGGAATTAGGAACTTTCCACAGCGTGATTTTTCCAAGCATGCTGTCATCATTGATACATCATCCACACTTTCGGAAAATGGCACAACACCCAGCCAGACTCTTCCAAGAAAGAGATTGTGTCATTCCTTAATCTACCCTCTTCAGAAAAACCCACTGGGGGAGCAATACCTTCTCATTTTCTCTGCAGGCCAAAGATGGGGGTCTTGAATATCTTAGCTTCAATTCTCATTGGCACAATCACAGAAAACAACAATGAGCTCTTTTTCTTACTACAATCATTATCCCAAACTCCTCCTCCTGTTTATTGGCTTCATGTAGGCTTCAAGGCAAAAATAAGGTTCCTCATTCAGAAGAAATTTGATTCGTTTGCAAAACATAAGTCTTCTTATTCTTCTACTTGAGTGTATATGTGAATGTGCAGATACGTTACCTTCAAGATGAAAAAGTGAAAAAGAAATCTAATTTCCTAAATCACAGTGCTATAAAATGTTATGTGGAGCTTCTAGAACTTCGTGGAGACTTCCATATTCAAATAAGTAAAGCATCATGTTCATCAAAATACTCAAGATAAAGTTGATAGCAAGCTTAGTGGAACTGGATGGTACATACTGAGGGGACTGGTACAGGAACATAATAAACAGATAGTATGCTTCTTCAACATTGAGATTAAAGAATGAAAGTATACTGAAAAGACAAAGTCAAAATCTGTACTGACAAGATCAGTGTTTATGTAGGATCTAAGTGTAAGGCGGGTATTGGCACTTTCTTTTCAATGCTATTTATTAACTTAAAATGTTTAATAATCCAACAAATATTTTAGTATATGCTATATATATAAAACCATAAATAAAGTATTTTGAATGACATACATGCAAAAATGAATAAAACATACTTTCTAGTTAAAAGGAATTTCACATGCAGATCATACATAAACTAATATGATATTGTAAAATGCTATGCACTTCTTCTCATTTAATACGTAAAGTATCCCTCTGAGTTAGATGGAACTGGTCACTCTTGTTTAATGCAAGGAAAAATTGAGGCTGGCACAAGATAAATGATTTACACCAAAATGTTACCAAGGTAATAAAAGACAGAATTCAGACTCACCCCTATATTATCTGACACCAAAATTCACTATAATTCATTACTTATACATATAATAATCAGATGTCGCACATCATAAAAAGGCACATGCAGAGTGCTCTTGAAATCCCTCCTCAGAGTATAGCAAAAAAAAAAAAAAAACTTCATGAAGGTATTTGACCTGATCTTGAAGTATACAGGGATTTATTAAGCAGCAGTGAGCATTGAAGAAATTATGAAGTGAGAGACATCCCATGAAGAGTGCCAAAGGCAAAGACAGAGAAACTACTGCACATTGGGGACTGGCAAACAATCCAGATTGGCTAGAGTACAGGTTATGGAAAGACCACTGAGAGCTAAGGCTAGAGATCTGGGTTGGAACCAAGTCAGGAGCATCATGTGCTCATGTGTGCTTTGTGAGGGATAGGGAGCGTTTCTGGCCAGCAGTGAGGCATTGTTGAAGGTTTCTGAATAAAGGAATGATATAATCAGAAGAGAGATTTGAAAAGATTAATCTGGCAGAAAGACAGAAGAATTTGGAAGGGGCTAAAGAGTCACAAGGCTATGACATTAATCCAGATAATAAACAATAACGGTCTGTTCTATGACAGAGGGAGTAGAAATGGAAACGGATGGAGAGATTATGTGAGGAATATTGAAAACATATAATTAAAAGTACTTCCTAACTAGATATATTTAAAAATACACATGAGAAGGAAGCCTATATGACTATTTAGCCAATCTTAAATACTTAATTAAAAAATAAAACAAGATTATTCTTGTAGAAAAACAAACTGAGGTCAAAGTTGAGAACAACCAGTATCCATGGGAGACATAAAACAATGTATTTGTATGTATGATCTTCCCTGATGTCTCCCTACCCCATTACATACACCCAGAAGCCACAGGGATTAAAAACTTGATGAGGATTTTTAAGTAATTTGGGTGTTTGTGTGGTTAATGAAAAAGCCAATGAGAAATGTGTGCCCAATTTGGGCCTTTTTTTTTTTTTTTCTGGTGTGTCAAAAGATATTGATACTGTTAATTGGAAGATCCCTGAGTCTCTGTGACCTAATGTTCGTTTTTCAGGTATTCAGGTTTTTACTCAGTTCAGTTCGGTTGTTACTGTCCAGGAGGCATCCATTCCATGTAGTCATTCATGAACCAAGGACTATGAAAAGTCTTGTTTTTTGTCCTACATGGTTATGTAAGTGCAGATGCTCAACTGGAAGTTGGGAAATACAAATCGATAGAGAATTCCAAGGAAGTGTTGTAGAGATAAGGGCTAAATAGAGCACACAGATCTTTTGCCCACAATTATTTAGCCAAAACTCAGCTACATGGCCATAATTTAACAGTAAAAGGGACTTATGAACATGGACATTATTATGACACCAAAAGGATAAAAAACTGATTTGATAGAAAGAATAGTCTCTTTATAGGGCTCAAATTTCAAAGACAATATGGAATGCCTAAGACCACAGATATCTCTGCAAAACACAAACTACTATTGAAGTACTCTAATGGATTATATAGAGCCCACACCGTATCTGATAATAGTTTTTAAATGTATGCATTTATGTCCTTGTGCCTATCTGTCTGCGGTGTGTGTGTGTGTGTGTGTGTGTGTGTGTGTGTGTGTCTGTCTGTCTGTCTATGTCTGTGTCTGTGTCTGTGTGTCTTTGTGTGTCTGTCTGTCTGTCTGTCTGTCTGTGTCTGTATCTCTGTGTTGGCCACCCAGCTTTTGATTTTTTACTGTTGCCTTTACTACAATGAGTGTTAAGGCAGAGTAATAATCTTGGAAAGCATTGCATCACACAGCATCTGATGGCATAAGAAGATAGAACTCAATGAAGAAGACAATGAACCCTAATTAATAAAAGGTTTGTTTTCTCAAAAGGAGACCAGAGATTTTTATCTCTACAGAAGCATTTTTCTAACAATGTACAAAGACCTGATAGCATACTTAGGAATGAGTGTCATGAGAATAGTTCTTATAAATGGGAACTTTAGAAGTCATTGTTGCTTAACTGTAGAAAAAGATGTGTTTAATACAAATTTTAAAGTTATTCACATATCATCAAATTATTTATTTTTGTAAAACACTTTTGTAAGGTCTTTAAACTGTGTGGGGCATGGGGATAAGTCACAGACGATACCCTAAGAGATGCATCCTGCCTGCTCTGTGGCCCGGTTATCATCTCATTTTATTTCCAGAGGCCTTCAAATGGCAAGAATACCCTTGCTACACTAGAATGTTCTTCAATGCCTGTAGTTCTTGGTCTACACTTAAGACTTCTCGAGTTTTTCCATCCCCTGTCCACATCGTTATACCTATTACTGTTTCCCTTGTAGGTGCTTGTTTAGCAAGTCAAGTTGGTGAGACTTTCTGGGTATCGATTCTGAAATTCTGATATTTCTTTTGTTTTTATTAGATGTTTTCTTTATTTACATGCAAATTTTATCCCCTTTCCTCATTACCTATCCGAACCCCCCCCCCCATTCCATTTATCCTCCCCTTGCTCATTAACCCACCCACTCCCACTTCACTGTCCTGGCATTCCCCTACACGGGGCATCAAGCCTTCAAAAAACAAAGGGCCTCTGCTATCATTGATGTCCCACAAGGCCATCCTTTGATACATATGTGGCTGGAGACATTGGTCCCTCAGTGTGTACCCTTTGGTTGGTGGTTTAGTCCCTGGGAACTCTGGGGGTACTGGTTGGTTCATATTGTGGTTCCTCCTATGGGGTTGCAAACCCCTTCAGCTCCTTGTGGCTTTTCTCTAGCTCCTCCATTGGGGACCCTATGCTTAGTCAAATGGATGGATGTGACCATTCACTTCTTTATTTGTCAAGCATTGGCAGAGCCTCTCAGGGAAGAACTATATCGGGCTCCTATCAGTAAGCAGTTGTTGGCATTCACAATAATATCTGTGCTTGGTGACTGTATAAGGATGGATGCCCATGGGGGAAAGTGACTGGACAGCCTTTCCTTCCCTTTCTGCCCCAAACTTTGTCTCTGTATTTCCTCCAATGGGTATTTTGTTTCCCCTTCTAAGGAGAACTGAAGTATCCATACTGTGGTCTTACTTCTTCCTGAGCTACATGTGGTCTGTGAATTATATCTTGGGTATTCTGAACTTCTGGGCTAATATCCACTTATCAGTGAGTGCATGCCATGTATATTCTTTTGCAATTGGGTTATCTCGCTCAGGATGCTATTTTCTAATTCCATCCATATGCCTTAGAATTCCATGGATTCATTATTTTTAATTGCTGAGTAATATTCCATTGTGTAAATGTACCACATTTTCTGTATCCATTCCTCTGTTGAAGGACATCTGGATTCTTTCCATCTCCTGACTATTATAAATAAAGCTGCTATGAACATAGTGGAGCATATGTCCTTATAACATGTTGGAGCATCTTCTGGATATATGCCCAGGAGTAGTATAGCTGGGTCCTCAGATACTATGTCCAATTTTCTGAGAAACTACAAAGCTAATTTCCAGAGTGGTTGTACCAGCTTGAAATCCCATCAACAATGGAGGAGTGTTCCTCTTTCTCCACATCCTGGCCAGCATCTGCTGCCACTTGAGTTTTTGATCTTAGCCATTCTGACTCGTGTGAGGAGAATGAAGTATCCACACTGTGGTCTTACTTCTTCCTGCGCTACATGTGGTCTATGAATTATATCTTGGGTATTCCGAAGTATCTTGAGACTTGGGTATCTTGAGACTCTACACTCTCAGGGTTGTTTTGATTTGCATTTCTCTGATGACTAAAGATGTTGAATACAACTGATGCCTTTATTTATATTTCTACAGAAGAAAAATAATGTCATTTTTATCACTGTGCCAAAGCTCCAAGAACACCAAAGGCAAAAACAATGTGTAAAGAAAGCTTAGACTTTTCTCACCAGTCAAACAACCTGCTCTCATTCATACTAAACATCTTATCTCCACTAACCAGACTCAATTACAAGACCATATCCTAGAATACTTACAGAACTACATACAGCAATAATGTTCTACCACACCCTTTCCATTTCTGTGACTTAGATGAATTGAGGACAAACTTAAGTCACTTAAGCAGAGGAAAAATCTACAAATTCTGCTCAAATTATATAGCTTTGGTGTCAGTTCTTTGTGTTTCTTGATCATCTAGTTACAGGTTATTTCAACCAGAAAGAGTCGTCTAATGGCATTCTTTAAACCCTGGGAAAGACAGGGTTCACTGGGTAAAGATGGAAAGAACATCGTACAAAGATCTAAGGATTCAGTATTCATCCCAGCAGAGAGGAAGGACCAACTGTAGTAAATATCCTAGGCTTTGACGTCTAACTAAATGATGCTACCTTTAGGAGTAGTTTCTGAAAAAAAAATATACAATTGTCAAATGAAACAGCTGTTCAAGTCATTATTGGGAATTCTCCTGTGAAATGCCTCTGAGGTCTGTCAACAATTCTGTGTGCTGGGCTGTATTCTAAAATAAAGCTAAAGTAAAGCTGGTTCATTCTTTCAGACCGTTAGTTCTCAGTTCTGCTCTTTGATGTCAGACCCTGAGCAAGAAAAGGCATCGCTCTCCTCAACTCTGTTTTGCCAACCAAATGATGGTAAACTATACTGGGAGGCAAAGCGGGGAGTGAGATTGATGCTTTAAAAACGTGAGTTTCAAACTACAAAATTCCTTACTCAGATAAGACAGGAGTGGTGGGTTAATCCTGGACACTTTCAACGTGGCAGTGTATTGGGTTTTCTTTATCTGGGACTGGAGTTGGTAAATAGTTTGAGGTTATAGTGACATTGGCCATTTCTGCTCTTCTAATTCCAAAACTCTGAGCGTCACACTCAAGTCACTCAACTCCCACATCATTATGAGAAACTGTGGTGGTGCTGTGTGGTTTTCTTCTATTTTTCTATTATTTTTTTAATGCCTCTGGAGATATCATCATTTTGAACCTTCAAACCCCAGACAAAATAAAATCTCAGTGTCTGAAAACCCAAAGGCTTTACTTTTCTGTGAACAACTTTAAACATGCACAGTGAAGGATTTACGCCCATGATGAGAATCCCCATCTTTGATAAAAGGCCTAAATATAATCTGCAAACATGTGGCTTTGACCTCCCCAAGCCCACTGCTGGAGACTTGAAGCAATGTGTGTGGGCCAGCTGTGGAATTTGGCCCAGCTGAGGCTTGAAGCCACCTCCCTTCTCTAAAAATTCTTTAAATACTGGGAGAGTTGTGTGGACATAGAACATTCAGGGGGAGGAGATGCGGGAAGCTGTTAACAAAAGATGACAGATGAGCTCGTGAAACTTTAACAAGCTGTTGGGGAATGTTCCAGGTGTGAGATTTGAAAGCGATTCTACAGTCCTCTGGTGAAAATAATACAAGCTTATTGGAAAGAACCAGATTTTCGGTTGAATTTCATTTGAGTGGAACGAGGTATATATGATTCATAGGAAAGAAAACATCACTTTTTCTCTCACCGTGAAGGTCTCTCTCATGAAAGCATTTATCCTGGTGACCTTGACCAGATTATCCCCAGTCAAGCATGTGCAATGTAAACATACTACTCACTAAAAACCTGTGGCTTACATGTCCCCAACTATGCATGGGATATGCACCTGAACTTTTCTAAAATGTCTGTTTCTCAATCACTTGTACAACTCCAGACAAAGGAAAAAGCAACAACTGGAATGAATGCGAGCCTGGAATGCCACTGCAGCTGGCTGAGTTTGTATTATAAGCACATCTATGGATGCAGTCACATTGCAGACTCACTCCCAGCATCTGCTAGGAGACACATGTTGCAATCCAGTCAGAATCCTCATTTTTGATTTCCTACCAAGAAAATATTTTTCTTAAACCAAATGCCACTTTATCAAATTCTACCTTATTAGCAATGTTGTTCATGACAAAACAATATGATTTTCTGTTTGTAGGATATACTCATATATTTGTACTATGTCTCTGTAGAGAGAGTATTCTTAAGATGAAAGAGTTTTAAGTAGAAAACCAGAGGGCTTACAAAAATATAACTTGATGGTTTTTTTTATCTAAAATCAGCAGTTGAATTAAAACAGCAAAAGGTTATCTTGACCTCCCTTGAAGCATTATTCAGACAGAATAAGAACAATTATTTTAAAATAAAAGTTCTCAAAGCAAATGGTCCATAGGACTTTTTGAGTTTTACAGAAATTCCATTAGCTAAATATTCTTGTCTTCTCATCTAAAAAAAGACATACCTTGCAGAATTATATTAATCTGCTCATATTAACATGTTTGACTTTGGATAAGCCATTTCCCACCCTTCTTCCCTAGGTATGTTTTTCATTTGTTTATGAAAAGTTATTTTAAATGACTGGATTTTCACTTTCCTGTAACTGTTCTGGAGCAATACAATCCAATAGTTACACACCATCCTACAAAAATGTTTCCATAACACTTGCATTTGATTTTATATTGTATTACAATAAATTTTAAATATTATTTTGTGGCCCTAAAAGGATTAAAGGAATACTTAGATACAAATCTATATCCCAAGTCTGCAAGTGTAGGAAGTAAAAGTAATATTTTATTTTTATTAATCTTTCTATTCATTTGCATCTCAAATGGTAAGTTTTAAATTGAATCCACTAGTGCAATAGATTGCATGTAGAAACTTCACCAACAAAAGGAAAGTGGCATGCCCTTAATCAAGAGAGTTAAAGGAGCAAGGCATGGGATGCTGATGTGAACAGTGTGTGAGCGCCAGCAGAATCCAAACATACACAGGAAGCTAGCACTGGGTATCCACTATGCTGATGAAGGCATGATGGGTTGTAAGTATTTTGCATATGCTACTACAACTCAAATTCTACAAAACATATTTTTCATTTCCATTTTTTCTTTTATTGTATATTTTCTTTATTTACATTTCAATTGTTATCCCCTTTCCCAGTTTCCGCTCTGAAAACCCCCTATTCCTTCCCCCCTTACCCTGATTCTATGAGGGTGTTCCCCCACCTACTCCTGCCTCCCCACCCTCACATTCCCCTACACAGAGGCATCGAGCCTTCACTGGACCAAGGGCCTCTTCTCCCATTGATCTCCAACAAGGCCATCCTCTGCTACATATGTGGCTAGTGCCACTGGTCCTTCCATGTGTGCTCTTTGGTGGTTTAGTTCCTGGGAGCTCTTGGGGTACTAGTTGGTTGATATTGTTGTTCTTCCTGTGGGGTTACAAACCCCTTCAGCTCCTTCAGTCCTTTCTATGATTCCTCCATTAGGGATTCCTGTGCTCAATCCAATGGTTGGCTGTGAGCATATGCCTCTGTATTTGTCAGGATATGGCAAAGCCTCTCAGGAGACAGCTATACCAGGCTCCTATCATTTTTAAAGATCTGATAGCCAAGATCAGGGGCACCATAAAAACTGATTCTAACTAATGATCTCAAGTGTGGAAGCATTTTTATCTGATGGCAATTTATTCAAGTAATAGTTTGCATTTCTTTCAAAAATTAAAAGAGAAACCTGGAATTAAGTTATTTGATTATTTGTTCACAGGGGTGATATTAGGCCCTCCTCTCTCTGGTCTCTAAATCACTCAGAAATACAATAAGACAGAAAGATTACAAATAGGGTGAGTATAGGTATAGGAAAGATCCCCAAAACTGATAAGAATAGTCTAAAATTCTAAAAACTTAGAAGTTCCTGGAAAAACATTCCACATTGGTCTCATATTTCACCCAGAATGGGAACCCTAACAGTCAAGAGCAGACATAAGACTACTTAAAAATAGAACCACCGTGGGGCAATGAAAGACACAACATATTTCCATAAAGATCATCTGAGGTAATAATCAAGATATTCTTATTCCCAAGAAAAGTTTCTTTAGAACAGTAGTTCTCAACCTCCCTAATTCTGTGACCCTTTAATACAGCTCCTCATGTTGTGGTGACCACCAAACACAAAATTATTTCATTGTTACTTCATAATTGTAATTTTGCTACTGCTATGAAGAAGCATAACATACTATCAGATATACAAGATGCCTGATATTCGAACTCCAAATGATCACAACCTACTGGTTGAGAACCACTGCTTAAAGGAACAAATATAGCTATTAGCATAATCGGCTGTCCCTTCAAAGCCACAAGGCTAGAACCGACCCACCCATCTACACTAGAAATAAATACTGATTTAATAAATTTGTGTTCATAGTTAAAAACAAGCAGTAACAATGAACTTTGTCCCTCACAGTTTATCCTAACTCTACTAAGACTTGAGCAAGTATCATGAGTTGAAGGGTGAAAAACCAGAGAATGTACCTTCAGGACCCACATATCTTACCCAAGGGAACTTGGAGTTTCTCAACTTCTGGTAAACATTAGGTGTAGGCTCATTTTCTCTTTTAATATAATCGTTCACCTTACTCTACGATCTTCCTGCTCCTGTTCTTTACCATCTTTTCTCTGATCAAAAGTTCTTCTGAACCTTTTATATCTTGCCTGTGTTTTCTCTCCTTTATTCGAAAACTTCCCTAACCATCTTGTAGTATCTATTTTAGAAGCCACAGACATCAAATTTCTCGGGTAAACATGTTTCTTCACATTCTGCTAATGTACTTTGCAGATGTCCCTGAGAATTCCTAGTCCCAGCAGGTTTGTAGAATGGATGCTGGCATAGTTCTTACTCACCTTTCTGTTTCACATGGCTCAGGTAGAAAAGGCAACATTGCTTGGGGCATATAATTAGAAAGTAATCTGGTTGCAAGGATGGCAGTTGTAAATGTTGTATCTCACATAGTCACTGTCCCCTTTTAGACAGAAAAATGATGCATGTGATATAGATGTGTGTGTGTGTGTGTGTGTGTGTGTGTGTGTGTGTGTGTGAGAGAGAGAGAGAGACTAAAATTCCTTTCCAGATGGACATGTAAATATCTAGTCCTTCTCCTAAGTTCCCAACAGTAAAACAAGGCAGGATTAGTCCAAAGTTCACTCTAGGTAACCAATGAGTTTATTGGGCTTCGTTGGGGTGGAGGGTGCATCCCCTAAAAGCCAAACCTGGAAAACTTTTATCTAGCAAGGCTGAGGGCTTCCCCACAGCAACATAAGTGGAATCACCCACATCCGTTTTCTCAAGACCTACATACTCTAACCTAGTTGGTTTTCAACCTTCCTAATGCAGTGACCCTTTAATATGGTTCCTCATACCATGATGACCCCAACTATAAAATTATTTTGTTCCAAGTTCACAACTGTAATTCTGCTACTGTTATGAATCATAGTATAAATATATGATGTGAAAGATATCTGATCTGCAATCTGCAAAAAGTATTGCCACCCACAGGTTGAGAACCGCTGTAGTCTAACCCCTTCCTGAAGCTATACCAATTAAGGCAGAGTTGCTTACAATCAGTGGTAGGGTGTGGGTCTATATTCAGGTAGGGGTCTCACTACCCTCCTCTTTCCTGCATGAAGATGTGTAAATGGTCAACAGAGTCAGTTTGGATGACCCTTTTTCAAGAGGGTACAGCTGAACTCCCCAAGCTAGGGACTGCTTGATTCAAAAGACAATCACTCACAACATCATGAAGTAACAACTTCAAGGGGAAAAAAACACCTCTGATACCCAAATACCTTTTACACTTATAAAATTGTGATAGAATTCTCCAGAGCACTAGGGTGGTTTGGGGAACTTATAATGTATAACCTGCAATTTATAATAACACCCTCATGTTCGGGTCATGACCTTAGAACATAACACCCAGGCATAGGCACAGTCGCCCTTTAGCTGAATGCCACGTAGAAAAGAACAGCAAACTAACTCCAAGGAGAAGATTCCATTAAGTTAATAAAAAGCTAAGGCTGCAAAGCCAGCAGCAGTCAGACTGGTCTTCATGTACACTTTGTCCCCGTTTTGTTAGAAGAGACATCAACCACTGTCTGTGTGTCCCTGCCAGGCACAGACAAAGCCTATATGCCTGGCCAGCAGCCTCATCCAAATGGCATATAGGGATGTGCTTGAAGAGCCACCAAACACGTATGGTCTACTTGCAGACTAGTGTTGATGGAGGGGCTGTCCTGTGTCATATTCCTTTTCTATCTATGTTCATTTCTCTGTCAAATGAGAAAAATCTAATAACTAGCATTAGAACAACTCCAAAGTCTCTTCCATACCCTAATAAATTAACATCAAGTGCTCTGAAGTCTGCCCAGATACGCCCGCTTCTCTGACAACCACAGCTTCTTCCAACTTAATTTTTGCACTAATGTGATACGAAACCTGTATGTTTGTCGGCATAGTTTTCTTCTCCTTTCACCCCTTCTTGTGTCACCTCCCCTCAAAAGGATTTTTTTTTTTTTGGTCAGATAGATGAAAGCAAAATATTATCTAATTGTGGAAAAAACAGGCGATACTAAAGGTCCCTTGAACTGAGTGAGGACTTGAAGCTGAAGGCCAGGAAAATGATATGTTCCTTAGTCTCCTGGTTAGGTTTATCCTGGTTAAGACCTTTGCTATCACCTGAAGTCAGCCCACAATAGCTGGTAAGTGTTAACACTTATTTTTCTGGGCACAAGACTAAACAAGACCTTTCCATCTTCTCATGGACCTTAAATGTCTTGGTTAGCATGTCTACCACTATAATAAGACAGCATGACCAAGAACAACTGGGAGAGGAAAGGGTTTGTTTGGCTTACATATCCTGGGTCACAGTCCATTAAGAGAAACCATCGTGGGAAGTTAAGGCAGGAACTTGGAGGCAGAGACTGAAGCAAAAAGCCCTGGAGAGGTGCTACTTAAGGATTGTCTACTCATTGCCTGCTCGGCTTGCTATATTTTTTTTTCTGAGCACATTTTTATTATGGTAAAGGTGAATATGACTCACAAAAGCGAGCACTATAATTTATCCCCAAAGTAACTCAGTACAAAACAAGTCTGTTTTAGAAAAAAAAAGAAATAAAGAAAAAAAGAGAGAGAGAAAAGAGAGAAAGAAAGAGCTTTACATGAGTTTTAAAACAGGAGAAAAATAAGAAATGAAATAAAAAGAATCAAAAGAGGAATCCACCATCTACACCAAACCCTCCAGAGCCAGGGTTTCTTGTCAGGCCGCCCCTGTTTCTGCTTTGTGCAGGTCTTCGTTGTGTATCAATCTGTGAGGTGACAAGCTGGATGTTCATAGGGCAGCCATCCAAAGAGGCACCATTGTACTGTCTCATAGCCTTCAGAGCATCTGCTTTCCTTTCAAAGTGCAGATGTACTGTCCCTAAACTTCGTCCAGAGCGATCACAGTGCACAGCGGATTTTTCAACGTTCCAAATTCAGCAAAGAGTTTCTGAATATCAGCATCTGACACTCCGAAGTGCGGGTTTGACAGGAACAGCTTCCCACCAGTATCCATGTGGTTTCCATCCCTGAAGCCACCAACGAATAGGTCATGCTGCCACTTGTCTGGAAGTTGTTTTGGTCTACGGTATGGTGCCAGCCTGTTCCTGCCACCACGGGTGATAGCAGGCTGGTACCTCTTAGGCCCAGAGCCTCGATTCACTAGGGAATCAGACCTGCCATGACGTCCTTGCTGGATCTTGTTCAGCTTAATGATGTCTTCCAAAGACATGTCCATTTTGGCAGCCATGGCGGGCGTGGATTTGGGTCTTGGATCCAGCTTACAAGTTGTCGTCTGGCTATTTCAATGGTGTTCTATGGATGGAAAATTTGTGAATCCACAATCCATTCAGTCCACAAGGCTGGAGGTCTCAATTGGTCTTTAGTAGAGATGCTGGGATCCCAGGGGAGGAATGGATTTGCTAGCAAGGTGAGAGCAAACAGACAATGAGCAAACACTTCCTTTTGCATGTCTTTATGTAGGCTTCCAGAAGAAGGTGTGGCCCAGATTAGGCAAGATTCAGATTAAAGGTGTGAGTCTGCCTGCCTGCTTCCAGATTTGATTAGAGGTGGATGGATCTTCCAATGTCACATTAATCAAAAATCCCAAACAGGTGTGCCCTCTCTTTTTAGCTCTTCATTAATTCCAAATGTAATCACATTGACAACCAAGAATAGCCATCATGGTCACTTTATCCCCATAGTCATCTGTTAGTTTTCAGAGATTTGGTGAGGGTTTTGTTCTGGTCCCAAACTTCTGGGCTAAGAGATTATTAGATTGTCTTAGCCCCCTAAATGTTGTTTATTTGTTGTGTTTGAGATGGTCTTCACTGTGAAACCCAGCTGTCCTGGAACTCCTGGTAGATGAGGTGGGACAGAATTTTCAGAGATCTCCACGCCTCTGAGAGAGTGGAATTAAAGGTCTGTGTCACCATGCCCAACCTGCAGTCCTCTGAGAAGCTGGGAATATGGGCACATAGCAGTATTTTGACCAGGCCAATATTTTTTATCCTATCTTTTTCTCTCTCTGTCTCTCTCTGTCTTTTTCTGTCTCTGTCACTTTCTCTTTCCTCCTTACTTCCTTTCATTTCTTTTTTCCATCCTTTTCCTTTTCTTTTCTTTTCTTTTCTTTCTTCCTTTGTTTCTTTCTTTCTCTCTTTTGATACTGGGTATCACTATGTTGCTCTCATTGTCCTCAAACTCACCAAAATCTGCCTGCCTCTTCCTGTCTCCAGTGAGGCTTTGTCAGTGCCTGGCAAATACAGAAGTGGATGCTCACAGTCCTCTCTATGAAGGAACACAGGGTCCCCAATGTAGGAGCTAGAGAGAATATTCAAGAGCCAAAGGGGTTTGCAAGCCTATAGATGGAACAACAATATGAACTAATCAGAACCCCCAGAGCTCGTGTCGCTAGCTGCATCTGTATTAGAAGATACTCTAGTCCGCCATTGTTGTGAAGAGAGGCCCCTTGGTCTAGCAAACTTTATATGCCCCAGTACAGGGGAATGCCAGGGCCAAGAAGTGGGAGTGGATGGGTAGGGAAACAGGGCGGGGGTGTGGGGGGGGGTATAGAGCACTTTTGGGATAGCATTTGAAATGTAAATGAAGAAAATATCTAATAAAAAATCTTAAAATCTAATAAATATTATAAAAACTAAAAAAAAAAAGATTGTTACTACCAAATCATTATTCTCAGAGATAATTGTTTTTCTTTATAATTAAGAATTATCTCTGAGTTAGAACTTTAGGATTATGGAAATATCTAGCTGGTCATGAAATTGAGGTCACTTTGGCCTACAGATCAAGTTCAAGAACACCAGGAGCTTCACAGAGAAATGTGTCTTTGGAGTGCAAAAAAATAAAAATTCTAATAAAGAATCGGCTTGCTTTCTTAAACCACTCAGGCAAACTTGCTCATAGGTGGCCACTGCCCACAGTGAGCTGACCTTCTCTATCAGTCACTAATTCCGAACATGTTCCACAGGCAAGAGCGAAGGCTAATCTGATGGAGGTATTTCCTCAATTGAGATTCCCTCTTCAGAAATGAGTGTATCAAGTTGGAAAAAACAAAAACACACAAAAAGAAACAAAAACAAAAACAAAAAACAAAACAACAACAACAACAAAAACCTATCCAGGAGACTAAGGAACATATTATTTTCCGGGCTTTTAGCTTCAAGTCCTCACTCAGTTCAAGGGACCTTTACTATCACCTGAGGCCAAACGAATGACTAACAGAGCCATTAGTTAACTGATTAAATCTGAACGCTTAAGCACTTCAAACCTAACTTAAAGCACTTCAGAAAATATGCCATGCTCATATTGAAAGGAACACATGTGTCTTCATGTGTCCTTAACTAACCACAACAACTGAACAGGATCTGTATGGCTGGTGGGCATTGCACAACCCCTCAAAGCTTGTTTTACTAAGCGGGAGGGACATAGTCACCCTCACTTCCTGTCACATTTTGGTTTTAAAGGTGATAACTTTTCATGATAGCCACTGCCTCGATCCCAGCTTTGCTGAAATACAACTCGATTGGCAGCAGTGCAGATTTTGTGTTACATGGAGCAGAGGTTATGGTGTTTTCCGAGGAAATGTTAAAATGTTTCACTATGATTGTTCTTGTGTGGATTTGCTGACATCCTGCCTCGAGACTCACTCTGAGAACGGCAGGTGCACTCTGAGAACGGCAGGTGCACTCTGAGAACGGCAGGTGCACTCTGAGAACGGCAGGTGCATCTCCTTTGCAGTGGAAACAGCTGGAATCTGAACCAGTCTGGTTATAACTACTGGGTACTAGGAAACTCAAACATGAGTCAGCTGTGGACGGGAGTATAACCCTAAGACAATGGAGCAACTTGATTGGATAGAAGGGGGCCCAGAAGATTCCTAAGGCACAACTTTTGGTGTATCTGTAAAGGGGTTCCAGAAAGTACCAACTAAAGAGTGGTGAGACAGACTGTGAATGACAATGGTGACATCATCTCCTAGGCTGGGAATCTGGATGGAAAAGAAGAAAAGATAACATCTTGGGCATAAGCCTTCTCTCTGCTTCTTCATCGCCATATGGTGAAGAAGCTCCCTGGCCACAAAATTCTACTGCCAAAATGTTTTGCCCAGCACATGGGATTAAGCAGCCATGGACTAAACAAACTCAAACCATAAGAAAAACTAAAGAATTTCAAAATGAGAAAACGAACTCACAGCCGTCCACCTGGCATGAAATTTATGAACAAAATTGGCTCAATGGGGAAAATGAAATAACATATTCATTCCGGTGCCTCAGAACTAACAAATATCAAAACAAATTTACCCATGCCAAACAACATCTCACCATGTCTGTGCTTTCTCTACCCACTTACCTCAATATACACTGCTGAACTGAATTCCCTTACCCAGAACACTGAACTTTAACTGTGGTAGAATATGCTAATTTTTGTCTTGATTTACTTTATACCTGCAGAATTAAAGCCCTTTAGATTTCTATATAAAAATAATATTCTGGTATCTAGACCTTCCACGTCTTAGCTTGCATGCGGATAAGAGAATTTGATTTCTGTTTATTTTTGTGTTTCAAATTTAAGACCAAAGGTGAAAACATTCCTGGCAATGAATCCTGTGCACAAATGTATTACAATTTATTTTACCTCCAAAATAACTAGTGAGACTTAGTTCTAGCCTTTTTATTTGTTTTGTTTCGTTTTGTTTTTCAAGACAGGGTTTCTCTGTATAGCCCTGGCTGTCCTGGAACTCACTTTATAGACCAGGTTGGCCTCGAACTCAGAAATCCACCTGCCTCTGCCTCCCAAGTGCTGGGATTAAAGGTGTGTGCCACCACGCCCGGCTAGTTCTAGCCTTTTTTCTATGTTAGCTACTATCTAGACAAAATCTATTTCCTCACTTCCGTTAGCCTCAGGTGCACTGGTATAATTAAAATGCCAACTGTGTCTCTATCATAATTTGTTGGGAAAGAATATAATGAAATTGTTATCCCAGGGATACTGAAAAAGGATATGAGTTCTTTTATTTTAAAATGATAATTAAAATTTACAGATGAAAGAATAAAATTGAGTGTCTGAAATATGAACTGGAGTAAATAATTTACATTATTTAGGAAGCAATCATTTGTTCTACTTACAAGTTTTTAAAGTGAGTATTAGATGTTTTTTTCTTGGGTTGATTTCTTTATGGTGTTTATTCATTTGGTTTTAATCTGGTTGCATCATATCATCCACAGCCCCAGTTAATCACATTTTGTTTTTATCTCTCATTGGAAAACTGCTGAATGACTGATAGTTTGGCATCTTCAAAGAGCAAAAGGGAGAAAGAATACAGTCCACCATAATTTGTGGTCCAAAGAGCATATTGCAAAGAGATTCTTCTGTGTAGCATACTTGTGTTACAGCAAGGAAAGACTGAGATGGAATCGTCGTGATTAACATGACATTTGCCACCCATAGAGCTCTTTAGGATTCTATATACAGGCACTTAAACAAGTCAGTTGGTGGAGCTATTTGGGGCGGCTTAGGAGGTGTAGTGTTGATGGAGGAAGTATGTCACTGTAGGCAGGCTTTGAGAGTCCATAGCTTCAACCTGCTTTAATATTTGCAGTTCAAGATATGAGTGTTCAGATTTCTGCTCCGGCCACTGTGCGTGCCGCTTGCTACCTTGTGGACCTCCCTACCATGATAGGCCCTTGTCCCTCTGAAACTGTAAGACAAAAATTAATTCTTTCTTCCATACATTGCTTTTGGTCATGGTGTTTTGTCACAGCAAGGGAAAAGCATTAAGAAATCCCAGCTATCAGGGAACAAGCACTTAGTTTGTGCCCAGAGACACATCGGGGAGCTTCCTGAGTATTGCCTTACTCACCTCCCTCTAACAGAAGAAATTGAAGCTATCAACGCTGAACAACCTATTCCTCAATGAGCTACAGGACAGAATTACAATGTCAGCTTAGATCTGACCAACCATGCCACCAATGTTCTTATTTACTGCAAACATTTTCAAATGATTTCACATTCAACAGGGAAGAGAAAGAGCACCTGGTGGCGGCAGCATCGGGTTGCAAAGACTCTGAATTCATTTGCTCCAGCAATCATGCTCCCTTTGGATGGAACCTGATGGTGACCTGCCAACTATGCTACATAAGGAAAGAGCCAGTGAGAGCTCAGCTTGCTGACAACCCGGCCAAGAGCACATTTTCAACTGAGCGCCCCTCCCTCTGCAGGCTTCTGAGCCATTGACACACCCATTATTCTCACTTTATTAACTATTATATATTCTATTTCATATAATGTGTGTTTTACTGTTGGTGGTGGTGGTGGTGGTGGTGGTGGTGGTGGTGGTGGTGGGTGTTGTGTCCATCACCAAATATCCAAAACTGAGTGCTAGAAAACAGAAAAAGAAAATGGAACAGGCTCAGGCTTCTTTCTAAGTGACAAGGAGTGCCTGATAGGACTGGACGCCCTATCTAGTCTGTAAACCACAATGCAGAGCTATTTTTTTTTTTTCGAGACAGGGTTTTTCTCTGTATAGCCCTGGCTGTCCTGGAACTCACTCTGTAGACCAGGCTGGCCTCGAACTCAGAAATCCACCTGCCTCTACCTCCCCAGTGCTGGGATTAAAGGCATGCACCACCACGCCCGGCCCTCAGAGCTATTTTTTTTTTTTTCTGTGTAAGGACCAGCGTTTAGTAGGCAGTCGACTTTCAACTATTGTGGTGGAGGTTAAAGTGGAAGCCTTTCAGCCACCTCTACGTAGATAGCTCCGCAAAACAAGCATAATTTCCTGAGCACTAGGAAGCTCTTGTTCTAACCTACAGTGGCTGCAGCATCTCTGGCTGAACACCTGCTGGAAAGAGTCTTATGTGTATGAGCTTCATCTAGTGCAGAGGTGTGTGGGACCTTGTTAGAAATGGAAATTCTTAGTGTGTACCCACCCAGACCTACTGAGTGAGGAACACTGTAGTGACCCCAGCTAGCTGTCCCACCTTCCAGAAGATTTCATCACACTGTAAGTTTGAAGGTACACTGGAAACCAATTTCCTCCCCACCAACCATTACATATTGGAAGATTATTCACTGATAGGAAGCAAGCCATACTGAGACTAGGAAATCGGGGTAAAAGATTTCAATTCAGACAACTAAGTTTTCTTTTTTCCTTTTTCCCAAATTTATTATTATCATAAAAAAACCCTATCATCAGATATTATCTCAAACACTGGAAAATGTTACATAGCTCTGCACTGAGTTGTCTTTCATTATTATGCTTTGATTGCAGCCATTTTGAACACAAAGGAACATCCAGAGGGTAACAATCAACATTCATACATGCACCATTTAGATTTGTCACATTTTGGCATATTTAGCATAGTTTTCCTTTAAATAAATAAGTAAAGCCTTGCAAACACAATTCAATATGAGTTGGTCTTGTGTGGGATCACTCAGGTGAGAATTGTGTTACCACCTCACAACAAAAACCATGTTTTCCTTCTGTTCTGTGTTCTGTATCACAATGAAATGTTTTTGTTTTTTGTTTTTGTTTTTAAATAAGCCCCTTGCAAGCCAACACTTTTGTTACTAACAAAAAAGGATTTGGGTAGAAACTATAGTTCAGAAGAGGAGGAATAATGTTAACATTTTCACATTAAAAATATATGTAGAATTCTTCCTTTCTTACATATTACAAGGTAAAAAACATGAGATTAGTGAGTTAAACTATTTAAGCCAAACTACCTGTAGTCCAACAATTCAGAAACCGAGGACAAGCTGATCAGGTACTAGAGGCCATTCTGAGTTATGTAGAGAGACCCTGCCTCAAAAGAAAGGGGGCAGTGGGGAGACAGCTAAAACATTTAAGTGATTAAAAATATTTTTTAATTTTTTTTAAGAAAACATTTAAAACTAAAATTAATGTTTTAAAAGTTTTCAAATGAGCTTATGAAGGTCACTTTGTCTTCTTTAAAAGGTAGAGATATTCATTTAGAATTTAGGAAAATAATACAGGCACAGGGAATTTTAAAGGAAAATAAATCCTAAAGATTAGAAAAATCAATGTCTAAGATAAACAGCAAAAAGTGAGGAGAGGGAACTTGTAGAGTCCAACTCCAGTAGAAAGACAGGGCATCAAGTGGAGGAATGGGGTTGCCATCCCACAGTCAAAAACTCTGACTCAGACTTGTTCCTGTCTGAAGGAACTGCAAGGACAGGAGCCTAGTGTGGCTGTCCTCTGAGAGGCCAAAAAAAGCACCCAACCAATGGACAAATGGCAGGATTCTCTGTGGTTGAATTAGGGAAAGGCTAGAAGACCTGAGGAGAAGGGCAACCCTATAGGAAAACCAGCAGTCTCAAATAATACCAACCCCTAAGATCTCTCAGACACTGAGCCACCAACCAGGCAGCGTACATGACCTAGTCCAACCCCCCCACATACACACACACACACACACACACACACACATGCATACATATACAGGAGGGGATTGCCTCCTCTGGCCTAAGTAAGAGAAGATGCTCCTAATACTCTAGAGACTTGAGGCACCAGGGAGTAGGGAATCCTGACAAAAGGGAAAAGGGACATTTTCTTGGAGACAGAGGGGAGGAGGAATAGGATGAGGAACTGTGGGAGGGTGGACAGGGAGGGGAGCAAACACTAGACTGTAAAAAAATAAAATAAAAGATTTTATATATATATATATATATATATATATATATATATATATATATCATAATTGCTTTATAGTCTTGGATTTGAAGAGAGCTTGTTAAGAAGCTTGCTGCAGACTGGACTCAGTCGATCCCTCAACCCGCAGGAGAATCAGGGTCCCAGTACTCTGATTGATGAAAATGAGACAGACACGGACACAAGGGAATGTTAATGTTTTATCTGAATGTAATTTCTCAAAACAAGCATCAGACTTATATTACAGAAGACAACAAGGAAGTTATGTGATACATTAAGGTGATCCAAGGTACATTGAGGTTACCCGATGCAAAATGACTCTTTACAAAAAAACAAAGAAATGCATACATAAAAGATAACAGGAAACAGGCAGTGTTTACAACTGGGATAAAAATCAGCCCTAGCTAAGGTCAGTTTATTCTTAGAAGCCAGGGGCAAGGGCTTTATACCCTTGCCACAATTCCAATTCTAGTCTATTGTATAATCCACCTTCTCCCTAGGCCATTGTAAATTCCTGTATATGGGAGTGACTCAGCTGTTATTCTTAGTATTTACTCTTGTTCCTTCTTATACCACAACTCACTTTCTCCCTAGACCATTGCAAACTCCTATATATGGGAGTGACTTAGTTATTATTTTATGTATCTGTAGGGAATCTCCATTTAAGAGGGGAACCCACCAACTTTCTATGTAATATAGAATAATATTCTATTTATTATTATTACATAATAATAAATCATTGTTCTTAATGAATAATAATTATTATAATTAATATTCTATTCTAATATGTAATATAGCCATACATGACTGTAATGAGAATTCTTTTTTTTAATTAGATATTTTCTTATTTTACATTTCAAATGTTATCCCGAAAGTTCCCTATACCCTCCCTCTGCCCTTCTCCCCTACCCACCCACTCCTACTTCTTGGCCCTGGCGTTCCCCTGATTGGGGCATATAAAGTTTGCAATACCAAGGGGCCTCTCTTCCCTATGATGGCCAACTAGGCTATCTTCTGCTATATATACAAAGTAAACTACATAAGTTTACTTTGTTGAACTAGCCCTGAGATTTCGAACTCTTATCCAGGAAACTTCAATGCCTGGTTTCTTTCATTATCTCTCTGTCAACACTGAAGGTAATTTGTCTGAATAAGTAACATTCTTAGGAAATTCAAAGCTCAAGTTCAGCTCAATGATTTCCTAGGATATTGGAACACTGGTGGAGGCCAATCTAACATAGCTATTTGTCATATCATTCCTTGGAGGCACTTATAATAAAACAATACTGAAAGGAAGCATTCAAAACCCTTTACCAAACTATCATAAGGAAATATCTGGGCCACATCATGTTATGGGAGGCCAAAGATGCTCCAGGAGACCAGTTACCGTGAAACTTTTTGCCTCAGGAATGCAGCCAAGCTTATGGACTTGTCACACAGACTCAACTGGAGTGGGTGTGGCTGAAGCTCAAAGAGCCTGAAGAAGGTTTATAAGTTAAATCATTTGCTTGATGGTTCTCAGCTATCTTCAGCTCTCTGCTCCCATCTGCTACAGTGATATGACCAGCTACTTGCTCCCACAGGGTAACTAGAGCTCCATCCACCATACTACCTCTATCATGAAACCGAGTTAAAAGAAATCCTTGTTCCCCTCAATCATGTCTTGTCAGGCTTTAGTCGCACTTGGGACTAGGCCTGGACATGTCGATGTCTGCCTTTCTTGTTGTCACTGAGGGCCATGCAGAAGCCTTAGTCTGTGTGTAAGCCTGATGCCACACTGATGTCCCCAGCCCCTGCTGCCACCAGGGGCCATATTGATGTGAGTGACTCGTACTGCCACCTGAGTCCATGGGAATGTCCAGGCTCTGTCGCCACGTGCCACGTCTAGGTCTATGGTCCTGGTGCAGTCAGGTCTATGTTAATGTCTATGGCCAGTGTTACTACCAAAGACCATTTGGATGTCAGTGTGCCATTTAGGCTCTGCTTCTGTTGAGGTGAGCACTATGAGAACAGACTCTTGGGAGGCAGCTACACTGAGACAGTTCAGTTTACTGGGGAAACGAAGGCTACTTAAACTTTTTATGGAGTCAGTGGAGGCTATCAGGGTGAGTGTACATCATTGGCAGGGTTCAGTATGCTGGGGATGCCTCATTTGCATAAGGAAGAATTCCAGGTGCTGCTGCATGTGACCTTACAAGGAGAGAGGAAGTTTAACCTGGGTACCAGGCTACATGATCCCCCTCCAGTGGGCAAAGGTGTTGGTGCAGGGCTATGTGTTCTGGGACATGCAGGCCCTGGGCTGGTAAGGAGTGATCCTATTCCTGCTGATTCCAGGACAAGATTTTGAAACATTTTGACCCCCCTCTCACCCGAGGCTGCTCCTCACCCCAACCCTAGCCCCACATCCGTGGTCTGCGCTACAGCCTGAACCCTTGTTGATATCTCTGTGCTGTGCTGTTTCCAAGGACCTTTTCTGGCTTCATGGTCCTGATGCAGCTGGGAGCTGTGTTTGTGGTCTATGCTGTTGCCAGAAACTGGGCAGAGGCTCATGATCTGCAATCCTGCTGACTGTGAAATGTAAGGAGTCTACTTTTGCTGTGGCATCAATGACTACAGATGTACTGTTGAGAGGGAGGAATGTGGAAGGCCTCTGGGACAACCCCTAGCCCCATCCCAACCCTCCTCTACCAAAAAGTAACAGCCTAGACAGAAAGCCACAGAAAAGAACTCTTAAAAAGTGTGATAGAAATGCTGAACTGTAGATCTCCACAACTGATGGCCTCTGATAAGGAAGCAGAAGGGGAAGGAGTCAGTTCTATTTGAGGTGCTGGCTACTGGGAGTTTGATCTTGCTTTAGTGAGTATATGGATAACACAGATTGAATGCAGGGATTTTTTTTTCTATTTTTTAAACTCTTATCTTTATTTACTTGGGGGGGGGAGGCATGACCACAAAGGTGGGAGGTTGGTCAGGTATGAAAAGACTGGGTGGTAAGTGTAATTGGGGTGCATTATGTGAACGTCCCAGAGAATCAATACTTCTTTTTTTCAAAGAAGGAGGAAAAGCTTATGTGTTAGAAGAAAAGTTAGAAGATATAAATTGTATTGATAGCAATAATATATAAAAGTTGTGTAATCAGAAAGAAAGAAAAAAGAAGTGGTGTTGTTCACTGTGATAAACCTGACCATGAAACCTATAAGCCTTTAGTATTTGTTTATAGGGAGACTATGAAGACATATAAACTAGAGTAGTCATAGAGTGCTCTAAGTGGGACTTAATGGGCCTGTTACTGGGAACTAGAATCTGAATGCTGGGAGAACAGTGGATAAAGACACTTTGTTTCTTGGACAAGAACTCTACTGGAAATTGGACAAGAGGCCTTTGGTGTCACAATCTGGCAATGGTGGTGATGGTGATGGTGATGGTGATGTGATGGTGATGGTGATGGTGATGGTGATGGTGATGGTGATGGTGATGGTGATGGTGATGGTGATGGTGATGGTGATGGTGATGGTGATGATGATCTGGCTACATTCTGCTCATCTCCTGAAAGTCTTTTTTTGTTTTGTTTTGTTTTTCAAGACAGGGTTTCTCTGTATAGCCCTGGCTGTCCTGGAACTCACTTAGTAAACCAGACTGGCCTCGAATTCAGAAATCCACCTGCCTCTGCCTCCCGAGAGCTGGGATTAAAGGCGTGTGCCACCACGCCTGGCATCTCCTAAAAGTCTTAGTGAAGCATTAGGCTAGGTTGTGTGTTAGAGGAAATTTGAAGACAGCCTACCACCCATATTGTGGTATGGATATTGCTCTCTGCGTTTATTGAGATTTATAATGAGAATCCGTATTAAAAACCAGATCATAAAGATATCAGAGGTTCTATTCCTAACCAAGAAGCTGTTTGTAATTTATATCTACTGGTAAGGGGAAAATTACATTTCTACAATGGAGTGTCACTGGTATGTATGTAAGACATACCCTAGGGCAGGCCCCACACCTAGGTCAACGCAAAATGAACTCCATAGCTTTTGGTTTAGGTTTGGGGTTTTGTGGCTTTTACTTTAGTTTTGGTTGTTGTTGATGTTGTTGTTCTGTTTTGTTTGTCTTATTTATTTTTTAATCTGTTTTTTGGCGGGATTTTGAGGGGAGAAAGAGAGAGAGAACATGAAATTGGAAATAAAGATTTTGTTTTTTCCAAGAGAGTCTTAATGGAAAAATAAACAAGGTAAATTCTATGCCCAGCAGTAAAGAGCCAACAAGAATACAAACTCATTGGCATCTTAGGAGGTTCTTTGTCTCAAAATGTCCTGTCAAACCTTTTTGAGAGAAAGAAAGAAAAGAAGAAAGAAAGAAAGAAAGAAAGAAAGAAAGAAAGAAAGAAAGAAATGCTATCTTATATTTTTATTTATTTTTCTCTCCTTTTTCCCTACAGGCACACATATAATGACTTCCAAGTTAGCATGCTTATGGGATTCCTGAGTGAGCAAACAAGTGGGTCTCTGTATCTGCATGTTTCTGGTGCCTTTTCTTGGGCTCTTTTTGTTTGATTTATTCTATTCCTATGTGTTAGCTTTTGTTTCATCTTATCATAGCTTACTCTATTATAATCCTTAGAAGCCCATTTGTTTTTTAATAAGAGACATAAAAAGGATGGATCCAGATGGGAGGGAAGATGGAGCAAAGCTAGGAGGAGTAGAAGGAGAAATCACAATCAGGATATATTGTGTGAGAAAAATCTATTTTCCATAAACGGAAAAATAAATAAAAATGAAATGAAGAAAATAAACACTCCTTTCAAAAGCTTGTCTCTACAAGCATTATGCTTAGACATAATGCACAGGATAATGGCTTATAGACAGAAACCTATTTGGAATGAGGAATATAAATTCATGCTTTCTTTCTTTTTCTGTTTTTCATACTACAACCTTTACTAGCGGTGCTTGCCTTTGTATTCTCTCTGGTACCCCATCAGGGACTGGTGGTGGGAGGGTTGTGTGTGCATATGTGTATGTGTGATGTGTGTGTGTGTGTGTGTGTGTGTGTGTGTTCATGTGTGTGGTGTATATGTGTATGTAGTGTGATGTGTGTCCATACACTTCTGTGAAGTTTCCACTCACTCTCTCTAAGAAAAACTCAATCCCTATCTCTTTTATATTAAACTAGTATTTGGACCATCTCCAACTACACACTCAGTCAGCTTTCTGTTGTTATAACAGAATACACAAGATTGGGTACTTTATAATGAAAATGTTATTTCAGTTCTGTATTCAAACAATGGAAGGCACTTTAGCACATTATATGTGTTTTTTGTTTTGTTTTGTGCATCTTTCTATCCATCTAATCCATAGGACTTTTATATGTCAGTACCTTTGCAATCCAAGGTAAAATTATTCCTCAAGCAAATGTTGAAAATGAAAGAAAATTGTATACTTTGAGTGGGGTTATATTAGGGCCTGTGAATGTCAGGTAGAAGAATCTGAACTTGTTAGGGTAGTCATTAAAGGAACTATTATTGTCTGAGTGGGTATTGTAGAGAATGCTAATTTCACAAGTCCTCCACGAGATGCACTCAGTTACAGAAAAACATATGTGCTGATTAAGAGCTGCAAGTGTACCATCTGACTACTTGAGATTCCTAGGGAAATGAGGGAGGCTGAAGGGATGCTGGAGCAGGTCAGAACTGTGGCCCAAAATGGTCACACAGGACATTTGTCATCTGGAGTTTCTGCTTCTTCCTGGGAAGAGCACCAAAGAATTGTTGGACAAGTAAGAGAAAGGGATGCACAGCCAGTATCTGTGGGAGATTCAGGGGAGTGGGGGAAGGAAGAGAAGAAAGCCACTGTGTTATTTACAGGCAGGCTTGTCCACTCATGTATGAGGGAAAACTTATTTTTTTTAATCATTTTTAACAGTAAAGTTTGATTCTTCCAGCTTTCTGCACATGTCATTACCCCAGGAAGAAAACAGAGTATGTTTTCCCACCTAGAAGATAAGAGAACAGAAAAGGGAACAAGAGCCCTTCCACCATTAGAATTATCACCGACACCCAGAAGTCTGAACAGCATACCAACACTTCTGCAAAGACACAGAGAAATGTTGAAAGCTTGTGGTGCACAGGACAGCCACTAAGTACAGGTGACTATTCAGTAGTCGTGTGACGTGCTGGGGTTGACTAAGAAAGTAATTGTTTAATATTCTTTTCCTTTGGTCAGTTTAGACTTTAAGAGGCTCGTGTAAGAAGTGGCAATGTTCGGCACAGCCCTATCACTCCTTGTACAGCATTTGTATTCTGGCCAGGATAAACAGAACAGGATTAAGGCAGAGGATTTCATGACATGGGTAGACTGATGAGAGCTATGCTTTATTTTGCACCTTCTCTGCGCTAGACATGGTTTCTATGTGTTTAACACGATTAGCTTAATCTTCATGAAAAAAAAGCTGCATTTCTTTTTATCTTCAGCTTTCACAGATGAGGAAAGATTACACAAAAGTAGAGTTAATGAATGTCAGATATGAACACCAGCAATCTACCTCTGCCTAGGAGGGACAGCCTGTACACCATAGCAGTATACAAATTATCCAGGGACAAAGGAGAGGTAAGGCCAAGATATTGAAAAGAATTAATAGGATATGACAAATAAGAAATGGACAAGCCTACAGCCATACTATCACCAATAATATTTTTCATTCCTTATTAGGCTCCCAGAAAGATTAAGGTGACATTATAGTCTATAGTCATGTCTAAAATAAAAATGTTTTTAGAACAAAGCTCTCTTAGATAACCAAGACATTCTATTTTCAGAGTAGTAATAGATAACAATCTAATGGTAGTACAATAGAGAAGACTATTACAGGCTGAAGAAAGAACATGGGGAGAGTTCTTGGCAGAATCCACAGGCAAGTAAGGAGCTCATTATCAGGCAGAACTTCAAGGCTTACAATAGCAAGTTTTCTCTGCATTTGTTATGCAGTGTTAAGGAATAAATCTCCAGATTTTAAAATGGAAAGAAACCTAAGAAGTAATCTTGACTTTTCTATTATTTTATAAATTAAAGAAAAATATTTTAAGAGAATTTTGAGATAACTAGAGCACATTAGATAAACATAGAGGGTCACTGGGAACTTTTGAAAACTATACTACTAGCATTGATGTTTGTGTCCTTCTACATTCTTTGTGTTTCAGGCTGAAGTTCTAATAAATGGAATGTTAAGATATCTGGAGTAGCTGAATGCATGGGAGGCAGAGGGAATGGATAAAAGAGAGCTAGAAAAACTGTTGGCAGCCCCTTGGTATTGTAAACTTTATATGCCCCAATACAAGGGAACACCAGGGCCAAGAAGTGGGAGTGGGTGGGTAGGAGAGCAGGGCGGGGGAGAGGTTAGATGTAACTTTCAGGATAGCATTTGAAATGTAAATTAAGAAAATATCTAATAAAAAAAATGTTGGCAGCCGATGACAGCCACTACCACAAACATTCACTCTCTTCTTCACAACTCTGAAAATTCTAGTACACTTTTATTTGTAGGCTGAACCAAGAGGAAGAGTTTACCAAACACTGCATCTACCTGTAAGTGCATTTCATATCTTTCCCACCAAGAAAAACACGAGTACTAAGATATCATTTAGGATCAAAAAGTTTTGAATGTGATAGTACTGTACTTGGATGGGCTTGTGGAAGCAGATATCCTTGCCTCTTACTGACAGCAGTAAACATGCCAGCATGCTTTTAAAGAATGAACTGTGTGTTTGCAGAAAGATGTGTTCAAGCCCTAGCCCATAGTACTGGTGACTGTAAGATGACTAGAAATGAGTTAGTGACAAACAGAATCAAATAAAAATGAGGTGATGAAGGATTCTGCTGGACCACACTCCAATTACGGGCACCCTCATGAGACTGAGGTGAATTTAGACACTGCCATGAAGGGAAGCACACTACATGAGGAGGGAGGCAGAGAGGGGCAATCAGAACCCTAGGACACTAAGTATTCCAGAAAGCACCAGAATTGAAGAAGAGTCAAGAATGGGTCTTTTCTCCCCTAGGGTCTTTGAAAGAAGTAAGGCCCTGTCATGAGCTACACTTCAGATTTTCTGCTCTCAATAAAACAATATATTCTGTTGTATTAAACTAGACCTGATTAACTTTTCCCATTAAAATTCTTTTACATTGAGGAAATATTTACATGACCCAGAATGTATATGTATGTGTATGTGATATATTTGTATGTGACATATTTTTATATGTATATATGTGACATATTTGTATGTGTATATGATATGTTTGTGTGTATATGTGTGTATGACATATATGTATATGTATATATTCAGATATATATTAGGTAGACAAATCAAATATTTACTAGTAAACTTATTTTAAGACAATTTTTGTATACAAATAATTTTACCATTTATCAGGGACAAAAAATCATTTGTATATTAATGAGATAAATGTTTATTTTTTATTTTTTTATTTTTTTAATTTATATTTTTAATAATAATAAAAATGTAGTACTAACTGTGCTTTAAAGAAATGACCTTCTGTCCAAGTTGTTTTAATTTCACAATAGTTGTAAATGTGTTCTCATTTAAAAACAAAAAACTTCTTTAAAAACTTCATTAAAAAATTTCTTGGAGGCTGGGATCTCTTCCAGCTGGGGTCACCCCTGCCATCTTCCTTCTGAGCCCAGTGGAGGCTGCTGGGGCCTCTGGAGTGCTCTCCACACCTCGGGACCTCGGGATCACCTCAGAATCACTGGTGACTGATCAGCTTCAGGAATCAAGGAGGGTCTTGTGCTGGCAGGAACAGGGACAAAGGAACCGGAGGCTGGGATCTCTTCCAGCTGGGGCCACCCCCCACCATCTTCCTTCTGAGCCCAGCAGGGGCTGCTGAGGGCTCCAAAGTGCTCTCCATGCTACAGGTCCTCCGGATCACCTGGGGATCATGGGACCCATACCACACCTAGGACCTCCTGATCACCTGAGAGCATGTGGGTGATAGAAGCAACAGAGCTTGGTCAGGGTCGCATCCCTTTGGGCCTTAAACCTCAGCCAGGAGACTAAGCTGAGACCGAGACACCTGGGCACATTCCTTGTCAGAGGAGAGTCAGCCATCTGGGAGGGTTCTGACTCAAGAAGTGGATAAAAGCTCCAGACTGGTAGAAACCTGCCTTGCAAGAGAAGAGCTTGCCTGCAGAGAGTGCTCTGACCACTGGAACTCAGGTGAGAGTTGGACTCCCAGCAGTGCTGACAGAGGCTAACAGAATCACAGGAGGATCAAGTTTCAACAAGACACAGCTTGAACATTAACACCAGAGATTTCCAGATGGCAAAAGGCAAACCTAAGAATCTTACTAACAGAAACCAAGAACACTAGGCATCATCAGAACACAGTAGTCCCACTGCAACAAGTCCTAGATACCCCAACACACCCGAAAAGCAAGACACAGATTTTAAATCATATATCATGATGGTGGTAGAAGATTTTAAGAAGGATATTAATAACTCACTTAAAGAAATACAGGAGAACACTACGAAACAGGTAGAAGCCCTTAAGGGGGAAGTACAAAATTCCCTCAAAGAAATTACAGGAGAATACGGCTTAAGGAGAAGCCCTTAAAGAAGAAATACAAAAATCCCTCAAGGAATCACAGGTGAACACTGCTAAACAGGTAGAAGCCCTGAAGGAGCTACAGAGATCATGTGTGAAGCTGAATCAAAAGGATGGACCAACCAGTGACGGTGGCTGCCAGGGATCCCTCCCATAATCAGCCACCAAAATAAACACTATAGCATATGCCAGCAAGATAATGCTGAAAGGGACCCGATATAGCTGTCTTGTGGGAGGCTATACCAATGCCTGGTAAACACAGAAGTGGATGCTCACAGTCAGCTATTAGTTGGAACACAGGACTCCCAAGGTAGGAGCTAGAGAAAGTACCCAAGGAGCGGAAGTGGTCTTCAACCCTCTAGGTGGAAGAATAACATGAACTAACTAGTTCCCCCTGCGCTCATGTCTCTAGCTGCATATATGGAAGGAGATGGCCGAGTTGGCCNGAACAAAAAAGAAAACCCAAAGAGAGACAACTCTGGAGATAGAAACCCTAGGAAAGAAACCAGGAACCATAGATGTGAGCATCAGCAACAGAATATAAGAGATGGAAGAGAGAATCTCAGTTGCCGAAGATTGCATAGGAAACATGGACACAACAATCAAAGAAAATGCAAAATGCAAAAAGATACTACCTCAAAATATCGAAGAAAACCAGGACAAAATGAGAACACAAAACCTACGTGTAATAGGAGTAGATGAAAATGAAGATTTTCAACTTAAAGGGCCAGCAAATATCTTCAACAAAATTATAGAAGAAAACTTCCCTAACCTAAAGAAAGAGATGCCCATGAACATACAAGAAGTCTACAGAACTCCAAATAGACTGGACCAGAAAAGAAAGTCCTCCCAACACATAATGATCAGAACAACAAATGCACTAAATAAAGACAGAATATTGAAAACAGTAAGGGAAAAAGGTCAAGTAACATATGAAGGCAGGCCTATGAGAATTACTCCAGACTTTTCACCAGAGACTATGAAAGCCATAAGATCCTGGACAGATGTTATACAGACACTAAGAGAACACAAATGCCAGCCCAGGTTTCTATACCCAACAAAACTCTCAATTACCATAGATGGAGAAACCAAAGTATTCCATGACAAAACCAAATTCACACAATATCTTTCCACGAATCCAGCCTTTCAAAGGATAATAACGGGAAAACACCAACACAAAGATGGACACCCTAAAAAAAAACAAAGAAGAAATCCTTTAACAAAACTAAAAGAAAACAGCCACAAGAACAGATTCCCAACTTTAACAACAAAAATTACAGGAAGCAACACTTACTGTTCTTTGATTTCTCATAACATCAATGGACTCAATTCCCCAATAAAAAGACATAGACTGGGCTGGTGAGATGGTTCAACAGGTAAGAGCACCCGACTGCTCTTCTGAAGGTGATGGGTTCAAATCCCAGCAACCACATGGTGGCTCACAACCACCCGTAATGAGATCTTCTGACACCCTCCACTGGTGCATCTGAAGTCAGCAACAGCGTACTTATGAAGAAGAAGAAGAATAAGCGAATCCTTGGACCGGAGAGACCAACCGGAGAGTGGAGAGCAAGCAGGTCTGTCCGGAGCTAGCTGGGCTGGCCAGAGAGAGCAGGCTGAACGGGGATGGCCAGAGCGAGCGGGGGCCCTCCGGAGCGAGCGGGGCCAGCTGGAGCGAGCAGAGTTGAGTGGAGTGAGCAGGGTTGACCAGAACAAGGGGAAAAAAAAAAAGACATAGACTAACAGACTGGTTAAACAAACAAGACCCAACATTTTGCTGCTTACAAGAAACCCACCTCAGGGACAAAGACAGACACTACCTCAGAGTAAAAGTCTGGAAATCAATTTTCCAAGCAAATGATCCAAAGAAACAAGCTGGAGTAGCCATTCTAATATTGAATAAAATTGACTTCCAACCCAAAGTTAGCCAAAAAGACAAGGAGGGGCCCTTTATACTCATCAAAGGTAAAAATCTACCAAGATGAACTCACAATTCTAAATATCTATGCAAATGCAAGAGCAGCCACATTCATTAAAAAAAACTTTAGTAAAGCTCAAAGCACACATTGCACCTCACGCAATAATAGTGGGAGACTTCAACACCCCACTATCACCAATGGACAGATCCTGGAAACAGAAACTAAACAGAGACACATGGACACTAATAGAAGTTATGAAACAAATGGATTTAATGGATATGTACAGAACATTTTATCCTAAAACAAAAGGATATACCTTCTTCTCAGCAGCACATGGTACCTCCTCAAAAAGTGACCATATAATTGGTCACAAAACAGGCCTCAACAGATACAAAAATAATGAAATTATCCCATGCATCCTATCAGATCACCACGGACTAAGGCTGATCTTCAATAACAGCATAAATAATAGAAAGCCAACATTCAAGTGGAAACTGAACAATACTCTACTAAATGATACCTTGGTCAAGGAAGAAATAAAGAAAGATATTAAAGACTTTCTAGAGTTTAATGAAAATGAAGCCACAACATATGCAAACTTGTGTGACACAATGAAAGCAGTCCTAAGAGGAAAACTCATAGCCCTGAGAACCTCTAAAAAGAAACTAGAGAGAGGATACACTAGCAGTCTGATAGCACACCTAGAAGCTCTAGAAAGAAAGGAAGCAAATTCACCCAAGAGGAGTAGACGGCAGGAAATAATGAAACTCAGAGCTGAAATCAACCAAGTGGAAACAAAAAGAACTATTCAAAGAATCAAACAAACCAGGAGCTGTTTCTTTGAGAAAATCAACAAGATAAATAAACCCTTTGCCAGACTAGAGGGCAGAGGAATAGTATCCTAATTAACAAAATCAGAAATGAAAAAGGAGACATAACAACAGATCCTGAGGAAATCCAAAACATCATCAGATCCTACTAAAAAAGGCTATACTCAACAAAACTGGAAAAGTGGATGAAATGGACAACTTCCTAGACAGATACCAGGTACCAATGTTAAATCAGGATTAGATTAACAATCTTAACAGTCCCATTTCCCCTAAAGAAATAGAAGCAGTAATTAATAGTCTCCCAACCAAACAAAGCCCAGGACCAGATGGGTTTAGTGCAAAGTTCTATCAAACATTCAAAGACTACCTAATTCCAACTCTCCTCAAACTATTCCACAAAGTAGAAACAGAAGGTACTCTACCCAATTCATTCTATGAAGCCACAATTACTCTGATACCTAAACCACACAAAGATCCAACAAAGAAAGAGAATTTCAGACCAATTTCCCTTATGAATATCAATGCAAAAATAATCAATAAAATCCTTGCAAACTGCATCCAAGAACACATCAAAATGATCATCCTTCATGACCCAGTAGGCTTCATCCCAGGGATACAGGGATGGTTTAATATATGGAAATCCATCAACATAATCCACTATGTAAACAAACTCAAAAACAAAAATCACATAATCATCTCATTAAATGCTGAGAAAGCATTTGACAAAATCCAACACCCTTTCATGATAAAAGTCTTGGAAAGATCAGGAATTCAAGGCCCATACCTAAACATAATAAAAGCAATATACAGCAAACGAATAGCCAACATCAAACTAAATGGAGAGAAACTTGAAGCAATCCCACTAAAATCAGGGACTAGAAAAGGCTGCCCACTTTCTCCCTACCTATTCAATATAGTACTTGAAGTCCTAACCAGAGCAATTCGACAACAAAAGGAGATCAAAGAGATACAAATTGGAAAGGAAGAAGTCAAAATATCACTATTTGCAGATGATATGATAGTATATATAAGTGACCCTAAGAATTCTACCAGAGAACTCCTAAACCTGATAAACAGCTTCAGCACAGTAGCTGGATATAAAATTATCTCAAACAAATCAATGCACTTTATCTACACAAAAGATAAACAGGACAAGAAAGAAATTAGGGAAACAACACCTTCACAATAGTCACAAATAATATAAAATACCTTGGTGTGGCTTCAATTAAGGAAGTGAAAGATCTGTATGACAAGAACTTCAAGTTTCTGAAGAAAGAAATTGAAGAAGATCTTTGAAGATGGAAAGATATCCCATGCTCAGGGATTAGCAGGATTAATATAGTCAAAATGGCTATCCTGACAAAAGCAATCTACAGATTCAATGCAATCCCCATCAAAATTCCAACTCAATTCTTCACTGAGATAGAAAGAGCAATTTGCAAATTCATCTGGAATAAACAAATACCTAGGGTAGCAAAAACTCTTCTCAACCATAAAAGAACCTCTGTGGAATCACCATGCTTGACCTCACGCTGTACTATAGAGCAATCATGAAAAAAAAAAAAAACAACAACAACAACTGCATGGTATTGGTACAGCAACAGACAGGTAGATCAATGGAATAGAATTGAAGACCCAGAAATGAACCCACACACCTTTGGTCACCTTATCTTTGACAAGGGAGCTAAAACCATCCAGTGGAAAAAAGACAGCATTTTCAACAAATGGTGCTGGCACAACTGGCAGTCAACATGTAGAAGAATGCAAATTGATCCATTCATATTTCCTTCTACAAAGCTCAAGTCTAAGTAGATCAAAGACCTCCACATAAAACCAGAGACACTGAAATTTATACAGGAGAAAGTGAGGAAAACCCTCGAAGATATGGGCACAGGGGTTAAATTTCTAAACAGTACAGCAATGGCCTGGGCTGTAAGATTACAAATCAACAAACGGGACCTTATAAAATTGCAAAGCTTCTGTAGGGCAAAAGATACTGTCAATAAGGGGGATTAAAGGGAGGAAAGAAAAGTGGAAATGATGAAATTATACTACTATAGTTTTAAGAAAAAAATTAAAAGCAATTATAAGTTTGAATATTTTTATATTTTCAATAAAAAAGGAAAAAAAGAGCAATGCTGGCAAGGATTCAGACCAAAGAGAACTCTTATACACTGCTACTAAGGATGTAAACTTTACAGTAGCTGCTAGGGAAATCAGTAAAAACTTTCCTCAAGAAAAATTGAAATTGAAATTAGACATAGCATAAAACTATTTGGTATTTACCCAAAAGAATCCAAGTCAACACAGAAATGCTTGCACCTCAGTATTTACTGCAGCAGTATTCACAAGAGCTAAGTTGTGACACAAATCCTAGGTATTCAGTAATGGAAGAACATGTTTGTTTATGTCGGAGCCCAATCTCTGACCAGCAGAGAGTGGAATAAACGACATTAACTCCAAAAAGCAGGTTCAGAGCAGCTGCAGCCACTTCTCTTTATTAGGAGGTTTCTTGAAGCTTCCCCAGCTTCTCAGTCAGTCTTCAGTCTGTTCATCATCAATCAATCATATATCTCACACTCTCCTCTCACTCTGGAACTGTTCACACTTATCTCTTCCATTCACTCACGTCACCTCACAACACCCAATCATAGCCGCACACATCCAAGGCAGCGTGCAGGATTGGCTGATAGAATGATCTCTCGAGATGTTGCACTAACCTCTCAAACGAGGTACACATGTGAATGATTGAGACTGAGGTAAACAATCGAGGTTACAGGGCTTTAGCACAGAGCCAGGGTGCCATCTTTGGCCCATGCGGCCTCGGTCACGCCCGCTCCCCACATCTCCCCCTTTTTGTTTAAATAAGAGCTCCGGGACCGCATCTGCCTTAGGTTGACCTGTCCGAGGATTAACTCCAATACTCCATTGTGGCAATAATGAAACACAATGGCCACATTGGAGGACAATTTCTCAGGCCTGTTCTCTTGAAATTCCAAACTTATGCCGGAGAGTCATGGCATTAACATGGAATTTATTATGAAAGTCCTGGGCAAGTTGCACTGGTGAGCTTGTTAGAAATGCAAATACAGTCTGGGTAAATTTATCTGCAATAGCATTGCCCTCTGTCAATGGACCTGGAAGTCCTGTGTGAGCTCTGATATGAACAATACTAAAGGGGTTCTTACGATCCCATATGCACTTTTGTATTGCAGTTAATAGCTCAAAAACAGCAGATGACTTTTTATCAAACCCACATTTTCCCATCGCTGTACAGCTTGAACCACATACTGATTATCTGATATTAAATTAAAAGATTCTTCTATTTCTAGAAACACTTTCAAGACTGCATTCAGCTCAGCTGCTTGTGCTGATACATGTGGAAAAAGATAAATTTTGGGGGGGATAACCTTCCCTATATATCACTCCAATGCCTCCTTTAGATCCGTCTGTAATTATATTAATGGCACCTGAAATTGGCTTCAGCCTTGTGATCTTAGGAAAAAATCACAGGATTTCTTAAAACAAACTGAATCCAAGGACTAGAGGGGTAATGATTATCAAATTCACCTGTCATACTTGTACACACCACTGCCCATTCGTCATTAGTAGCAGCTAACAGTTCTATTTGTTTGGGTGTATAGGGGGTAATTATGGCTTCTGGTTGTTTACCAAAAGCTCCTACAATTATTTTCAGAGCCTTTGCTATCAGCTGTGCTATAGATTCAGGATACCAGGATAGAACTTTAGCAAGGGAGTGATGCAAATAAACCCAGCCCAAAGGTCCACTTTGCCAAAATACTCCTGTGGGAGTTAAATCTGTAGCTATAATCCTTTACCAGCCTTAAAGGCCATTCTCCTCATGATTTTTCTCACTTTGCGGGCTATAGACGCCTCCTGTAGTCAATTTCACTCCCATTTGTTGCATCACATCTCTTCGCCATAAAGACATAGGAATACTCAGTATAAAGGGTTGGAAGGTACCTGTATGTCCTTCCTCATCTTCCCACTTCAATATTCCTGCACTACAATTAGGATCTTGTGCAAAACCCAGCCCTCGAAGGGTCTGTGCAGAAGTTTGAATCGGCCAATTCAATGGCCAGTCTGCTTCCTTAATAATGCTTTTATCAGCTCTGGAATCTAACAATCCCCAAATAGATACTCCCTGAATTTTTAATTTATAAAGAGGATGTTCTCCTAGATCCATAGAGAACCATACCCTTGATTCCCCTGTAGAGCCTAATCCTCTTTTTTCTCTAATTAATCCCTTGGTTGGATACTTAGCATGACAACTGGGGAATAATACTATCTGTGCAATTCTATCTCCTGGAGATATAGCACATAT